>KK116155.1:731712-782336 GCA_000611955.2 Stegodyphus mimosarum
ATTGCCTGTTCAACAAGATTCTTCTAATTTCAAGTATTTGCACGTTTTTATTTAATTTAATTCTTAATTACTAATTTACTTTACCACATAGCACAAAATATGCTCGGGATATCCTGAGGATGTCGCTCACGGGATAAGCACAGATCCTCAGGACGTCTCAAAATATCCCTCTAGTCTCCTAAAAAATCCTCCCAAGTGCCTAATGTCAGATCCCAGTATATTCTCAGGAAATCTTATCTGGGTAGCATCATCAAGGAATGGAATATTATTAGGATTTCAAATCCTACTTACTGCATCCTCATGACATCCCGCAATATCCCAGTTTTTTCCGAAACACGGCCTTCAGAGTGCTTAACGTCAGATCCCACTATATTTCCAGGTATCTGACTTAGATTCCACTGAAAGTGTGTGGAGGTATTGTGATAAACTGAAACTTCCTTATTTTCCAGTGATACTCTCAGATCTTTCTCCTAGGGTTACCGTAGGACAATATGTACAGAAGATTTATATAAAATTTCAAATTATTTAATAATTCGCAAATACATCCGAAAGTGAGCAAGGGACTTAAAATGAATTATCGGTACAAAATATTACAAGAGAAAATTTTGTTTTTACTTTTAAAATATTAAATTTTTTTTATTATTTTTACATCCAGTATCTCAAACGGAAGTGTAATACATTGTGAATGGAACAATAAAGGAACTTAATTTGTCATTTGAAGACTTTATAAATAGCTCTTAGTCAAAGTCTTAAAATCGAGTTTGACTAAAATCCGAGCATCTTGCAATAAAGAGTTGACTGACTGGCATTAAAACTGTAAATGGTATTTTAATTCCTGCAAGTAGGGAAAAACCTTTAAGTTTTGTCTATATTTTTGATAATATCACCGAGTATTAGTTTTTAATGCATACCGTTTCACAAAACATAAGCAAGCCTTACATAACCTTTTTTGAACCTTTATTTTACCTTTTTTTAAATGTTTCCAAAGAGGGGGAAAGTGAGAATTTTTCCAACAAGTTCATTTTTGCCAGAGGATATGCAAACAATTATTCTGAACAATAAAGTGTAAAAAAAACATTAAGAACAATTTCATTAATTACATTAAGAGTGCAAATATTTAAGGAAATTATTAGTTAGATGTTTATGATATATTACATACATTAGCTACGTTAGAACTTACACCAAATAAAGGTAATATAAAAAAATAAAATAAATGTATAAATTACAAAGAAATACTCCCATGCTGATTTTAAATTGCTCAGTTTTTAAACAGTGAAAAATTTACTTTGCGTTGTATAAAATGGTAACACCTATGAGAGCTGACAGTTTGCTAGGTCTTGCTGACAATAAATATCTTATTAACATAATGTGATGCAAATAAAAGTTATAGACATTTCTTTTTCGAAAATTATTTGTGTGTAAATGAGCCTCATATGAATGACTTTGTTATGTTGAAGATGCTGAACAGGAAAATTAAGCTAAGGTAAATACTTAAGATAAAAATAAGTAAATATGTTTTTGTTTAGTATACTATTAAATGATTAGTGATAAATTATTTTAATTTACCTTTTGATTCTTTTGCTGTGGGAATGAGATTAATATGGGTTTTAGAATTAGTACATTTTAAAGAAACTTCTGGCTTTACATGCGATTTTTGTTTTGTTATATCATCAGATTAAAAGTTGATTCATATTTACCTGGCCTTAATTCATCAAAGATAGCAAATTCTAGACAGGTAGTTTAATGAACTAAGTATAGTATATAGAATCGTAGAAGTAATTTCTGCGCTTCCAGGTGACTTTTGAAAACATTATGCCATTCATTTATTTTTAGTTTTCCTGAACTGAATAATATACTAATGAAAAAGAGTTATTACAAAAGAAAATGACTTAATACAGTTAAGTAGTAATTGAAAGTCTCCTGTTCTTGCCACTAATTATGGGCTCTGATTAGCTGTTGCCAGGCTGAGTTAAAACAGGAGCAGAGACCAATCTGCCGAAAAAAAAATTTTTTTTTGCCTCTTTTGTTTCGTTTTATTTATAATTTCATTGAAAGGAAAGAAAGACTTGGTCTGAAACACCAGTATAGCAACAGATACTTTAAAACTTTCGGTCCGATAAACTCAATTATAAATGCTTATCACAAAAATAAGAAAGAACTTATATTTTAGTTGTTTTTACTCTGTAAAGCTACTGAATTCATTACAATGTGGAAAGCGTCTTCGAACAGATATAGTACTACATAAAATGGCAAAAAATTTTACACCTGGTAATTTTTAATTTGAAATAATTGCAACTTTTTTTCTCATCCGAATTAGCATTCATCATCATATCCACTTGTAGAATATTGATCCAACAACAATACATAATAGATATTAACTAAAATGTAGCTTGATCTTTTAGCTGAAACTGAGATCACATGTTTACATTTCCTCGGAATGCATACTTTAGCGAAATGCTTTAACAGATAATTTAACAATCGATTTTATAGCGTTTTTCCCTTGAAAATAGTTTTAGTTAAAAATATAGAAGATTCACATTCAAATGGAATGAATACTTAAAAAATAGCAAAAGCAGAATTAAGTATCGTTTGTTTAAATATCCTTTTTCCGGTTTCGATGATCATGCGTTGCTTCAAATAACATATATACACATGTATCTCATGGGATGAGTCGCTGTTTGTAGAAAACAACTATTTTGGGAAACCATTTTTAAGAACTCCAACAAACGGAAATATTAATGTGGCTGCTTTGCATGACGTCCTGCTGTTGTAAGTTTCAACAAGACGGAAACTTCCGCTTGTTCTCCTAAACAAAACAAACAAAGTCTTTGCTCTGGAAAGAACATGGACTTATGAAGGCTTCACGAAGTTACTCTGAAATTGGTTATCCGAAACTCATTTGAGGCGTCTTATAATTAAGAATCTCTACAAAATGTACTTAGATATACGTAAAATAACTGGACGCACAGGGGGATTCACATTAACACGTAATGTAGGGATTATTCAAATTCGGCTGTATTTCGGGCTGGTAAAAAGAAAACACTCTTAAAAAATAATACTAACACAATAATACAAATAATAATAATACCAACAACAGTTTAATGAGAATAAAGCTTCTATTATCATGTTCTTTTTCGAAATTTTTTCTTTACTTGCATCTGTAGCTCTTCGTCGACGGTGATTAGCTTTGCATTAATTCGCATAACTCTAAGAAGTAATGGAATTTATATCACATTAATTTAATAGAAAATTAAAGGTACTTTTTTGCTTAATGTTTTGTCCCCAAAATCTTCGATATTTTATTCTATATGCAAAAAAATATAAATAGGTAGGAAGGCCAGAATGATTTGCGATTAGATTCTTTTGACACCTGCAAGAGATTTTGGTTAAACTGTGACAATTCTCTTTAGTACTGTTTTTGCAAAAACATAGTGAAGATGTTTTTTCCTCTCCCGATTTAAAAGGCCAAAAGATTTCTTTTATTTTTCATGTCTGTAGGTAAAAGCAGTCTAATCTGAAAATGTCAAAATATTATTATGTAAGCTATTAGCCTTTTACTAAATGTAACTTGTGACTAATTCTCATTAATACTGTAACAAATTATCGCTATGTCTTCAAAGTTACACAGAGACTTGAGAAAACTGTAAAAGATACTTTAAAACTAAGATGAAACGAAGACACATCTGGTGCTTACAAATCAGTCATCATTGATGGCAAACCCTCAAAACAGAAATTCATTTTAAATTTAAAGCTAAACAGCTTATATTCAAAGGATAGGCAGAGTGAGTTAATCGCAAAGTTGACTCTAAAACTTCCACTGGCGTGAAACTACTATCGACAGGCATAATGACGACCGAAGACAGGAACACTCATCTTAGAATAGCACACTTAGCAAAGTAGTCTTTATTAACCAAACACGTTCTGATTTTCCAATCTCAAACCTCCACTCAAATACAAGCGAGTTAAACTACATTCTGAAGGGAAAACTGAAAGAAAGAAGTGACAGTAAAGATTCTGAATATAAAATAACTGGTTAAACACATTAAATAAACCTTACAATTAAAATGCATATATCATTTTTAATGCTTGACTAATAAGCAGTATACTTTTTTATAAATTCTTTATATGTTTTGGTAGTCAGATGATATTTGTCTTTTCCTATTAAGAGTGAAATCTGATTTTCAGCCGCTAGAATTTTATTTAAGCTACAGCAAAGACTTTCAGAAGCATAGTTAAATAACTAAATGCTATAAATAACTAAATGCTCTGTCGGACCTTACTGTTGTCAGTTCGTTCATACTTCACGTACAGTAGAAATAAATCATTTGCGAGATAAAATAAAATGCCTGTAACCAATCTCAAGTTCATGCACTTTTCCATCTACCTTCCAAATTAAAACAGCATTTTGTTTGCCGACTAAAACAGCATTTGTCAAAGAATCCGTGATAAAAATATTTTGTTTCAGTCACTTTTAAGCTAAACATTTAAAAACAGTAATTGTTATTTAATAATATATTTTAACAAATCTTCATTGATACATTAGTGTAATTATAAAAAGTCATTTCTAGCGCCATATAAAATCCAAATTCCGCTACAGAATTTCTATGTAGCTCTCTCGTACACAAAGTAAATCGCAGTATACAAATATTAATATGAGGAAACAGTGCTTGGAATATAACTTTGTACTAATATTACAAAATCCATATATTTTTTTTACTCTCGTTCTCTTTTCCTAACATATAATTTTACTTCAACGTTAAAGACTTTTGTCTAATAAAGAGTAAAAATTGACATTATTTTTGTTTGTAAAACGGAACTGAAATATTTTAATGATTTTTTTATCTGATTTATGTTTTAGCAAACTTAAGATTTGCGAAATTTGCAATCAATATAATTGCAGCTTATTTTACATCTGCGCAACATCTGTGTGAGTAATCAACTAACACGAAGTTATAAACTGAAGAAACAGACTGAGTTTCCTCAGTGATGAAATTTATAAATAAGACACTTTTTATAGTGCACAATGAATATTATAATGTTAATGAAGTAAATCAAATTTTGCTCAGTCGAGCTAATACGCTGAAATTTCAAAATTACTAAAAAAGTAAATAAAATATAAATAAATAAATAAAAACAAATGAAATGTAAATAAAAAAAACTTGAAGTCATACGACCTAAAATACCAGTTAAAAAATATGTTTCAGAAAGAAATATTAAAGACTTTGGAACGTTGAAGGAAATAACAGATATATCTGGGCTGAGATTTCCCTGCAACTTTGTTTCACCGCTTAACATAGAAGCTAAAGGAAACGCAAGTTCTACAGGATTTCCTCGCATCACTGATCACGTGCATCTGAAAGCACAGTCTAGTTAGTTGATCATTCGATTTCGCTGCTTTTAGAACAAATATGGAAGGTGGTTTCTGTTATTATCAATTTTTTGTTATAAAAAACAAGAGTCAATTTTTCATTTCTGATTCACCAAGATTTTGTTAAAGAAAAACTGCAGATTTAGTATTTAAACCAATTTCTTGGATTATATGATACTTGAATATTAGTAGCTCTGATGCTCGAGTTCCCGCAACTAATTTGTTTTCAAGTAATTTACTAATGTAATTAACCTTTGCATTGCATAAACTTGCATCGAAATTTGAGCAATCGTAGTAAAAATATTACTGCAAATTTGTGTAAATATTTGTTTGCATTTAATTGTGTTGTTCTTTGATTTTCTGTTATTCTTTATTAATTTTTTTTATTATTCGTCTTGCATCTTTTTTAGCTCGAAGAAGAATTAGCTCAGAAAGGCTGTTAGTTTGAAAAGAAATTTTGAGTCGAATCACTAAAAGCGTTGAATCACTTTTCAAATTGTTGCCACCAAATATTATCGCCTTGTATTCTATTTAAAGAAATTAAATAGTGAAGAATCTGCATGAATGTATGCATGTTTCTCGCATTGTGAAAAAACAATGGTACTTAGAGCTATAAAATTTTGAACAACGTAGTCCGCCATCCGAACATGCGCACCCGGAAGCCCGAATTTGAATTTTGAATTTGTTTTATTATCTATTTCATATTTTGTGAAACTTTAACGAATTTTTGATTAAAAACTCAACGATTTCAAAGCGAGTAGTGGCAACATTGTACGAAGTAAAACATTTTTATATCCAGCGCGCGAGATTGCCTGTCGAAAATTCTAATGATATGCTATTTTTAAATATTTCTAGCCCAAAGGGGGATTAACTCGAATGTTCTCGAAATGTGTATATCTGTGTAAATGAAAAAAAAATCGTTTCTTTAAACGTAATTTAAAACCTGAAAGCTTTCAGGTTTTAAAGGTTTTCAGGTTTCAGGCTTCAGACTTTTTTGTACGTTATAGTTTTGGGAAATTTATATTGTTTTATTTTTAATCTGTGTGCAATAATTATAGCGGTTTGGGAAAGAAAGAGAAACTGAGCGTTTCTCTTTCTCTCCCAAACTGCCATAATTGCCGTTAATACAAACGGTTGCCGATTTTCCCTTGTGTACCTGATCTACATTTCGTCAACTAGTAACAATTTTCTCTTTTAAAAACCTAGCAGTTTTTATGATTTTTTTTGTTTTTATTTATATATGTTGCTTATTTCAAATAAATTGTTACGAGATTTTTGTTATATAAAACAATAAATACAAATTCATGCTTAAGCCCGAATTATACTAATGACATTTTATCTCATTAAGATCACTGTATGTATATATATATTTATATCAAAGATTGAATTTATTAATTGAAATTAATTAAAGTCTAAATAAATTTCTTAATACTCGCACAATAGCTGCAAAGTAATACAATAATAATTTATTTATTAAGTAATAAAGAGTATATCATCCCCTAATATAAAGTTTACAAGGTTTCCATTTCTATTTTTCAAGATTCAAATTCAAGATTCTTTTTTTAAAAAAAATTCGGATTCAATTTCAATGTTTCTGGATTACTTCATTCAGACACAATTCTATTAACTTTGTATTAGTATGTAATATACTCTTTATTACTTAGTAAATATATATATTTATATATATATTCATAAGAAAGAAAAATTTTTGCAATGACTATGGAAACAAGTCGAAATGCCCAAAAGCTGCAGGCTCGAAAACCTTTAAAAAGATATCTGAAAGGAGAGTAGTTAAGATGGCTACTTTACGAAAAATTACTAGTGAAAGTCCTAATCATATAAATAATAAGAAGAAGAAATACCTGAATTTTGATATGTTCTCCCAATGCCTTCCTCTGTTTCAGGAAAAGTACATTATAAAAGCATTTCAAGTGAGGAACTATGTAAACGGATTCTTTAAGTTTCTCAAGAGCGCCACATTAGGCGATCTTTGAAATCATGCAAATTGCACAAAACGTTGTTGCTTTTAGAAATACGGTTCTTGAGTGTTTAATAAGATCTGTAGAATTATATCAGAAAACTCCAGTAATTACTTCATTCTTCTAATCTCTCGGCGAATAAGCGTGTTTAGCTCAGCGCGTGTCTGACTTTAAGTAGCGAATTTATATTATATTGCGTATTTTAAATATCGATAACAGGTGATCTTTTTAATTTTTGTAATTACATGTACGACATTTATTCCAGGTTCAGTACGATTTTTCACAATATCTGGATTTTAACACTTGAAGTTAAATTTTGCTGTTTATTCATTTGCATTAACAGATAAAACAAAGTGCGAAATTAATTAAAATTTTTTACTTCTTTGTTCAAAAAATGGTAGATTTTTTACTTGTTACTTTGCTGCTTGTTCAGAACAATGCTATAAACTTTCCAGTACGGGCAACATTCATTGCATATTATATGCAGTTGTCTTGAACCGTAAATAATTACAATATTTCACTGGAAAACACTGTTTTCGTTTTATTTATTGACTGGTTTCATATACTGGTATATTATGATTTATAAATTATTTCTTTCAGAGCTTAATTCTTTATGTACATTTTATGAGTTTAATTAAAACATAATAAAACCTAATTAGAAATAATATTGAAAAATAGCAAATTAATTATTTCTTTTTTTATTACAATATCGATAACTTTTTTTAATTGTCACATTCGAAAGATTTTTTCAGACTTTATTCCCCGTTCAGATCACGATAGACGAGCAAAATGAATAAATTTTTTACACAATAAAATTTTGTAGCTATCATCAACATTTTAACAGCCAATTAAACAGCAGTTTGAGTATAAATTATAGTAGTATTTCTGAATAATATTTTGATGGCAACAAATATTAAAGACTTCTTCGATAATGCAAATTATAAAGAACATTTCACTTGACACAAAATTATGATGTTTTAGGTAAAGATTTATTTCATTGTTTAAAACAAGCAACTGAGAGTTTGTACCTGGAATTTTTTTATTATTGATTTTCACAAGGAAGCATCATCTTGAAAATTATTTTGACGTTGCTAAAAATAGTTCTTCTGTCACAACTCTCATTAATTTTCACTAAAATATTAAATCCAGTATTTTTTAAATAAATACCAATTTTTTACATGCAATTCTAATTTATATTCAAAACATTTTAAATAAAAATTTCTTCAGTTAATGACTAACAGCAGTCTTTTGCTTGTATTATAATTTAGCAGGCCTTTTGGCGAGGTAACAGAAACTGTAACCATTATGATTCTGTCAATTTGAAACTAACCAAAATCCTTTTAAACAATTACCCTGGAATCTGAAAAAGCAGGCTGAAAGTTCTTTGAATATTTTTAAACATCTGAGCTTAATTTTCATCAAATTGAAGCTTTTAATAACTGTATACCCACTTAGAAGTTTTTATTAACCCTCTGATCGGCCAAGGTTTTTGCTAAAAAAGCACAAATTCTCCAAAACTGTTATGATAAAAAAATATTTTCTTGATTTTAATGTAAAACTTCTCCTGGTATTTTATACCTGGATTTGTGTACTTTTGATATATTGCCTTAATTTCTTTGGCATATTTTAATATGCACGTGTATATACGTTCTTAGATATATCACAAAAAATATTCTAGGTCGTATATATATATATATGGCCTCGCCGGTCAGAGGGTTTTAATCATTCATTTATGCTTCTATTTAGTATTTGCAATATCATAATCAAATTGAAAGAGACAAGGACACCAAAATTTTGAAAAATTGTTTTAGTAAATTTTAGGAATAAAATAACCCAGTTCAAGACATTACAATGACGCAGTATTAAGCAATTTTGTCTATTATTTCAGAGTATTTCCCCTTCTATTATTCTTCTATAATTTAATTTCTAAAAATCAAATGCGTTTAAGTTTGTTTTAGTTCCGAAGTATTTCCTGTATTTATGCACAACTTTCAATATTTACAGGATGCTTGGGTAAATGTAATGGTCCCTGAAAACTTTTTTTACACAGTGTAACTACAAAATTTTAGAATATAATTCGCATAATGTCTAGATCTATAGAAAACAACTTTATCATTCTTTGGTATTTTACGTACATTCTTTCTTATGCTATAAATATCTTGGCACATTTTTCATATCTTAGAGTGAGCTTCTGGACTGCTTTGTAAAAGTCAAATATCAGAACAACCTTCGATCCCGTTTTTAAAATTCTTAAGAACTTCTGAAGTGCTTATAAAATCGTGCCCTTTATATACACATTTTAGTGGGTACTAGGTCACTTAAAGGTACCAAATAAGATGAATAAGTAGGACAATTAAGAACGATTGCTCTTTTATTTGCCATACGCTGTTTGATAATAATTCCACTACACGAAGAAAATTATTTTGCTTCCCGTTGTCCTGTTATTAAATTTATAAAGACTAATATTGGTTGTACAAAATAAAGCCAAACATTCTATTAAAATTACTTTCCTATATGATGGAAACTATTTTAATGGAATTCCAATTCTATGCATTAATAACCATTGCCACTAGGTAGCTTAACCTGACTGGCTGAAAAATGTTAATTTTAAAACTTCAGAGACCTTTATAGACACAGTAAATATGTTTAGTAACGTCTGCGAGTTCTCCTAAATGATCCTCAGAGGCAAAGTTTGATTCATAACTACCATGTTACGAGGGGAGAAAAGATCTCCTTCTGGAGAACAGCAAAAGTCATTTCCTAAAATCAGAGAGGTCGTGAGAAGTTAGAAGGACAACAAAAATAGTACTGATACCTATTTTTGAAATGAAGTTTACTGTGCACAGAGAACTTCTGCCCTTAGACTAGATAGATAATGCAAAGATTTATTGTGATATTTTGAGGTGGTTGATAGAGAGTATTCACGGAAAAATGACTTAGCTATGGAGGAACAGGTACTGATTAATTCACTATGATCACGCACTAAATTATCGTCCACGAAAAGAGTATGGCATTTTAGCTGAAACAAAATTCCCAGTAACTCTTCATTCTTTCAATTCCTCAGATTTCGCCCTTCCTAACTTCTTTTTTTTTTTTTTTTACTTGCTTGTACAAAGCAAAGGAAGTATTGTAATCGCAAAAAACTTCGGTATTATATTTCAACAAAAACATCTATTTTGACAGCTATCGAATCCATTTAAATACTTTTTTACGTGGTATTTATATGTACGAACAGAATAAAGGACTATTTTTCCCAATACGGATTGTACAATGGTTTTAAAATGGATTCAGAAAGGATTTTTTGATTTCTATGCGTACTATGCGCACGTACATACTATGTATGCACCTCGCATAACACAAAGATTATCCGTAGAGTGTTGACATTTTGCACAGGGGACTGCTATAACATGTAGTTGCGTATTGCTCTTTTTTGTTGCAATAGATCGCAGCAAACATATATATCTCTTAATTTATATCAGTGACGCTGTTGACTCATGCTTACATGGCTTTGTGACCTTTGCGTTTTTAATCTTATATGTTGGTATAAATTGCGCATCTTTTCCTTTAAAAGGGATTGAATTCTATTTTTCTTATGTTACAGTTAAGGTTTCTATGCCTTTAATTAGTCTGCATGCAACAGTTGTAGAATTATCAACAATTTAAAAGGTTAAGTGGCGC
The DNA here is from genome assembly GCA_000611955.2 of Stegodyphus mimosarum. Lineage (NCBI taxonomy): Eukaryota > Metazoa > Arthropoda > Arachnida > Araneae > Eresidae > Stegodyphus > Stegodyphus mimosarum. The sequence goes on from KK116155.1 coordinate 742,738, forward strand.
TAGGCCTAACGGAGTCGTCATTTTTTTACATTTGAAATTCTTTGCAGGATAGTGAATTAAGTCAGTTGGTGCACCAACTTCAGTGCGTTTTTTGCGCAATGGGACCGAAAGTTAAACTTTGCGCACCGAAAATTTTGTCTTCCATTCCATTGGCCGAATTGTTTGTTTTTCCGTAAGAACACTAATTTTAATTGTAAAAATTGCTCTTTTTTAAGTGTTTTTAGCTATATTTTGTGTTTTTAACTTTTTCTGTATTTTACAATTTTTAATGAAGATGTTTTCAATATTCATACCTTTTTGCCTCGCCGCAAAGTGAGAACTGAATTGATTGAATGAGAAATGTATCTCTCATGAAATTCGAGGAAATAAGTTTAAATGAAGTGCAGCAAACACTGTGCATAATTTAATAGGCCGTACAAGGAAGTCGTTTGGTGTACACTTCATATATATATATATATATATATTAATTTTCAAGGCTTACATTCAGATTGAGAAGCCATTTTTTTCGTAAAGAATATTCAGTCAAATCGCACAAGATGCAAGACACATATGAAATAACATTTTTCTGGATAGTATCCCAGTCATGGTCATTCAAACAGTGGTATAAAGGCAGAAGTGGAGAGAAGAATAACATTGTAGGTCATGAACAAACACCAAACTGAAATTAGTTTATTTGTCTGTCCTAGCTTATTTTTGACCAAGCTGATTTATCTATAACGTTCGCATGACTATCTATAACGTTCTATCTATATCGTAAGCATGACTTATCTATAACGTTCTTTTCAAGTCTAAGTCTTCAATTCGTTCTCTAAAGAGGTCTCTAGACGTTTTTTTAATATTATTGCTTTTTTTTGGCATGAAATAAAAAAATAAGTTTGCAGATGATGGGGGGGGAGGGATTTAAATTAAAGTCATCAATTATCTCCAATAGAAGCATTAGTTGTTTCATGTAACAGAAATCGTTATGACTTAAAGAGATTTATAAAATATAATTGTGCGTACTGAATTAGCTTTCTTGCAGCAAAATCTTCTGTCAGAACACAGAAATATAGAAAGATTAGGCTTATGATAGGCATATAAGAACGAGGAAAGTATGCTTTAGAAGGTTGCCTTCACTATAAGAATTTGTGAAGGAAATTATGTCGTATTTACGGTATACCTGAGGGAAAAAAATCTGTAATACATCTAATACGGCCAATATTATGTGTGTTAATGATGTAAATTTTATAAAAATTATAAGTAATAAAATGAATTTGTTATGATAAATAATATTTTTAAATAGTAAACTATTGTTTATATTTACATGGATTGTGAAGATACATACTGCATTTAAATAATTCTAATTTTTCTTCAATCTACAACTCACTGATATAACTTGAAAGTTAAAAAAGAAAAGGAGATATTCTACTAAAAATTGAACTGAAAGCTATTATATATATATATATATAATAGCACAAAGCTGTACCCTTGAAATATATATATATACATATATATATATATCTAAATATATTTTATATATATATATATAAAGGTAATCTATTTGTTTTTTTAATTAGCTTTAGTAGCGCCCACTACAGTTACCTGCTTTAATAGGGATGCCTTCATGAAAGAGATTATGCGAGAAACTATTTTCTATCCAAGTCGGATACACCAGGAGAGCCAAATTCATGCAGCTACACATTCTTCAGGAACTGAATTAAGGATAAACCCACCTTCAGAGATCTTAGTTATATTGTGGTTCCTATTCACATCAAAGTGTATAAACATGACAACATTACTTTATTAGCATAAGACAATATTGTAATAGCTATCTATAATTGTTAACTTCTATACCTAAGATGCAATAAATTAAAAACAAAATAAGAAATGAACCTTTCAAATATAATTGTTTTAATTTAGATTCAGTTGAAACAACTTAAACTCATTCAGCTGCCTAAAATCAGTTTCGAGCGAACTATCATTTCCATCCCTTTATTTTGTTACCTGCTGACTGGCCCAGGAAGCACTTAAAAATTTACTTTTATTTTATCCTGAAAACAGTTGCATAACAGCAATTTGAAGAAGACATAAAATTGCCTAGAAAATTATGACTAAGTTCTTAAAATACTATATATTCTGTTCCATGATGCTAGGCTGCATTTAACTTCAATAATGTGAACAGCCCCAGTTTTAAATCTTGCCACTTGTCGACAAGCATCAGATTAACGTTATTTAATTATTGGCAACACTTGCGATAACGTATATAAAATTCTGAAAATCACACGTACTCCTTTTCATTTGTAGTATTTTAACCTTGTCTCATCTTCTTCACTGACAAAACAGAACAGTTTTAAAAAGTTTGCTATCGCTGCCAGAAATAAAACGCTTCAGCAGTGATATTTCACGGCCCCCTCTTCCATTACACCGTGATCTACAAAATGTGCTTTAATCTCCTTATAGGCATAGCAGCGGTAATGGAAAGAGAGATAAAGGAAAAGTACGACAACTGCATACAAAGCAGAGCGACACATAAGGCGTAAGAATGCTGTTGTCCCCACCAGTTTAAAAAAAAGAAAGCTTTATCAGTATTCTAGTTGAAAGAAATAGAAAAAGGCTCTACGTGGGCAGCACGTACAGTAAGAAAGTGGAAAGGCTCAAAAGTCGGTTTAACAACATAGAAATAATTTAGATATCCGTATAATTTGTTTTCATTTTACAGTTTAGTTATACGATTTTTTTTTCAAGATTCTTTGGGATAGAGGGATTTGTAGACTTTAACGACAGTACAACATGGCCTTGGTATTTACAGACAGCTCTTTAACTTTTCTAATTTAGTATTCATATTGAAAAACCTTTGAACAAGCAGCTTTTTTTCCGTAATCTAAGAAAGAATAAATTTTAGAATGCCAGATTCACTGTATGCTTTTCAGATGGGAAAGTGGTTAGTGACTCTGCCGTACCGGAAGGCCCGGGTTCGAACCCTGGAGAAGGTATGGATATAATTTGTCTATTCCTTCATAGAAGGTAACACGGTCCACCCATTAGGTGCCTCCATAAGAAAGAGACCACGGCTTCTGGTCTCAGTAGTGGCCAACGCCTATAAACGGAGAGCCCGCCATTGGGGGAGAAAAAAAAAAGGTGAACTTTATTAAATGTTAATAGAAAGGATTCTTGTTTTTATTACTAAATATACTGGAATAGAAATTTTAACTTTTTAACCTAAAAGAACCATTACTTTTGAAATGGGATTTTGCGTCGGATCACTATAAATGCCTCGTTTCACTTTTTTTTTTTTTTGAATCTACTGCCCTTTTGTAAAATGTAAGATCTTTTAAATTGAATCTGTCTGCTGTGGATTAAAAAACTAAGCTGTCCGAGAAATGCAGTTCTTAAGAATATTCGTTTCTTATTTTTGAACTGGATTGATTTAAATAATAAAAATTCCTTCATAATCTAATTAAAAATATTAAGTATTTCCATAGAATAATGTCATATGTGTATATTATTATCTGTTTCATAGTTCGTAAAATTTTAATGAACTTTTGATTAACAGAATCAACGATTTGAAAGCGAGCAGTGCAAGGATGCACGAAATAAAACATTTTTTCTCCAGAGTGCGACTGTATTTTTTCGAGTGTAGTGGCAGTAAATTCACTTTTTTAAAATTCTATCCTTTAACACTGGTATAGCATTTAGAAGCTTGCAGAATTTAAAGGAAGACAACAGCAAAGGTTTAATTGGTTGTTCTTCATAAACGATGTTACATACCTGGAATAAAACAGGGGCATCAAATTGGCTTATCTAAATATAGTTTCTTTTTTCACCAGCAGGATATACTCAGTTCTAAAGGGGTTATGCTGAAGTAACTCTGGATTTTATCAAATTTCCCAGAATCGATCAATTTTTTCAAATTTTTATCAGTACTTCCCAAACTATGTTCGGCGGAACACTCTATACCACAAGCAGTGATTAAGTATTCCCTGAAAAATTATGAAATTGAGGTTAGAGAACAACGAAATATTGTCTGCGTTTTGTATTTAGCACAGTTTAAAACAATTCTTAACAATCTTTTACTAATACTAACTATTAAGTGTGATATTTTTACCGTAAAAGTACTATTCTTTTAAGGAACGACTATTTTGAGTAGTTTTCTGCTACGATAAAGATATGTCAGAAAAAAAGGGGGTACATGTTTAAAGAGTGTTTCTTATTTAGTAGATGCGTTTACGAAGTGTAACAGGATACATTTATCATTACAAGAGAAAAAAATTTCCGCTTTTAATGCAAGGGATTAAACTGCGTCTTTGAAACAAAATTTGATATTCTGAATTTCCTCACTAAAAGAGAATAAATTTGACTATACACCTTATATTAAATTTTACCGTTCTCCTTTAGCTTACCTAAAAGAATCTAATAGTCATAATATTACAGTGGAATAGATTAAAGCTGAGCTCTTATGCCCCACATCACACTTCCAGAATAGCCTAAAATTCAAAACAATAGCCAAATGGCAAGAAGAGTGGGATCTTAATGACACTGGCAGAAGAACGAATTGTCACACTGCATGTGCAGACCTACACCAAAATATTCATATTCCAAGATCATTTCGCGGCATGGTCCATTTCCCATTTGCTTTGCACTATTCGGAATCAAAGACACAAAATTTTGCAGTTGTGGAGGTACTGGAAACCAGAGCATTACTTGACTAGATGCCTTTAAACAATAATCTTCATATAAAATTTTTCACAACAAATAAGCAAGCATACTCTAAATAATCAAGCCACGATGTTTGTTAAAAAGATCACCCAAGTCATGAAAAACTAGCCACACTTTGGAATAAACATGCGTCTAACTACGTAAGCCTAATGACCTAAAGAACACTTCCTTTGCAGTAAATACAATTTAACCAACTTATTAATGTTAGATCTTTCCGCCCATACGATTTCGATTTTCTTCGTCTACAATCCATCAGAAAGATTCTTCCGTATTACTTTCTCGTCATATCAAATACAGGAAAATATTTAAAAACACTCTGTCTCACATCTTTTATAGCAACCTAAGCGTCCTTTTCGCTTTGTTTCAAACGAACCTCCTTTTCGAATCAAGACAATAGGATATTACAAACAGAGAAAGAGTTTAAATTGTTAAGTTAAAATTGTATTTTTTGAGAAATATATAAATATTCAGTGGGACATACGACTATTTAAAACTGTATAATTTTATAATTTTTATTTATATTGTTACGGAATTCATATTTATTTGGCTATTTATTTAGAATTGTAATTAAAATTGCTTTATATTTTCCAAGCAACGCAGACGATTTTTGAAGACAAAACTACGTCGAAAAAAAAAATAAAAATAAAAGAGCGTGTGCATTTAATGTTTAATAAATAAATATCTCGTAATTACTGTTGCCATCCAGAAAAATCGAGATTGTTCTACTGATAATTAAAAAGCTTAAAAAGGCTAGATTTCGGAGCTCTGTCCGGCGCATCGAAGCTGTGTTTTGGAGAGTGTTTAAAAGATTATAGCAGGCTTCAATTAAAATCCCGTCAACAGAAGCCCACCGAAACACTCCAGGAGCTCGCAACGGATGTTGAAAGGCTGTCCTCCCTCACTTTTTCGGAGTGCCCGACAGAAACAAGAGAAATCCTGTCCCTGCAATACTTCATCGACGGCATCCGGGATCCTGAAATACAGAAAGCACTGCGAATAGGTGACGTGAAGGCTATAAGAAGCGCTCTAGTGTACGCCATGAAATTCGAGGTAGCTCAGCAAGCAACTCGTAGAGGTCAGCACCCAGTCAGAGCTGTGCGAGTCCAAGAGCCAGTGGATCAGTTGATGGCTCGTTTAGATGATTTAACAAGACAAGTGAATGCCTTGCAGCGGAATATTGGTGATAAGAAACCGACAGTAAGGTGCTGGAACTGCGGTACTTTAGGGCACATGTGAAGGAACTGCCGAATATTAATGATCTCGGAAAATAAGACGGACGATATAAACAGACAATTAAATGCCATGAAATGGAAAACGTGTGACAAGAAACGGAAGTGCTGGAACTGCGGAGCTGAAGGCCACTTGCGAACGAACTGCAGAACACACCGAGGTGCGGAAAATAAGATCATTTCCTAGCAACGACACAGGAAGCAATTTAATGATCATATCGCGGAGCAGAGTTTGAGCGATAGTGAACAACCCCGTTTTAAAGCGCTCAAGATTTCTGCAGTGTGTGGCAACAGTAATGGATTATCCATCAAGAGGCATATCCATGGAGTTCCTTGCAATATGATCATTGATACGGGAGCTAATGTTACAATCATTCGAAGAGATTTAGCTCAAAAATTCAGGGATAAACTGATTTGGACGCTATCCTGTGTTACCCTCCAGACTGCGTCCAGTGAGAAAATCGACATAGAAGGAAAGTTAAACGTGAACATCACCTTTGGAAGTGCCGCCTATCATCACACAGCATATGTGGCGGATATTACAGATCCTTGTATACTCCGATTGGACTTTTTAAAGAAATACAATTTTTCCTTAGACTTCAAAAACAACAAACTGCTTTCAGCATCTGAGGACATGACTATCGATCAACAGAAGGGATCCTCAACTGGAAACGCCAAAGTCTCGTCTGAAAGACCCTGCTCAGAAATCATACCGGGGTCGAAGAGAAACCCAAGACTACCAGCAATTCTCCATCTCAGATGCTCATCGATCGTGATCTTTGCCTGCCTTGTGTTTTCTTATTTGGCCGTCCTCCATATGCGCCTTCATCGCCTAAGGAACACACCCAAGTTGTCCAGGCCCAGTTTGAAGTGAAGCACCGTTCTGCAGAAAAGCGAGTCAACTTGGCGACGGAGAAGATGAAGAACCGCTACTACATGACAGCTTCTGACCGTCGTTTCCACGAACGAGAAAAGGTGTGATTATGGAATCCGACTGGCATAAATGGATTTTCTCCGAAACTACAGTCACCTTGGGACGGTCCTTACACAGTCCTAAACAGGCTAAACGACGTCGTGGTTCGGATCCGTAAGTCATCGAACTCTAAACCTAAAGTCGTTCATTACGACAGGTTATTTCATTACTATGGCCATAGTACGCAGTGTATATAATTGTAAATAGTATAAGACCATGGTCCTATTTGTATTTAGTATTTGATTTGTATTTGTTAAGTATTAGTATTTGATTTGTATTTGTTAAGTATTAGTATTTGATTTGTATTTGTTAAGCATTAGTATTTGATTTTTATTAAGTATTAGTATTTGATAAGTATTTGTATTTGATAGCATTTGTATTCGATAGTATTTGTACTTAGCATTTCATAGTATTTGAATTGCATTTTGGGTTGGATAGAATTTAATTTGCTGAAAGTTACTTATTGCAATTATTGTTTATTTTGTTATTATAAAGTAATGTTTATTATAGCACTGATGCCTTAGTTGTAAGTTTGGCTTCCTGTCCAGGGATTGTACTGCCCGGGACTTGCAGTCCTTAGAAAGGGGGCAGTGTTACGGATTTCATATTTATTTGGCTATTTATTTAGAATTGTAATTAAAATTGCTTTATATTTCCCGGGCAACGCAGACGATTTTTGAAGAGAAAGCTACTTCGAAAAAAGAAAAATAGAAGAAAAATAAAAGAGCGCGTGCATTTAATGTTTAATAAATAAATATCTCGTAATTACTGTTGCCATCCTGAAAAATCTATAAACTCGAGATTGTTCTACTGATAATTAAAAAGCTTATAAAAGCCCAATTGAAACACCTCATCTCAGTTGTTACAGTTGTTGTTTTATTTGTAGTAGTAAAAAGCGAACTGCTGTTTGTTTACTTAATGCTGTTATTGATTGTAGCGATTTCGTTGTGAGATAGAATTATTTTATCTGTTTTTAACTGAGTTTTTGCTAAGCGTTTGAGATATTGTGATATTGTGCGAATATCTCTGAAGAAATATTTCAGTATTTTGATTTATTTCTTGTGGAAAGAATAAATTTTTGTCACCTTTTTACGACTTGTGCATTCAATCCATAACGAACCCGTACGCACGTAACAATATGTTTAAAAAATGTTTTAAAATCAATTCTTCTCTCCATTTACCAATAGTAAGTTTAAAAGTATTTTGTAAATATGTCGAATTAGATCGCTTCGGGGAGCTTTCATCGTGCATTTGAAAACGTCTAATTTAAATCCAGAAATATTATATTTCTTAGCTTTTTTTCGCATTTTGAAGAGAATTTCATTCAAATATGCATAGGAGACAAAACGCGATTATTTCTTAATTATTACGAATTTTGCCGACATAGACTAATTCTCCTTGAAACTTGGGCTTTCTTCCATGAGATCAACAATAATTAATTTTCTTTTGATTTGTATTTTTTAGTAAATTGAGATTTTTAATATGAATTCAATTCCAGTTTAAAAGTTCTACTAAGTATTATTTCAAAGTTTTATTTCATCTTCTGTGGAATTAACTTTTAATAAGATTACTTTTACGGTAGTTTTTACTTTTCATTTCCTATGGGAGAATTGAAGATAAAAAATTAATAATTAAGTATATTTTATTATATATGAGCTATATTACCTATAGCTATATTACGTATATTACGTATAGCTCCCGCTTTCTTCAGTCACTTAGTCACCCACCTTAGATGACTTTTTAAATGACGAACATTTAAAAATAGACAGTAAAGTTTACAATGATATATTACATTCATATGACTTGCAATTAATCCCTAGTCAGTGTTTCTCATAATATGAGGAAGATTATTCTTGAATTCGAACCTTTCAACGACAACTAAGTTGTGCTCAGCTGTGTGTGATTATTTATTATAACTAAAATCCCAGATTTATTCTAGTATTCCATAAACATTTTTAGACTTGGAAAGTGTTTCACGATGGGAAAAGTTTGCGAAGCACTGATCTAGTAGCAGAGGTTGTAGAGACATTAGGTATTTTTTTTAGAACAAGAGAGATGAAAAATGTGCAACGCCTTCGCCGGGAATCGAACCGCGGACCTCTGAAATACCGGCTCAGTGTGCTGACCATTACACCACGAAGGCACGCTAAGAATGTGGGAGATATACCTTATATACTCCCCTTTTTAAAGGGCGACTAGGGTTTTAGGGGACCTAGTCGCCAAATCCTGGGTGTGGAGAGTCATCATTCACAACCCTTTTAGTTCGGGCGCCAGTGTAGAGACATTAGGTATTTTTTTTAGAACAAGAGAGATGAAAAATGTGCAACGCCTTCGCCGGGAATCGAACCGCGGACCTCTGAAATACCGGCTCAGTGTGCTGACCATTACACCACGAAGGCACGCTAAGAATGTGGGAGATATACCTTATAAGGTCATCTCTGCGTTTGCAGCATCCTGTGACGGTAGATGTGAAAGGTCTTCAAGGTTTCGCAATTATTCGTCCAAACCACTTGAAACGGTATGTTTTGCAGTTTGTTTGATTGTATGGTAATTATTGCAAATCATTTGCCTGTGACAAAATACCCTCGCTAAGCGCCGTTTAAAGGAAACTGTTTCATATTTAAATTACAAGCGAAAATGGAACATCCATACATGAGTTACGGACATACACATAGGAACATACATGAGCTGCTAATTTTTTAGAAATCGAACCTGGAACAGAACTGCCAGAATGTTGCCGGCTTCACATGTTCGCTCATTGATGGTGCTGCTGATAATACAAGAATAATCATGAATTTAAAATTCTATCATAGAATTTATTATTAACGAATTAAATAAGCTTTCAAGGTGAAAATTTACAAAATGGGCCTGTACGTCACATCTAAAAAAAAGGAAACATAAATATTGTCAGAGAAGCATGCATAATGCAACGCAAAAGAAATGGAAAACCAAAAATATACATTTGTGATGAAATAGTGCATCCGAAATTTCTTGCAGTTTAAACATAAAGAGGTTTAAACTTTCGTACTGTCATTTCTTAGCCTCGTTAATAAAGAAAAGCCGGTCACGTATCTCCTAGAACGACTGAGATTCAAATCTGTTGTCAACTCGGGTGTGTAAATAAACTACCATTCGATCCTTTCGTGACAGTAGAGGCGAGAATAGTTATGCAACTCTGCTTTTAGATCAGATGGAAATAGGGTTAATGCTTACTGATAGGCGATTTTGTTGCCACATCCGAGTAGTTCAACAATGCATGTCGAGAATGCCTCGGAATTCATCCTTCACTTGATCTTTTTCTCCTCCCTTCTCGCCCCCAACTACTTTCTTTCTTACACCACTTTTGTTTTCTATCTAAGGGCGGCAGAAACGGGTTTTGTCTTTGATGGGATTATAGTTCCTCTTATTGTGCAACAGCTGAAGATGGCGAAACTGACATACAACTCTTGATGCTCCAATCAATCAGTTACCACAACTCATGTTTTGCACCGTTATCACGTGCTTAAGACGTCTGTCGCTAATCCTCTATATATCTAATTTCATTATTATATCTCAGTCGAAGTTTTTTATAACTGCATGAACTGGTGCCTGCAAATTAATGTGAAGTTCGGAAAGCTTGTGGAGATACGAATTCTTTGAATTTAAAAAAGCCTCGTTGTGGAAGTCCAAATTGGAGCAAGACCACAACTGTTTTCTTATGACATTTCGCTCCCTTTTATAGCTTAATTTATCGAATTTAAAAAATTCTTTGTACTTCACTTAACATACTATTCATACTAGATTTCGAAAGTCATCAACATTTTTCGGATGTTTGCTACAAGTACCAAATAATAAATGAGAGAGAATACTCAGCTAATGAAATACGCAAAAACCATTTGAATGATCTAGATCAGCATTTTAAGCGGAGACCCCTTTCATACGTTAGATTGTTCTGTGGATCACCTTACTCTTGCGCCCTTCGAAAAAAAAATTTCTTGCAAATATCCAAAACTTCAAGGCTTGCGTCATTCCTTTCGTGTAAAGTTTAGAAGATTTACTTTTTTTTTTTTTAAGTCCAAAGGGTTCCTGAAGGACTATTGTTTTCGCTTCGCGATTTTGCATCGAAAACGTTAAAAGTCTAAATCACTTTTCAAACTGTTGCCACAAAATATTGCAGCCCTGTATTATATTTAAAGAAATTAAATAATGAAGAATCTGCATAAATGTATGTATATTTCTTCAAATGTGATAAAACAACGGTACCTAAAGCCATCCAGTTTTGAATAACTTACGTTTCCACCCGAATATGTGCATCTGGAAGCCCAAATTTAGAATTTGGAATTTGTTTTATTATGTATTTCGTATTTTGTAAAACTTTAACGAATTTTTGAGGAACAAACTCAAACGATTTAAAAGCGAGCAATGACAACACTCTATGGGGGGGGAAACCTTTTTATCTAAAGCGCGCGGAACTGTGTATCGGAAGTTCTAAAGATATACTCATTTTATATATATTTATTTTCCCCTTATAAATTATCATATGAAAAAAATTATTATTACTTTAATCACTTAATTTTTAGATATTAGACGCACTCAGCTCGAAAAAAAAATATAAGTAACTCAAACCATAAATTCTTGATTAAGGAAAATGATGGGAGTAGGGCAGTATTATTTTGCGAAAACTTCACAGACCATGACACAAGGAAATCATGTGATCTAACGAATATTTTTTTTTTTAAATAGGCATGGTAGAACACCGACGGGTTTTTAAGCTTTATTTCTGTAAGCTTCATTATTCCGTGGCGATGTTTTCTGCGCCATGCAAGTCTTCCGGAAAGAGAAACAACAGTCCATAAATATTATAGCCTCAGTTAAATGTCTATTGTTAAAAATTTCTTAACGTTTTATAACATAGTCATATTTTTGATTAACTACTGTATTTGTCAATGAAAAAAAATGCGCACGACCTTCTTCCCAATACTAATGAAAAACTGCAAATTGCTTATTTTTTGGCCTCATCTAATAGCATCGATATCTTCACCCTCCCCATCCAAAATATGGTAATCCAATAACTAAAACCCTGTACATGGTACAGTCTTTACGTACATGGTAATTCAGCGGCAGTCTGTAGAGTATATTTGCGAAAGGATAAAATCTGTGACTATACGTTGATTGTCTCAAAACATCTCATTTCATAAGCTTTAGGCTTTCTGTGACAGAGTTCAAAATCTAGATTGCACAAATAAGTATGTATATCATATTTGTCCATTTTATTACCGCATTACTTCCGCCCAAGCGAAGGCAAATTTTTAAGTCTTCGGGGTACCTAGTCAGTTTTGATGTTCAGATTTAAAGTTGTGCATGCTAGCGTAGTTTCTTTATTAATTACCTTTTATCAGTATTAAGGGGCCTCTATGAGATTTTCAATGATGCTTAGTTCGATTTAGAGAGACGATAAGTAATTTCATACGAGGGAAATTTCGCTGGTATATCGAAAGGTTCTCCTGTCCCAGGATGAGGAATGTAGTCTAATAGTCAGTTTCAAGATCGCGTAAGTTGTTCAGGGGGTTTTTCGTTGTTTTACTATATTCTCTCAATTTTGGTGTAGTTTCTTAAATTTTCGAAAAACTTAAGTTCATTTTTTAGGTCCCATTTACAGCCAGAATTTTAACTGGAGCAGTTACTTGTGTCTCACTCACCCAATAAAACTAATTAATCAGTTTCACTATGCTCTTAGCATTATATGCGATTGAGTTTTATTTTTTGATACTATTTATATTTAATTTATTATTATTAAATTAAATGTGTTGTCAAGATTCAGTTCAAGTACTCTGTTTTAATCCATTTCATGATCAGAGGTAGTTAAAATTGGGGTTTCGAAACAGCATTTTTCAGCGAAACAGTTCCTTACACATTTTGTTCGCGGCCTGCGACAAAGTTAATAAAATTTGTTATTACAGTTATGTGCTGTGGGTATCTCAGTGCATACGCAATTTCGTATTTTTTCCAATACTGTACAATATGCAAATATATAGTGGATAGATGTTCAGGGAATGAGTACGTCACTGATAACTACAGTTGAAAATTGATTTTGATGAACATTTTGTTTCGAATCTCTAATGAAGGAACGATGGTCTTCTTCACTAGCATTATGTGTCAAACCTTAAAAGTTAAGAATCTTAAAATTTCATGGAAGAAAATATACAAAACGGCATTTTTAATTTCGCATGTATGTTATGATGTTATGTTTGGTTTTACTGCAGTTTCATTAGCAAAACTGGGAGCAAAGGTTATTTGAATATAATTACTTTTTCAATTATTTAAATTTTAATCATTCCAAAATGTATTCTTAAATGTCGTGGCAAAATTATATTGTGTGGAGAAAGACGTTTATTTGCATCTTAAGTTGATTTTTGCTCAGAAATTAGTCATCATTAAATCAATTATCTATAATGTGTGCGAAACGAATATGACACATTTCCGACCTATCATTTTCCAAGTATGTTAAAATCACTAAAATTTGGTATTTGTTCCACTGAATGAATGAATGGACTATCTGCGTAGGATTTCCTTCTTAGGCAACTAGTAAATGTCAACTAGTTCTTGTAAAAAGTTTTTAATAATGGCATACTTCAAAGGCAGACAGTCCTAAATGCTTTAACATAATAAATATCCTAACCTCTCAAATGCTTAAATACCATTTTTTCCCTTCTTACATATAATCTACATTCTGAGATCAAATCGATTTTCAAAAAATGCAGTACCTGCACGGAGCTATCACGAGGCAGAAGCTTTATGCAAGAGCTTTTGAGAGTTATCCAGCAATCATCACTTTCTTAACGAATTACTCTTAACTGCTCGGTAGAATGCCTGCCGCCGCCTCTTTAAAGTGAGTCAACAATAAAAAAGCAAGGCAAAAACTCATTTTCAATAAATGAGTGGAAGTTCCTCCGCTTGACAACCTTCATCAAACACTGTAAGAAGTCGAAAGCCTGCGAGGGTCATTTGTTATGCGAGAAACTCTTAGAGAGAGAAAAATGCTTTTAGAAGGCAAAGTAATCGCATTCTCATTAGCAGTTCGGGGAGAGACATTATTAATTACCACTTCATTGATATTCATTAGGCAATTAATAAACAATGCGGTAAACAAACGGTTGGCCTCCAATGATTGAAAAGTCGTCGTTGGAGACCATGACGAAGTTCTCATTAAAAAGATTCGAAGCTGAAGAAGAAAAAAAGAGACTTTTAAACACCGACACATTAGCCGGTCATTTTTCTCGAGATTTAATTCCAGTCTGGATTGTCCAATCAGGAAAATATATTGGAATTCCTGCGCGAACATTAAACTCATTACATTATTTTAATTGAATACACAAAATTTGGTGAAAACTATGTTAAATAGTTATTGACAATTCACTCTCCTGGCCGATATTTTTGGCCAATACTATGGGCTGACATTTTCTTTATGTCCTTTTTAGTATTTCCGTTATCCATTTTTAAGTGAAGATACTTAGAACGATATTTTTTCGTGTGTGTTTGTATTACATCTCTAACCAAATTTCCGCATTATCAGAGGCGAAATTTATCTTGGAAGTCACCTAAAAACTGTAAGCGAAACGCCAATCTGATAGGTAACTGTAAGGTGCAAATACATGCGTAATGTTAGCGGTGATCATTACCATCTACCATGTTTGATTATATAAACTCAAAATAAGTATGCAGGCATTTATACTTGGAATTACCAGTATGTAATAGATGCTTGTGCTTGGATACTTAAGCAGCAATATTGGGCATGGGAAGACAACAATAGCAGGCATGCTTGAGCTACTATATATCTCTGTTCTCACTTTCTGCGCATTTAGGAACTTCAACGTCTTTCATTTTCCTGTGAATCGGGAAAAGGAATAATATTATGAATCATGATCGTTTTCAAATTAGTAAAATAAAAGCAACAGAATGTTTTCCTTTGATCTGACGAGCATGTAAGATTTCTCAAGAGATTAAAACGTCTAAGATAGGAGATGAAATTTTTGAGAAAATTTGGTCCTTGAAATTGAATAAAAAGGATATTCTTCCGTATGATATCGGTCTTTACCACATCACAAAATTAACAGGAAACCTTCTGAATAGTTTCAGTGGAAGTCATTGAAGTATTCATCATGCATCTCTATCTTATGATACAGAATACTGATGGATGAAGTCCCCTTCTGATTTCTTTATGTTTGTCTACCTAAGTGCATGGGATCTGTTTCGATTCATATGAAAATCTGAAGAACTTATGCATACGGAACAAGATTTATGGGGCAGGAAAATAAAACTGTTTATTCAGTGGATACTGATTATCAATATCATCATGGTTATCAGTATACTGATGACCACGATGAATATTTTTGGCTTTCTGGTTATTATAAAGTGTTTACGCAACTCACTAACCTCTTCTCCGAATGCCTCTTAAATAAATCATTAATTCGAATGCTATATCTCTGTAAAATTTTCATTTGACTTATTTCTTCTGATAACCATGTGTTTTTGCGTTTATCTAATTACCTATTTAATACGATTAACATATGGAACATGAGTAATTACTTAGCGGTAAGTTAACCTATAACTTCCTTTAATCTTGAACTAGTTATCCGGTTTTTACATGTGTCATTTTCCAAGATACAGGTTTGTAACTTCCTGTAATTACAAATCGTTTCGCACCTGCACAGAACTGTCCGGAATCGCGTACTTACTTTAGGAAATATTATATGAGTCTAATATGCCTCCCTGTTTCAATTCTTTGCACACTGCATAATTATTTAATCTTTCAACAGCACATTATTTATTTCCAGAACACATCCATTTCAAGCAGTAACTTAGAACCTATTTAATATGGATGTGGTGTTAACGTTCCCATTAAGTGGTTACTTTTTAAATATGTACTTTGTATCTACTTTCACAGGAACAAATACAGATTAAGGAAGCGAGGAATGCAAAGACATTCGAAAGGAGCTAGACTTTAAAATGTGGCAGACCGTGGGTACTCCATCATGATCAATCATTGTTTAACACGTCCAGAGAAATGAAGTAATTTATCAGGTAAAACGACAATGCAAGATTGCAAATCCGGATTTTTTTACTTATATTCATTTTAAGTATTCGGCAATGTAGCTCAAGCCTTTCCTTTAACTTTTCCTTACCTCTAATTTTGTAGCCTTCATAGAAGTCTAAACCAGATTGCCAAGTCAAAAGAAACAATGAATACCTTACAGACGCAATAAGATTAGCTGCAAGTGTTGATATAGTGGTGTTTATCATAGGGTGTCTGGGTTCAAGGACCCTACCCCTTGTAGAACATAGTTGACATTTCGAATTTTAGGGAGGAGAAGAATATAGGATATAAAAATAAATATTATTTGTAATAATAATATACAAGATTTAATAAGTTTTTAATATTATTTATATAAATTTTAAGATTAAGTATATCAGTACTATATGAATTAGAATTATTAGTAATTCCAATAGCATGGTAGCATCTAATAACCGAGTGAAAATACACTTTGGCCAGAGGATAGGTAGACTAAAAAATGTTCCGAAACAGGGCCGTTCGAACTCGTTACTAATATCCGTAATAAAAGTCTTTTGCGAACTTATCGGCGATTTTTAAAAAGTTAATAAAGTTGCACTTGAAAAACATATTACATACACATATAGTAAATTTATAAATGCATATATTAGAAAAATAAAAAAGCAAATATTACAAAAATAAAATACACTGATTACATATTCCAGATATTTAACACGGCAAGCAATCTGCTTAAATTAGAGCAGTCGTTGTTGTAATACAAGTACAGATTTTTATGCTAATATTATTGCTGATACTATTTTGCCTTTTCATGAAATTTTTGGTTAAATTGTAATAATGCGTCCTTAATTGGAATATGTTTTGCTCCTCGTGGCTTCTATGATTCCGAACATACCAGGGGGAATCTGTAATTTGTCTGAGAACTGAGTTTCGTGCGGTTTATAATCATTTACGATTAGTTCTATAAGCGTAAGTCCATACAGGGCATGCATGACAGAGCATGGGACGCAGAAGTAGCTTGTTATCTAAGGATAAAACACTGTTTCGAGCAATTAGGGGGTACAGTTTAGCTTTACGCACCCGAAACGTTTCGATTATGTGTGTCATGTGTGGGGTCCATGTGAGAGACATTAGCTGCAATGGAGCTCTCGAATACATTTCGAAAGAAAATATTATATTGTAATTGCCATAATAGCAATGCTGTCGGATTAATGTCTAAAATCTGATTTCCTGTTTAACTCTTTTGGACGGATTATTATGTACACCAAATTATCACCATGACAGAAATGCAATCGACACAAATATTTAAATTTACGGGACACGTCATTTTGACGAATTTCGGACTTCATGAGCAAAATTCCAAAAACCATATTTTTTTTAGTTTTCTAATTTACTCTGACAATTACCGATGCAATGAAACAAATAAATATCCAAATTTATTTTCCTTTCGGCCCTTTAATTTCAGAGTTCTGTATGACGTATACCTATCTCTACGAATACCCGTCAAAGTGATGGGTACATTAGTTTCCTAGTTAATAAACCAACTTTTTTTATGAAATTATTTTTTTGGTGACAAATGTAAAAGTAGTTAATACGTAGATACTGAAAAAAAAAATCGTAATTGAAAGGACATATCTTTCGATAACTTCCAACTCATTATCAACGCACTGCGATTCGCCAGAGGAAGGGATATGTCACCTGTGATTGTCTGTCAGCCGTACGTGACTAAGCGTAAAAATAAAGTTTTAGACGCAAGCCTAAAAGATCTGCAGTTGCTAAGTTCCAGTCAATGTGCCAGACGTCTTAGAAAACGTTTCAATTAGTGCGAGTAGAGACAATTGAGAAGAAAGAATTATATCATTATGAGGATCAGCAATTTCATTATAGAATTAGACGAAAGTATTATTTTTACTTTATTCGACGAAATACCGTTCTTTAGTCACTATGAGTGATCTAAGAAGAGAAACCGAATTGCTAAAGAGTTTGTTTTTTGATTTATCTAATTTATGATGAAACACACGAGGGCTGTGCCTAAAGGAAGGGATGCCTTCGTCGAGGTCTTTCTAAGAAGAACTGACTCGTATATCCATTGCACATGGGAAATACCACGAACACGCCCATGCAGCCAGCTCGTTCGCCGTGATTCTAACCTCGGATTGAACTACCAGTGTTCAGCGACTTTACCGCTCAACCGCTGGTAGGTCCAATTGCTAAAGAGAATAGTTAGCGTATAAGGTATTTCTCCCGCCTTCTTCGCATGCCTTTGTGGTGTAGTGGTCTGCATGCTCGACGCTTAACCGATAGGTCCTTGGTTCTATTCCCGGCGAAGGCGTTGCTAATTTTTCATGTCTCCTGCTTCGAAATAACCTAATGTCTCTACAAGCGTTAGCAAAGATCGCTCCGGTACGAGCAAAATTCAGTAGCAAAATTTTGCCACTGAATTTTGTATTGCATAAGTAAGAAGAAAATGATGCTTAATAAAAAAGCTGAGAAAGCCAAAAGAAAACGTTTTACTGTGAGTGAGTGTAATAGCAGACTGGTAGACTGCGAGCTCAGCAAAAGCGTAAAAAACCATAACAAACCTTTTGGGCGACCGTTAAAATATAAAACCTTTCACACTTTTTTTTTTATTTTTTATTTTTATTTTTTACAAATTACTTTGCCAATTTATGCCAAACTAATTTAATATATTCTATTCATTTTACTTAGTTAATTTTAAAATTTGAGTATACTTTCACTTTCTAGATCATTTTTTGCCTGTTTAATTTTAATTTCAACTAAGTAAACAATAAGTAATAATAATATTAATTTAAACTTAGTAAATAAGTTTAAATAATATATTCCTCTAAATTGCGAGACATGTCTCTCAGAGCTATATCGTCACTATATTGAGACATAGATCTCCACCTCTCTCTTTCCCGTCTCTTTCTTAGCTTTAATTCGGAACATTCGCGATCTATACTCTCAAAATCATCGATCATTATTTTAAACAGCAAATGTTGGCCTATTCCGGCCTTAGGCTTCTTTACGTAGTAATATATACGTATCCGGACACTTGCGGCTGAAGCGTTTGTCCAGAATGGCCGAACTCATTGGTCTTATCACCAAGAGCGTTGCCCAGCGTACATCACAGAAGCTAGACCGAGATTTTTCATAAATATCATCCAGATATCATCGAAACAACGCTTTATCTTATTACACACCATCGGACGCATCCTCTAAACGTCTGATACTGGAAAATTAGGAAACAGCATTCAGAGGGATTGTCATATCCAGAAACTTTTCCAGAGAAAAAGAATACATATAAAAATTTCGCCACTTTTTTAACACGAAATCACTTTTAAGTATCTTCTTATAACCATAATTTAATGTTACACAAAAACAATGAAATATACACGGTCACACTTATTTAATATACAGCTAAAACGTAAAATGGTTTCAGGAACGAAGTGTGCATTATTATAATCAACTTTCGATATGAATAATTTGGATCGCTTTGAATTTAACAGTAGTTATAAGGTATTTTCTCTCTCCTTCCAGCATGCTTTCGCTGTGTAGTTGCAAGCACACTCGGCGCGTATTCGAAAGGTCCAAATTCGAGTCCCGGTGAAGGTATTGCTCATTTTTCTCCCACATCAAAAAAACTTAATGACTCTACAGTGGCGCCCGAACATAAAGGTGGTGGACAATAATTCGTCACAACCAGGATTTGGCGATTAGGTCCCATAATCCCCAGTCGCCCTTTAAAGGGGTGAGTACATGAGGTTTTTTTTCCCTCCCTTCTTCCAGCATGCCTTAGTGGTGCAACGGTAGCGAAATCGGCACATATTCGAGAGGTCCAAGTTCGAGTCCCGGCGAGGGCATTTCTTATTTTTCACGTCTCCCGCATTCAATAAACCTAATGATACTACACTGTCAAATGATTAAATAGAATTAAAATAAAATACTTTGTAACATATGTTATTTGTCTGAATTTTCGTAAATTACCCTTTACAGAATATTTTGCTTTGTAACAGTATAAGGTATTTCTCCCACCTTCTTAGCATACCTTCGTGGTGTAGAGGTTCGTGGTAACATACCTTCGTGGTCAGCGCGCTCGGCGCGTATTCGAGAGGTCCGTGGTTCGAGTCCCAGCTAGAGCATTGCTCATTTTTCCCATCTCCTTCTTTCAAAAAATACCTAATGTCTCTACAACTGTTTCTATAATTCTTTGCCACAGTGCTCTGGACTTGCTTGATCAGCATCAAGAGGCCAATAAATTTAATACAGTCCCTATAGTTTAATATGTGAAAGGGGTCTTTATATATGACATATGTATTATTTGAATGAAGACTGCTGAATGGACTATCATGCGCTCTCATATCAAAGTTCTTATGAAGTTAAAGAAAATTATTGTATTACCCTTGAAAATCCTTTCGGGTAATAATCGATTGAATAGTCTGGGTCTTGAAAGAATTCTAAATTGCTAGAAATGTCGGAGTGTAGATATCAGGAGGAGAAACTGAGTTCTTAAGCTCAAGCCCACGCCATTTTAAATGTAATATGTTTGTAATCAAAGAGGTCAGCAGAAAATGTTTAAATTCTACTCTTTGGTTACCTTGCTAATGAACATGAAAAGCATTCAAGGATGTGCCTTGCACCGAAAGGAGGGAATGTGCAGAAATCGAATAATCGAACATGGTTTATTTTTCTTAATTAGCCATTCGATATGTGCATTGCGACCCACCCCGATACTGTGAGATAAAGGCGATCCGAGAAGGTTTAACACAGATAGAAACAAAAGGCGCGAAATGGGGGAACCCTCCACACCCTTACCTGCAGTGTCGCCCGCGGCCCCTTCTGCCTATCCATTCCCCCCTTTTTTCTTTTGGTTTACTACAGTTGCTTATTTTGCTCTTTGTTCGGATAGGTTTTCACTCTTGTTGACCCGAAGCTATTGTGTTGACTGCAATGGAAACTTTTCACTCCGTGGGACACTCTTAAAAACAAGGGACCAGCTACAAATTGACTCTGATATTTTTCTGTCGGTTGTTTCCCACGCTTGAGCCGTAATGCAATTCATGTAATACAGTGCACAAATAATTGTTATATGTGATTATTTGGGCAAAACATTAAGAATAATTGAAAAGTTACAAGAAATTCACGTGAACTTATATTTGTTTTTATTTTTATGATCAGAAGAATGACGACCTTTGATTACGTGCTATAGCATTTATATCACCAATAGAGGGACTGTTTACGGTTCCATTATATATCGCTTGTTTATTGACTTCTGCTAGAATTTTTAGTTCCCAAGAAAGAAAAAGAAAAAAATTCCTGTGCCGTCACCTGTATAACAATAATAATAAATCCTTGACCTTAGGTTACTATAAAAATATTAACCAATTAAATGAGATATCGCTTCTAAAATAGCCAGGCCAGTTTCCAAAAAAAAAATGTTCTCGAAAGAAGTTATTTTCAGGCACTATTTAAATAAAAAACTAAAAAAATAAGAAGAAGAAGAAGAAAGAAAAAGAAAGAAAGAAAGGCGAAGGTTCCTCACTTCTGAAAGGGATTTCACAGAAATTCTAATTGACAGTAACACACTAGGCGTACTTTTTAACCTGATCCAGAAAGGCGACAAGTTGAAATGCAAATAGAAGATCGTTGACATATTAAGCGAATCAGTTTTCTAGTAATAAAGAGCTATCGTTTTACAACAAAAATGAAGACCAAAACATATTGCTAGACACTCAGACTGTAAATGCTGCTAAGGAATTTTATCATTATTATAAGGTTACATTTTGATGAATATGAAAGCGCAAAAGAGGAAAGTTAAATGTTTAATTAAGTTATATGGATTATGGCAAAGCACAGGAAGGCTGTCTGCCTAAATTAAGGGATGATTTCGTGGAGGAAGTTAAAGAGAAAGAAATTTCGCAGCAAAAATGTGTTACATTAAAATGTAGCTGTTGTTTTAAGAAGGTTCATTTTATTGCATCGGCAAAGAATGCAATTTTATATTATGAAATATAAAGGAAGAATTTTATGTCGCACATTTTAGCAGTAGTTTCGTTTTTCTCGTCAGACACAACTTTTTGCTTTATGAAAACACAATAGTAAAATAATAACGGTTAAAAAAGCGCAGTTTCACAACTTTCAATTAGTCAAGAAGTTTTCCAAAAGTTAAAATGAAGTCCCAAGAATTAATCCCAAGAAGTTAAAAAGAAATGTTTGAAAAATTTAAAAATATGAAGATCAAAAAATTAAAAAGAAATTATAGCTTCATCATCATGCAGATTTTTGTTTAACACTTCAAACAGTTTTGAACTAAGCAGTTACGATAAACCTAATTAGGTAAGAATTAATTCCCAAAAAATTTAAACCGAAAAATGTAAAATTTAATATTTTATTAAAATGTTAAATCCAAACCCTGGGGGGGAATGCTACAGTATGATATTTTCGTAATGCAACATGGATATTTGTGCAATTATTAATAACGAAAAAAACTTAATGATTCAAGATTTAGCTGCGCATTTATTTTCTAGGATCGCTTGTGCATAAGGCTTGCAATAAGTATTTTCCGAAAGAGACAATACATTCTATTTTGACAAAATAAGAAAACCACGAATTGAAAACAACAGACGCCTCGAAAAAATTTTCTTCGGGGAAAATAATAATAATAAGCCTTTTCTATTAACTAGCGTAATAAATCAATTTATAATCTCGAATTCGCATATTTAACGAAACTTCATAGCATAGAAAATCTTACAAGAGTTAATAAAAAGTAAATAGCCCGATTAAAACTGGCTTTACTGCCATTGGTCCGAAATTAACCTTATATTATTTTACACTGTTTTATATACCTACTATATACTGTGTCCTCTTTTCGTTGTGGTTGACTAATGCTCACTTGTCTGACCTATAGTCAGACCAAGCCCAGGAAATTTCTTGTGGCAAGGTGCGCAAGATACGCCTGTCGTTGGCAACAGCCTTGAGCACCTTACAGGTGACAGTGCGATTTAGATCAGTTCCGCCCTCAATTTTGATGAAGAGCACCCGGGGGGACGGGTTCGAGGGTCTCCCACCTCTCTTCCCTACCACCAACCTCTCGAGAGGACTTTCGGCTCACCGCATATTTAGAGTGCCAATTATCCAAGGCAGTGTGAAAAAATGCTATACGACGAAAAGCTGAAAATCAAAATGAAACAAATAGCAAAATTCCTTAAAGATAAAAAAATTCAACGGTTAACATAGCATAGTACTATTCGAAGCCTTATTTTCATACGTTTAATCAGGCCCACTCGTGGCCGAGCGGTTAAACCGCTGATCACTGGTAGTTCGACCTGAGGTCGAATCCCAGCGAACATGCTGATTGCATGGGCGATTTCATGATTTACCGTTCGTGCTATATAGATACAGCCAGTTCCCATTCGAAAATCCTTCATAAAGTCATCCTTTCCTTTATATTAAATAACTTTAGAGTGCAATGCAGTAATCAAATAAACCAACCTTAGGTTTAAAGAATTTATTATTATGTAAAACGAAGTTACTGTATTTTTGTAGTACATCCTTTATTATACAGCATAGCCCACCAAACTTCATGCCAGTAGGAACCGTATGCTGCAAAATTGAGGAAAGTTCGGAAACCGTAATTAGTTTTCAACAATCGAAAAAATATCTATAGTTAAAATGACCTACTTTAAAAATAACAGATTATATTTTCTTCAAGAATATTTTTTTTAGTTTTTGTAATTCCAAACTCTATTATTATTTAACATAATTAAAGATAATTTCTGAAATTTTTTAGCGAAGGACTTAAAAATAGTTGCTCGTTTGAAACTCACTAAAGGTTTACACAGTAGATTACTTAAGGTTTCTGCAGTGGCCTCTTCAAGTTTAAACAGTCACCTAAGTTTATACAATTTATACATTTCAAATGTTTTTGAAATTCTGACCAATGGTTTCGAGCAATAGTGCAAGAAAGCAAGAAAATTACAGTTATGAGAAATATTTACTTAAAGATATAATTCTTTCAAATCATGTACGTGGATATTATTTTCTTATGAACTTATAAATTAAAATTTGGAAGTATGCGTAATTTTACTTTTAAGCAATACTGCAAACATAAATATCACAAACTAAATTGAGACAATGAAAAGTGGGAAGTCGGAATTTCCATATGATTTCAAATTTTATAATAGTTTTAAAAGGTTTCAGATCCGAAGCATAATAATTGGCTACTTTATACAGATACAGTGTTTGCACGACTAAAAAAATTTATTGAAATTCCAGTCAGCCAGTTCAGAGAAGTCAGTAAAAACTTAACAAAAAAATAAATTACCTTGAAATGCTGTAAGTACATTACTTTCTTAAAATATAGACAGATTTGCTAATGAGTTAACTTTTCTATAATGTGTAAAGGTATATTTGTATAAAACTGTACACAAAAGCATTTTATGCACATAATTTGGGAGAATTAATATGAGACATTTGGTGAAATACAGATATAAGCAAACCGTCTGTCTGCCTCTTTCAATTGCAAAAGCTTAGAACTATTTTTTCCTCATAACGTCCTCGCAGAGCAAATTTTTACATAGGCCTTGTTTTACACATGAAGAACGCTGGGGCAAAAGACTAATAATATACGAGAAACACTCAGAACAACCGTCAAATCCGGAATGAACACTACTTAAGAAAACCCATGACAATAAATCATAAGGCTGATTGATTGCATCCGAGAGGCTATGCGAAGTGCCACTTGTTGTCCATAACTGGTTACACCTGATACAAAATTTCATGTTCCCGCAAGGATGATGCGAGCAAGTGACACTTGCGCGAAACTCCCACGTGCGCAGGTGTCATAACACCTTTTCTGTTTAACTGATAAACAATCCTTTGAAAAAAATAAAATAAATAATACAGGATAGCTCGCGCAGTTGTGACGACTCACGATATATACAGAGAGATCAAATCTAACGTTAAATAATTGAATTGACTCATTAGATTTGAAATGGATTATCAATTAGATTTTATTTTTCTTTGAGGATGAGACATTAGAAGCCGCAGCTCTACGAATCTTCAAAAAGATTTGAACAGTTTTAGAATTCTAAAACTGGATTCGACTCATCTTCGAATCTTAAGAAATCGTTACATGTTTTAACTCAAAATTTCGAAAAGATGATGGCCAGTAAAAACATTATATTGACAAAGAAACAAGATTGTTTTCCAACGTGGCATTCTGTAAAATCTGCCAGTAACTGGCAAATTTCAAGTAACTTACAAGTGATGGTGTTTTTCAAGTAACTTCTCGAAAATAACTATCGAACCATTTCGTTAATTCTATACATACATAAATTATTATAACTGTAACTTATACTTACTGTTTTATAAATCCTGGAATCCTTCGAGCAGTTCCTGCAGTGGTATATAAACATTGCGTCGCACACATTCCTTCAGATACCTCCTAACTGAATTTATTCAGATATGGTTACTGGATTTTGAACAGTTATTTGAAATATGTACTCTTAATGGAATAGATCTTTAAAATTATATTGAGGAAATGAACCTCTGATAATGTGCTTCATTTACTAAATTGAATTTGTATCAATCTTTGTATCAATTATAGAAGCATTTTTACTTAATTGTACGCAATAAAGGAAGTATTGTAATCAAGAAAAATTTCGGATATTATATTTCAAGGAAAATATCTATTCTGACCGCTACTGAATGCAGTTTAACGACTTTTTTGCATGACATCTGTACATAATGGCAGAATAAAGGACACTTTTCCCCAAAAGCGATTATAAAAGAGATTAAAAATGGACTCAGAAGAGATTTTTTTCCCTGACATCTGTACGTACGTATATAGATAGATAGATGTATATATATACACCTACTCTGTTACTTGGCTCGGTGGGTTCTTTTTTATTCTTATATGTTGGTAAATTGTGCATTTTTCGCTTTAAAAGTGATTAAAGTATGTTTTTCTTATGTTCTGTTTAAGGTTTGTATGCTTTTAGTTAGCCTGCATGCAATAGTTGTAGAATTATCAGCAATTTAAAGTTGTTTAAGTGCGACTAAGCCTAATAGATCAGCCATATTTGTTTACACTTGAAACTTAATAGAACAGTTTATTTATCAAATACCTGGCCGTTGACCATCAGGCCATTAGGCAAACTTAATAGAATAGTGAATTAAATCAGTTTCTGCACCTTCAGTGTCTTTTAACCAAGTGGGACCAAAAGTAAACTTTCATTTTTATGCACCGAAAATACCTGCCTTGTTGCCTGCTGACCAAATTGCTTGTTTTTGCAGAGAAATTCTAATTTTAATTGTAAATATAAATTAAATGTTTTAATTGCATTTGGTGTTTTGTGTTTTCTATATTTTTCAATTTTTAATGAAGGTGTTTTGAGTTTTTATGTATTTTTGACTTGCCGCGAAGTGAGAACTGAATTAATTGAATGAGGAATATATCTCTAATGAATTTTGACGAAATAAGTTTAAATGAAATATACTATAAAATATGTATATAATTTAATAGGCCGTACAAGGAAATCATGTGGTGTCCACATCAGATTTTTAAAAATTCTATTCTTAAATTTGTTTTTCATTAAACGAAATTTTTTATTTTGCTATTTCTATCTATTTCTACAATGATATATTTCTTTTTAACATTAATAGTGCATCTATTTATAGTTAACGTTATAGAAATAGATCACATTTGATGTTAGTTACCAAACGTTTATAAACATTTGGCATCAAAAGAAAAATGCCCACACCTTTCTTCTTCTTTTTTTTTAATATAATTATTATTATTCTTTGGAGGATTGGAAAATTCAGATGCAGATTCGAGAAAGTGTGAAGTTTATTACTAATTTAATAAATTAAAAATAAGTAGTTAATTACTACTTATTTCTAATTTTTCCCAATATAAGTTAAAAAGTGCAGATATTCTTAATGCTTTTCAACAAGACTCAATATTCATTAGCTGTATATCGTAATGCATTTTGTCGTAGGAAATTTAAAGAACATAGGTTGTTTAAAAAACAATGTACAAAGTAACACTGTGATCAGAAAGAAATTTGTGCTCCTAATATCGATTTTATTATGAAAACTCCAATTTGGATCATAAAAGCAAAGTTTTACGAGCTCAGTGTAACTAAATGGCAGAGCAGATGAGATGATCTCGTATGTAAAGGAAGTTTCACACCTGTATCTCTACCAAAATTTTGAGATTTCCTACCGAAGATGTATTCAAATGGATACATGAATCAAGCTTTTACTAGACAGGGACATCTTCCGGGGTAATAATGTTTTAATGTGAAATAGATTTGCAGTTCGAATGCTGATGTTCCTAGTATTATTTTAGAAATCATTTCGCTTCAAAGTGTATCAAGAAGGTATCTTCCAGTGCTAATATCAACTAATGGCCCCAAGAGGTTTTGAAGTAACTACGCGAGAAGAACAATGTCTATGGAGTTCAGGAATATTACATATTAACTGAATAATAAAGAATTTTGCTGTTCATACACAATGTATGTATTTTTTTCCATTTTGTTTTCTCTTATGTAGAATTACCTTATATAAGTCTATTTGATGTTGGACCACGTGGGTTCCAAATTTTTTGGAACTGCTAAACTCTTTCAATGAGTTTTGACAGATGAGCTTCGTATTCCCCAAAAGAACTCCCGTGTGAACACAAGGTACAAGGTAATTTTTAATGACTCGACAGATTGTATAAATTTGTATTATTTGCAGCTGAAAATTTAAGATGAAAGCAAGTGTCTATTTGAGTTCTCTGGAGTGTACCATTTAGAAGTGACAAGTGCTTAAAATGAAGTTTGCAAGCGTATGAAGCAAATCAAAGATGTACCATCTTTGATTTGCAAAACTGAAATCATATGTGGCATAACTCCGTGAGAATAGTAATCAGGCAATGAAGCGAATTACAGCCTTCCCTCGGGGTAAGAAAACCGACGCGTTATACATTTTGATAAAAATATATGAAATCTAAATTTTTGTTGTTGTTGTGACTTACCTCAGTTGTCTGATAGTACCATCAGAATAAGTCCAAGAAATTCATCAGGGCAAGGAGTACAACGAGGCGATAACCTTGAGCACCATACAGGTGACAATGCGACTTTGCTCAAGTCCGCTCCCCACCCCAGTTTTGAAGAAAAGTACCCCAGGGGGTAGGGCCCGAGTGCCTCTCACTCCTCATCTGCTGGCTCGCCGCATATTTAGAATGTCCCCATGCAGCGCAGACAGTATACATTTACAAACATCCATGCCTTCTTCGAGATTCGAACCCGGGCCCTTCAGTCAGGGAAGCTAATCGTTATACCGGTTGAGCTGCCCTAAATTTTCTAATTCTGTAATAAAAGAATGGGTCCTGTAAATGATTATCCAAATGATATGACTCAAAACTATTGGGCTCGAAAGTATGCCATTTTTATTTGTCGTATGAAAAATTAATTACATGAGACGCAAAATTTCGAATTTTTGTGTTACACTGGAATGTTTACTATGACTAGGATAAATGCACTAAGTTTATAATTTAAAGTTGATTGTGTTTTATATTAACGTTTGTCTGATGTAAAAGTTATTAGAAACTTGCATTTAGAAAACGTGCGCAGGGCCGATCCTAGCGAGGGGCAAGATGGTGCACAACACGTGTGCGGCGAAATGATTATCAAACATACTATATTTCTGTAAAAAAGATCGGCCAATTTTAATTTGCAAGTGATCTGCCGACGGCCTAGAATCCGTACTAAACTTGCGCATATAACTTTAGCAGCATATCTATACAAAGTAACTTCCAAGAATATTACAATATAGCTCCATCAATTTTTAATACACTGTTAAGGATTGCTTATTTATATAGTTTAGGATTGTTTATTTATATAGTATAGTATATTTATCTAGTTTATATAGTATATTTATATAGTATAGTATATTAATAGTTTAAGGATTGTTTATTTATATAGTATAGTATATTTATATAGTTGATATGAGCAGTTTCAAAAATGAAAAACATTCATGTCACTGATATTTTTTTCCTACGAACCCTGTCTAAGCTTTAATGGTACATTTTCATTAAAATGCTTTTTAGCAATTTTCTCGTGAGATCGAAGTTATCTAAGTTGAAATTCTATTTTATTTGATTTCTTAGTTAATCTGGAACGAGACCAAATGCCTCTTAGTAACTTTGGTCCTGAAACCAGTTATTGTAATTTGGAAATCTATTTTATTCGATTTTTTAGTGAATCTGAAACTACTATGAGTCTGTAGATTTTGTTCAAGAATCGTTATGTTGCGCAATCTATTTTTAAAAATTATCTAAATGTTAAAATAGGAAAGTGTTTTTTTCTACAATACGTACATTTAAGTACCCATATTGCAGAGAAAATCGGCAAAACAATATAAGTTTGGGTCGTTGAGTGATACAGATGTGATTGTGAAGTTCCTCAGCCGTGTGTATTATGAGTGGTGGACGAAACCCTTCCTGCATAGTTATTATGAAACTACTATTTGTCCTAGAGGTGCAAAGCAGATTTTTGTCCTAATGAACTTATTTTGAAGGAATAAATCAAGAAAACTGTCAACAGTAGAAAAGTTCACGAACTTAAGTACTTCATAAATTTAAAACAAGAGTCGTCGTTAACTGAAGTCAGTGGTAGCAACGAGCAGTTAATGAGACAAGACAGAATTCTTTTTCCTGAATTCGTTATGCGATAAAAGTGGCAAGCAGAAAATGTCGAAAGTTATCAGTGTAAGATGAAAACTACGAAGCCTTTCTTAGCATTTTGATATTTGAAACGTTTTGATGTGTTGAACACGCTTCGAACATTATGTGTTTAAAATCTCGGTATCTTTTGTGATTACCCTTCATTTTAGTTTAAGAGAAAGTGCAACCATTACTTGTTTTCTCCGATGTCAACATACTGCCATTTCGTGGTAGGGGGAAGGAGAAAGGGAAAAGAAAAATGCCACAAGTGAGCGAGTTGTAAAAACAAAGGAAGACAGAGATCCAACTGGTTCTTTCTTAGCCTCCACGATCGCAAATTCGTCTGAGCCGAAACTTCAAACAGGGGAGAAGGGGGGAAACATCATTATTTTACGCGAAGACTCTTTTCGAATACAAACCAGCACCCCACTGCACTGTGCCGTATTCCAATCAGGCAGTCTCTGTCTTGATGAATGGCTGGAATTAGGGTATCACTTGACGGCCATTAACCGGTTCGTCGCGCATTTCTGGGTGACATGATTTAAGGTGCTAACAATCCCCTCCACTGCAAATTAAGCCTCGGATCATAATCCATCGAATGGAGGCAACAACCTAAAAACAAAGAGTCGCCGACCAAGCGACAAACCCCCATCGAATGCCATCGGAAAACCTTCTAAAGGACGACAAGAGACAAGTAGCTGATTTATGAAGGCGACTGTCAATAATATTCAAAAACAGAAAGGGTCGGGGGGGTTGAGGAGCATTTTCTTTCTTTCTTTCGTTCCTATCTCGCCACAAAATGTCTCTGGGTAACTCCACCCTGGGTATTCATGGGTTCATGTCACGTGGTTTGACCCCGCCCTGTCCTAGGGCAGTTTTATTCCCCCACTCGAGTACGGACAAAGAAGGTATGGCAAAGAGAATCCTTTCTAATCACGTCTCCTCTGAAATACGATTGATACTTACGATTAAAATTGTCAGAAAGAGGTATAAGTGTGACGCTTATTGAAAGTTATAATAACTAAACATTATTCTTTGGTGTACATAAAATGCTCAGAAAACTTTCTACGGCAGATTTTCAAAACTGTTCTGATGAACCTCTAATAACAGTAATCAAATGTAAATCACACATCTGCTTTAGCTCCAGGAACCATATACGTTAAAAGCGTGTGCTGATCGGTTGATTAATGGATTAAAGCAAAACACGTAAGAGCTATTTGTCTAGGAGAAGGAATGCCTTTGTGGAGATTTTCCTAAGGAAAGCTGGTTCGTATTTATCTACATCAGCAGTAGTAATATCTTAAACGATATGTTGCTTTCCATATCTACAGATGGTCAACACTCTTTATATTTACAAATATGGGTTTCATAGCTTATACATGAATCAGTTATTTTTATTAATATGGGAATTTGGAGGAAAATATTCTTAATTCGTAGCGAAAATTGAATCAAAAGCCAAAAAGTTTCTCGTTCCATACACTACATTGTAGGGTTTCCTTTAGTTAAAATTAACATGTTATTTAAATTTTTGTTATCTTTTCTGAACACTCAACTTCCCGTCGCATTTCCTTGCCAGGATATAAATCTAATGTTAAGTGAAGTGAGTATATAAACAGGTGAATCTCTGAGTTTAGTCAGAGTGTGTTTTCGTTAGCCAGCGCACGTTCGGTTACTTGCTGTTCGGTTGCTTCGCATCTTGCTGTTACGCTAATACGCCCTTTGGCCATTTCGAATAATCGTCATGCCTATTGTTGAGTCAACCTAAGTTAGTCACAACTTAACATGCTAATCCAGCACTAGCCCACATAAACTAAGCTAGATCCTACTAATGAACCTGGCGAATTTTCGCACAGGTGTGAAGTAATAGCAGCAAAGAAGAAGGGCGAAAATAATCTTTTATTAATTCTAAGTAAAGAACAGAAGGGCACGTACTTCGTGCTTTGCAATAACACTGACAACTCGTGGTGGAACTTAAACGTTATTATATAATCAAATTCAGGTCTAAAAAGAATAGTGTTGGATTAGCACGTTAAGTTGTGGCTAACTTAGGTTGACTCAATAAACCTAACAGGCGTGACGATTATTCGAAATGGCCAAAGGGCGTATTAGCGTAACAGCAAGATCAGAAACCAAACGTGCGCTGGCTAACGAAAACACGCTCTGACTAAACTCAGAAATTCACCTGTTCACTTCATTTAACTTTAGATTTACATCCTGGCAAGGAAATGAGAAGCGGAGTTAAGGAGTTCAGGAAAGATAACAAAAATTTGAATAATATGTTAATTTTAATTTGTAGAGACATTAGATATTTATTTGGAAACAGGAGTTGTGAAAATGAGCAACGCCTTCACCGGGAATCGAACCACGGACCTCTCAGTTACGCGTCGAACGTGTTAGCCACCCCACCACGAAAGCATGCGAAGAAGGCGGGAGAAAGACCTTATATACTCCTCCTTTTAAAGGGCGACTGGGGTTTTGGGGACTCAATCGCCAAATCTTCGTGATGGAGAATCATCATCCACCACCATTTTAATTCGGGCGCCACTTGTAGAGACATTAGGTATTTATTTAGAAGCAGGAGTGTTGAAAAATGAGAAACGCCTTCGCCGGGAATCGAACCACGGACCTCTCGGTTACGCGTCGAACGTGTTAACCACCACACCACGAAGGCGGAAGAAATACCTTATAAACTAAAGGAAACCCTACAATATAACTGCTATGGAATACAACAAAAGGCTAATTTAATGAGGTTCTTGATTGGCCAAAGCGTTTTAACGGTGTTTCGTTCTGTGAAGTTCCTCTCCCTAGCGGAAGACTTTCCAGAACTCTTTCTTCGCGAGGCTGAAAGACGATTAAGGGAAGTGACGTAGCTACCCCGGAAAAACCGTTCGAGGCAGGCTGGTGGGGTGAAGACGGGACTTGCAGTTTTTTCTTTTTCGGGAGTGAACCGGCAACCATGCCGTGTTAAAGGATATGAAACATGTTTTTTTTCTTTGCGCGCTATATATATATATTGTATATAGTTTATTTTGATGGATAACAGTGTATTCGTTTTGTAGTGTAGCTGTGATTGTTATGTGTAATAAATTAGTGGATAAAATATCAAACGGATAAAGATTATTTCCTATTGTGGTGAGTGCACCAGACGAACCCGCCTCGTGTTCGAATGAGCGCGAGGCATGACAAAGTGGCGCAGCCGACAGGATGGTGTGGAAAAGGAAATCACCAAAAATACGAAGGAAATAAGGTCGTAAAAAGTGATTTAAATGAATGTGATTAAAATGAATGCTATAATTCACCAAAGGAAGGAAGATGACAAAAGATGGTCATGGAAGCAGGAAGTGGCAGGCCTAAGCCCACGCGTGCAAATAAGTGAAAGGGTTTATGAAATCTCGTCGTGTGAAAAGTGATTAGCCAGTGTGTGATAAAAGTGATCATCAGTATTACAGCGGTGATAGTATTAAGTTGTGTTTGTGCAGTGTGATGATTAAATTGTACAGTGTGAAGTACAATTCGACATTTTCTACTATCGGGATTACCTGGTAAGTGCCAAAATAATGAGGGTTTCAAATTTTTCGACTAAGTCGGAAATATTTATAAACCAGAGGGGAGGTGTGAAGTTCCTCTCCCTAGCGGAAGACTTTCCAGAACTCTTTCTTCGCGAGGCTGAAAGACGATTAAGGGAAGTGACGTAGCTACCCCGGAAAAACCGGTCGAGGCAGGCTGGTGGGGTGAAGACGGGACTTGCAGTTTTTTCTTTTTCGGGAGTGAACCGGCAACCATGCCGTGTTAAAGGATATGAAACATGTTTTTTTTCTTTGCGCGCTATATATATATATTGTATATAGTTTATTTTGATGGATAACAGTGTATTCGTTTTGTAGTGTAGCTGTGATTGTTATGTGTAATAAATTAGTGGATAAAATATCAAACGGATAAAGATTATTTCCTATTGTGGTGAATGCACCAGACGAACCCGCCTCGTGTTCGAATGAGCGCGAGGCATGACACGTTCGTTAACCGTTTTTCAGTTTACTATGTCAAAGCACACTAGGGCTATCTGCCTTAGGGTAAAGATGCCTTCGTGGAGGACTTTCTAAGAGAAACTGGCTCGTATACATGTTACATATGGAGAAACCCACGAAAACACCCATGCAACCAGCGCGTTCGCCTGGATTCGAGCCCAGGTCGGAACTATCAGTGTTTAGCGATTTTACCGCTCGGCCACCGCTGGGCCACTTGCTAAGCGAAAAATGGTATGTTTTAACGCAAACTTTTTCTTTTAAATCATGAAAGCTTTGTTACACATAAAGCATACGATAGAACCGATATCTATAGAACAGACAGAAAATCTATGCAAGGTAATCTAGCGTTATTCAAATAATACCTTTTGATACTGAACGAAAAGAAAAGGACACGGGCGTCTTAGTATTAAAGACACATTGGTACAATAGGGCAAAAAAACGAGAAACCGCAAGAAAGCGAATATACCATAAAGGATATTTTGAAGTCTAGAAGTAAATAAATGGTGAAATAATTTTAGAGCTTTGTATCCACCCATTCTTTTTTTTTTTTTTAACTTTAGTGTTAGACAAACTCTTCATACTTAATGCATATAAACATACAATATGTGTTTATATACGCTATTATAAGTCTAACTACAATAATGCACATTATTCTTAAAACTACCTCAACTATACAACAAACAATCTACAAAGTGAGAACATGTTTTTTTTCCTCCCCCCCCCTTTTATAACAATAAATTTGTGAAAGAAGGCTCAAAAATGACATTGCAGTATATGAACTGCTGAAATTTAAAGGGGGAAATACCATCCGCACGAGCAATTTTCCTAACCCCTTAAAGCTAACTGAACAAAAAATATTTTCCATACTCCCTCACACTAGGAATCTTCACACCTTCTGAAAAAGATGCTTAAAAAAATTCCCTCTTTAAAAATGTTAAGAAGTTATTACTAAATTCTACTTTCAAAGCCAAATAATAGTTAAGCGCGTAGTATAAAAAAAAGGCAAGTATAGAAAATAGAAGTAACACAAGAACTAATATGCAGCCTAGTGGCTAAGTAATAATAGAAATGACAATAAATAATAAAAGCAAAAACTAGTGAAAAGAATGAAAGGAACTAGAAAACATAAATACAGCCATTGAAAACATCTTTCCTTTGTTATAATAATACAGCAAATGTTTATAGTATTATAAATTAGACAATTATGAGACATATGAATTAGATTTATTACAAATCACATCAGTTAGATTTATTATTAACATGGCATCTTTCTTTGTAAATAACATTACTGGTACCTCAAGTAAGCTGGATGATTTACCATTACTAGATGATGTGCAAACCATTATTCGGTTCCAAAGAAGAAACCAAAGTAGAATATAGAAGTATTTTTTGCAGATTAAAATGACGACGCAAATGTTTATAAAATTATTCATTAGATATAAATAGTATGAATACAAAACAAAAATATAGAAATCCTAATACAAAACAATATATGCACTAAAAATATAAAGTAGATTTAAAATGAAATTGATGAAGAGGAATTTAAAAATTTCAAGATTATGCAATGTATGGAATTAATTTTTTTATTACCAAACAAGATGCTGGAAATATTAATAGTCTAATTAGTTGGACGTGTTATAAATTAAATGCATATCAAATTATATAAATTAGAGCAGTAACTGAAAATTTTTCAGATTTGATTAGAGTTTAATAATGAATGAGTAGTGAATTAGTTTAAATGAGAACTATTTACATAAAATCTTAAATTCTGAAAATAAGTCAAAATACCTCGTTACTTTCTAAGAAAATATGTAAAATTTTTATTTAGGAACGAAAAATACACAGTCCAGTCACATTAATGTGACCATCTATCAAAAGCCAGAATAACCACCTTTCGCAGAGCGGACTGCAGGAAGAGAGTCACATAGGTCCCTGAAGGTGTTCTCTGGGATGTTGAGCCATGCCGACTCTAATGCCGTGGCCAGCTGCGCTAGATTACGCGGTTGAGGATCCATGGCGCGAACAACTCGATCGAGATGGTCTCACAGATGCTCGATTGGGTTTAAGTCAGGTGAGTTTGCTGGCCAGGGGAGGATGGTAAACTCATCCTGGTGCTCTTCGAACCACGCACGTACACTGGCAGCTGTATGGCACCTCGCATTGTCCTGCTGGAAGATGCCATCATCCTGAGGAAAAACAATGCGCATGTAGGGGTGAACATGGTCCGCAAGGACAGATGCGTACTTGTATTGATCCATTGTGCCTTCCACAATGATCAGTGAACCTAGAGAATGCCAGGAAAACATTCCCCAGACCATAATGCTCCCGCCTCCAGCTTGGACCGTTCCGGCAATGGTTGCAGGGTGGTTCCTTTCAGAGGTTTCACGCCTTATACGCCAACGTCCATCTGTCCGATGGAGCATAAAACGCGATTCATCCGAAAACGCAACCTGTCGCCACTCAGTGGACGTCCAGCTGCTGTACTGGCGTGCAAATTCTAGCCTTCGCCGTCGATGAACAGCAGTCAGCATAGGTGCACGAACCAGGCGTCTGCTTCGGAGGCCCAGACGCAGCAATGTTCGCTGAATAGTACTTTGGGAGACACTTTTGGTAGCCCCTTGGTTCATTTTGGTGGTCAGTTGCTCAACGGTAGCCCGTCTATCTGCCCGAACGCATCTCCGCAACCGTCGTTCGCCTCTGTCATCTATGTCCCGTGGTGCACCACATTTGCCACGTCGCTGATTTTGGACAGTCCCATTTTGCCATGCACGGTACACTTTTACCACGGCGGCACGCGAACAGTTCACAAACTCAGCCGTTTCGGAAATGCTTCCACCCTTGGCCCGAAAGCCAATGATCATGCCCTTTTGGAAGTCGGATAAATCGCTTCGTTTCTGCATTACGCCAACGATTGAAATGTTTTCCGAAGCCCTCACACACCCTTTATATACGCTCAACTGCACTGTGCTGCCACCTGCCTTCTGTGATTGGTTATTTAACTCTGACATGGAAAGTACGTGGTGGTCACATTAATGTGACTGGACTGTGTAATATAAACTATACTACAAACTGAAATCAATATCTTCCCTCAAATCCAATAAGTGATAGTTTAATTTTATTTATACATATAGACACACATAAATACATGCACTTAGAATATGAGCAGATAAAAACTGTGACGTGAAAGTTCTTGTAGGAGGGTTTTTAATCTCTGAATAGCATTAACAAGCTCTAACATATGATTCTTTCAAACTCTACGAAAGTATAACATGAGTGTTAATGTAATTGTCTCTCAATTTGGAACATATCAAGTTTTTATTTCGTATGTAAAATTTTTACAAAATATGAAAGAGAAAAATAGTGATTTGTAATTTAACCAAATGTCCCAGTTATTAGAGGCCTTACCATTGCCCGAGGGGTTGAGACCGTTGAATACTGGGAGTTCGATTCGGATTCGATCTCAGGCAACTAGGCAGGCTGCGTGGGGATAAATCAAATTTCATACTGCATTAGGGAGCGTTCAGACGGTGGTTTAATTGTTACAAGTGTCATAATCAAAACGCTTAAAACTAATTAGCTTCTTTCACTCCTGTACAAAAGGGCCTAAGCCGTAACGAATCAGGAAAGATAAATTTGCGAAGCATAAATGTGCATCGGACACAGCGACATTTCCCATTGGATGTGAGTTCATTTTTGCTTTGCTGCGATTGATCGATTCTTATACCAGCTTAACGTAAAATTGAAAACTGAAACATCTAGAGAAAAATGTGTTATAATTTCCGTGATGTAGTACCGGTTGTTTAGAATGGAAGTTTAGCTTATACCATTTATGATCGCAAAGTCTTCTTCTGCATGCTCCGTGAATATATCTAATTTATCGTATTCTAACACAATCTGTGGTTGAACCTTCTTTCTCCCTTGAAAAAGTTTCCAATGAGTATTATTTCTTAAAAATAGTGTTTCCTAAACAGTGGATCGTTGCAAGCCGATTTCTGGTAGATCGCGAAAGGTTTTTTACTTCCTTGTACGAAGTAAAAAAGAAGCATTGTAATCGCGAAAAATTTCGGGTATCATATTTCAAAGAAAATGTCCATTTTGACACCTATCGAATGCAATTTAACGATGTTCTTGCGTGACATTTGTAGATAAGGACAGAATAAAAAACTCTTCCGCCCCCCTAAAAAAATATAAAACTGATTTAAAATGGATTCTAAAGAGACTTTTTCGTCGGGTCTGTGCGTGCGTACGTACGTACATATGTATTTATGTATCTCGCATAACTCAAAAACGAGTAGCACCAGGACTGCTAAAGCATGTAGATGTGCACCTCTCTTTTTGGTTGCAATCGGCCGCCCCAAAAGTATATATATTTATCTACCCAGTCTGTTATTCGGCTCAGTGAGGTCAGATTTTTATTCTTATACGTTGGTAAATTGCGCATTTTTTGCTTTTAAAATGATTGGATTATGTTGTTCTTATCTTCCAGTTAAGGTTTTTATGCCTTTAGTAAATCTCCATGCAATATTTTTAGAATTATCAACAATTTAAAAGTTGTTTAAGTGCGGCTAAGCCTAATTATGGTTACGAAAGCAGCCATATTTGTTCACATTTGAAACTTAGCAGAATAGTGGATTTGTTGCCAATCTAGAGAACCGAAGCTTCACAACAGCAGAGATAACGACTTCTTTTATTATTTTATTACGGAATTTATCCGAGGAAATAAGTGTTTAAGATTTATTTCTAATTTTTAGCATAGATATTTTTGAGTTTGTATGTATTTTTGCTTTGTCGCGAAGTGAGAACTGAATTAATTGAATGAGAAATACTGGATCGTCTGTGAAAAATTGTTTCTTATTTTTTTTTTAATTTGTTGTTTGTTCGTTTAATTTCTTTTACACATCGTTTTAGATTATTATAGTACTTGAAGAGAACATGTGGCAACGATTAAATAGTTCTTCAGATGGTATACATAATTTTTGTGCATTCTGATTTATAAAATGAATGAGATGTAATGCTGTTAAGTGAACCTAGCGTCAGAGTGTCACTATGGTGAACAAATATAGTGTTTTTTAAAGAGTGCATTTATTCTATTGGGGTTTATGCGCTATTTGCGAAGTAGACTTTATTCAATCTAAAAAGTTTAACTGAAATGCAGGAAGGAAAACATGCGTATAATTTAATATTCCGTACAATCAAGTCATGTGGTATACACATCAGATTTTTTTAGTATAACTTTGTATTTATAGAAACTTCTTATTACAATTACCTTTTAAAATAAATAAACAACTGTATAAAAATAAACTGACAAAAATAAACAACTGCATCAAAATCGCTGAAATAGTCTTGCATTTGGCGTACATTTATTAAAACACTGAATCGATTTCGGGGGCAGCTACAGGTCCTTCCTCATCAGGAGAACGAAATTTCTAGAAAAAAATTTCTTTTTCTGGAAATTTCGCGAAATCGATTGAGTGTTTTAATAAATGTACACCAAATACAAGGTTGTTTTAGCGATTTTGCTTCTCACATTGGCGTGTTTCTCTTCTATTCTAAACAACTGTATATTTAACATAACGTCACTAAAACAAACACTTCCAAGAAAAACAAAACTATCCAAAAATTATGGCTGCCTTAGCGAGGTTTTCAATGTATCTGTTTATAAAGATAAATTAATTCATAATTATTAATTAGTTTTAAGGATGTATTCTTATTAGTGCTCCATTATCAGATTGATTCTCCTTGAATTTTCCTTTCTCTTTCTGTCTTCCATAGAACTGAATTAATTTTCTAATATAAATCCGAATGTGGATCAAAATAAATCTTGGCTGGGGATCATCCTTAGAAGTGGGTTGCAAAGCTTTTGAGAAATGTTTCCTGAAAGCGCGAATTAAGTACTCCTATTGATATTAAATAAGATCGC
>KK116155.1:785117-810613 GCA_000611955.2 Stegodyphus mimosarum
TCTACTGAGCCGATTGACAAAATTCAAACTGCGTTTTCCATGTTTCGAAAGCATGACTTAGGTTATATAATAAATTTATATATAGCATTATTCTAATATAGGTATTTTGACACAAAACTGGACTTTTCTGAAATGACATGCTAAATTTTTTCTTTATTTCGATTCTACCACTAAATTATGCCTAAATATTAAATTTTGTAAAATTTGGGGCGAAATTTACGGAGAAATTAAAAAAATTATCTTGGCGCATTTTTTTCCTTTTGGGTCAAGAATAATTCACTTGGCGAACTTCTTAATTTTTGGTAGCCTGTTTTCTTTTCCCTTTCGCTGTGCACGACGGAGGGGGGGGGGAAAGACGCATCGTTCATTCTTTAAGTAATTTTAACAAAGTCATTTGGCGTGATTATCGCTCATGACAAATACGCCCAAATTTTCATAACGCGCCAATATGTAAATTCATGCATATCTTAGGAAACTTTGAACAAAATGCTCTAATTTTATGCAGGTGTGCTTAGAAATACATGTTGTTTAAGTTGATGGTAAAAATTTTATAGGTTATAATGCAAATTTTTTTCCGAAATTTTTTTTAAATTATTTAAAAATACAAAGTTTAAAAATAAATCATAGAAAATGGGCGAATTTTATTTGGAATGAACCTAAATTTCGAAATGTGAAAGTTCAATAAAAAACAGATGTTAATAAACATATACCAAATTCAATATTAACATGGAGGAGTTGAAATTTTGAGAGCTAATTTCTTAAAAACTGCTCCTGCGATTTTTTCAAAACTTGGCATTTTGGCATAATTTAAATCGTAGAATCGAAATATGGAAAGAAATTGGTGTGTTATTTCAGAAAAAATTCCGATTTTGTGTCAAATACCTGTATTAGAAAAATTCTATATATAAATCTAATACACATCCTAAGTAGCGCTTTCGAAACACGAAAAACACAAGTTGAATTTCGTCAATCGGCCCAGTAGAACGGGAGATGTAGAACCATCCCATTTTTTTTTTGTTCGCAGTATACGTAAGTTTTATTAAATTTGAAACAGATATTTGAAGTTCTTGCGAATTTTTCTATATGCTGAGTTGAAAATCATTTATGTTAAATATTAAAATTTGAATAGAAGACTCATGAATGTCGAATGATAAGTAGCTAACATATAGATGACACCTATTAAAATGTACACAAAAGCAATTAAAAGTTCGCCTATGGCAGCGGCTATGATAAGTCACGACGTTTTATGGCTTCATTTTTATCGCACGAGACATACGGAGACTTCTCCATTTATTCTAATCTCCTCGTATTCAATATCTAATATATTGAAGTATTCAATATTTTTATGAAATGACACTAGCAGAACTCACAAAATCATTATTAATGATGCCCTAAAGGATATCATTAAAAATTAACTTTTTTCCTTCGATAGTTTTGGAAATTCCGAGATTATATTACCCTTAGAATGCTTTTAAGAATGGATTTTCAAAGATTATCAAAGGAAAAGAGTTCATTTTTTTAATAGTTTTTTCCCTGATAACTAACTATTTTAGGCGCACGGAGAGGCTAGCGGCTAGTTTTTAACCAAATAACATAGCGAATATAAAAATGTGTGTAGCAATGTCTAAGAGTTTATCGAGAATTCTGAAGACAGGCTGTTTTCAAATATTCTGTGATTTTGCTGTTGAATAGAATTTTATGTTGTGCAAGTGCGAAGATCATGATATTTATATTTAATAAATAATGTTTACACATAAAAAGTTAAGATTAAACAGACAAAAAAGGATTTTTATTATTATTTACTAAGAAAACTGAATATTGGTATGACGAATTAGAAGAGATTGAAAAAATATAAAAATGTATGCCAACATTTAGCATTGAATCGAGAAATCTAAACATTTACTGCTATGAAGCTTTTAAAATTTTTGTGATTTTGTAGTTAAACTGTATTTGGCCTAAGTGCTAAGAAAACTATGCTTATATCAAAACTAAAAAGACACAAAAAATTTATTAGCAGGAATAAGAGCTTAAGAAAGTCTTCTGGATAGCCATTAAAATCAGAAATCTTTAAAGAACTTTTTTTAATGTACTCTCTGTTCATCCAATTTCGCCAGTGCATTTTTCATCTTAATCTAAAAGATAAAATTCTCGTCTAAATTAGATAAACAGCAGCTCTTCATATTTGAATTGATAGCATATAATACACTTTTTATTTTCTGTTCTCGGTGCAGCGTATAATAGCAAAAATTCCTTGAAATATGATATTAAGCATAAATATATTTTATATCTGCATTCTCCCCCCCCCCATCCCTTTAGAAAGCTGCAGCTTTTAGTTGAACTCGAATTTTCAAGCATAGAAACTTCGAACTGAGAGGACAATACAAATTAGTTTCCAAACGGAAAGTGTTCGTTGAGTCCATCGCTCCTTTAAGAAGATTGCTCTCAGTAGAGATCTCGGCTTGGATAGTCCCCAAACGATAAACAACACTGAGCTATATATCACCAAAATATCGTCGTCCTGCATTACGTCAACGAATTAGAATTGCACAATATTCACTATACGCCCCTGTACGCTTTGAACAAGAATACTAGTATTATAAACAGTTTTATTCTAGCTTCTAGTATAGTACAAATCCTGCGCATAGCATGTTATTATGTTCTAAGTATGGTTTTGCTCTATGACTTTTTATACTTACCTGGAGAATGTGATATGTATATCCATATTTTTAATCATTTTTAAGGAAAGGATGGGAACATTTTGGGTTAAAATGAAATTATTAAAGGTTTCGATGAATAATTGGTTACATATTCAAAATGTGTTTGCAAAAGTATAATTCTATTTATGAGGCTATAGAAACAGACCATACTATTTGCTCACAAAACTTTCTGTCGTAAAAAAGCTAAAACCATTTAAAAGCTGATTTGCAGTAATTAAAAAATTTATCATGAAATAGTTTTGCTCTTCGCTGAAAAAACTTCAGATTTCTTTACGACAAAAGACGAATACATTTGCGCAAATTATCCTTCCCATGCAAATCAGTTTCAGTTAAAATTATTTAAGTTCACCAAAGTCCAAAATAAGTGACAGTTGTCGTGAAGTAAAAATTTTTACCGAAAAATCCAAAAAGGGCATACGATTGTCACCGCCAAGCGAAAAACAAAAAAAATAAAAGAACCCTTCCAATCCATCTTGATTGAGAATCTCTTGGAACAGATTGAAGATTCTAGTCTTTGTGACCCGGAGGCCAAATGACAGTTCAAATCGGTTTAGAATGCCCCACAAAACTAAAAGGACAGAAAAAGAAAATACAGAGCCAGGCCATAAATTAGTGGAAGAGGGCACGAAACAAATGCCCAAGCAGCTGGACAAGAAATAAGGTAACATTATCCCCACAATTGGAAAGGCGAAAAAGATTAAAAACAGCCGAATCTGATTAAAAAGTAAATGAAATTACCATTCTTTCTCTCTCTCGCTCTTTCTTTGGAAGTTTTTTTCCTTTTCTTCCTCTCGCTAGATAAAGACAATCATCGATCATTTACGCTAATCTTCCTTCTGGGCGTCTTAAGCGAGACCATCCGAAGCAGGGGCCGTCTGGAAACAAAAAAATTACACTTTTTCACTGTCGGAACTTCTGCAGTAGCCGAGTAGCCCTACATCTTAAACGGTTTTGAACATAGGCAATTCAAAAATATCAAACTTACCCTAAGAGTTGCCTTATTCCATATGTATTTGTAAAATGCATTTTTAATTTGATCAAACATCTTTTAAAAAATATTGAGTTGACGCATTAGATTGAGATGCATCGATAAATATGTTTGTTTTGGAATTTGTAAATTCAGATTCTCCAAAGGTGCCACTTAGAACTGTTACTTTATGCTATTCGCATTCCATATGCTTGGAATAATAATGTTGCTTCGTCTCGCTTATTCCATCATGTTTTTAACCATGTATTTTCTTCAAATTCTTTACAAATCACTGGAACCTACAAACGCTATTTTTTACTTTTTTTCGAATTCATTCGCCATTTGTCTTTCCGGACTTCGGTCCACTCCCGTGCAGGCCAGTTAGTTGACAGTTTACAGTACTACGTTGTCGGAAAGCTACGTCAATAATATGATTAGCGAGAATTCAGTTAACCGATTTATAATATATTTTGAACTTCTTGAAGCCTTCCTGGTTTCAATATCGTTATTAAGTCTTTCAATATAGTCTGTAAGGAAAGCTAATATTCAGATGATAGCAATCTGGAAATCCACTGATTGCCTAAGGCTCTTGTTAAATTACGATCCATGTTGCGTTTCTGGAAGGGTAGATCTAAAATTGAAATACACTTAAGAGATCAG
This sequence comes from Stegodyphus mimosarum, assembly GCA_000611955.2. Lineage (NCBI taxonomy): Eukaryota > Metazoa > Arthropoda > Arachnida > Araneae > Eresidae > Stegodyphus > Stegodyphus mimosarum. The sequence continues at coordinate 789,462 of KK116155.1, forward strand.
GTTGTCGATGGCTGAGACAGTCCTCTTGGCTAAATGTAAGAAATATACAACAAAACTTTTGAAAAATACGAAGACTGGCTTCAGATACCGATGTTAATTTTTCAGTCTAATACTGGCGGTGAATGATGTGTTCTGTGCTGTTATACAAATTGTCCATATTCACACTTGGGTGATAGTGTGTGTGGAGGAGGAGGGGTTGAAATCAAGGATCGTCATATGATTAAGAAAGAAATTTTCTCTAGAATTGCTTGCAAAAAGCGGAAGTTACAAAGAGGAAATACTTCTTCAATGGAGAAGCAAAAATACAAATTAGCACTCATGTAAGTTGCATTCCGACCATACATGTGTTTTAAAACGTGTATAAAAAATAACCAGTTTAAAATTATATATGCGTATAAAATTGAAGTTATTTATCTAATCGGTGTTTCAATCCCACGACCAAACCCACAATTAAGTTGGAAAACAATTTTGGAAAACTTCTTAATGGGATAATACTTACAAGGAAATGATATCAATAAATGAAAACAATTGAATAGCTGTTAGGACAAAATGACACCTGCTTTTGGGAAATGCGAAACGGAACAAAAACGCCTTCTATATTGATAGTTGTTGTTTCTTTTTTCTTGTTAATAATAGAGAACAATGGAAATCCGGCATTCGGAAAACCGTTGCAAGTAATTTAAAAACATATATTTGAAAAAAAAATGAATCAAACTTTGGAGAAAAATCGTTGTTGTCTCTATTTGCTACTTCATGTTCTTATCTAGCTGTTTACACATTAACATTCTATACTATACACAGAAAAACGTATTTTTATAAAAAAAAATTAATCATATATTTATAAAATTATTTAAATGTATGAATTTCCAGAGTTTACGCAGTAATTCATTTATTTCGATTACTACCCCGGATGAAATAGTGTTTCAAAATAATTTGTTTCAATAAAAATATAATGTATTATATCTTATTAAACCTTCGACTTAAATTTCTTGGTTGTTTTCAGATCATGGATTTGGCTAAGTATTATAACTTGAAAGAAATATTTCTTTCATGACCCGTACGCAAGCGATCCGATGAAATAAATGCAGAAATATGTTTCGTATAATTTAGTCTTTCTGTTTTGAATATGTGGATTTGTCTCTACGTGGCGTTAATTTACGATGAAATAATAGAGATTTTGTTTTCACCCAGTCACTTTTTTTTCTTTTTTTGCTATTTTTGAACAATCCATTTTAAATACAAGGCTTTATATTTTACACATGAAATTACTTGAAAACTAATTGCTAAATTAGTAGGCCTAACTTAGTTGTCTAGCTTAAAACTGTTTCACGTGTTAACCAGAAATTTGCTTACCTAGATCAAATTACAGTTTCTTTTTAATCAAATAATTTTTAAAATTCTAAATTTTTTAAAAAACCTTTTTAACCTTTAGATGCATTTTAAATTAAGTAAATTCTTCTAGGTGTTAGGATGTAATGTAAAGTTTCATATTCCTGTTTTTCTTTCGTTTCTCGTTTGTTATAAACAGATATTTCTGGATATTTTTACTTTCTTTACTTGAAATGAAAATTACAGAACGTAAGCAGAATTAAATTCAAAATAATTACTTACAAGTTATATAATTAAGTTAATTATACAACTCCTAAGGTAAATATCGTGTGTTTTGTTGCAATCAATTAAATAATCATTCTGGTCTTTCTTCATCACATGTCTAATTTAGCGAATAATGATAAGAAGAAACGAAAAGAAAAATTCTTCGCCTTGAATACAGCATTTTCTTAACTTACAATACGCAGAGCCGTTTATCGATTTTTGTATATTTTCTCAAATCTTTTACACAGAAACTACACGACATTAGTACTCAAAACATGCACAATGAAACAATAAAGGCGCAGCAATAAAAATATTATATAGGACATTACTTGAATGTCTTATCAAGCGTATAAGTTAAGGAATTAAACTGCACGTTAGCATTTGACTCGGATTTGAAATTCGACAGGCTTGCATTTAGTTGATATTTTAATACTTGTTTAAAACAACTCCTTTAAAGTATTGAAGATTAGAGTTTGTTTGAATTAGCATAGTTAATTTATCCCTCAAATTGAAAGTTGGATGAAGTGTTCTGGAATAATTACTCATTGATTACTGCTAGATTTGGTGAGGAATTAATTGTTTACTAGCAAGCGGCAGAAGTTAAGTTTGCAGTTATTCTTGTGTACTGTTTAACCGATAATGATTAGTTATGAATAAGTGATTAATTCTGTCTTTATTGTATTTTCTACGCAGTTATATTACAATTAAATTCATTATTGATTACAGTTAGGTTACGTAACCGCAGTCATTCAACAAAAATAGTGAAAAGTTGGTCCATTATATCTCATATCAAAAATGGATTTAAAAGCTGAATTTCAGAAGCCAGAATTTCTTAATACATGTCCACAGACCCAAAAATCTTAAAATTAATAGGTAAAGATCGCAAATAATTTTTTAAACCTAAATTCAGCTTGCTTCTTAAACTCATTACGAACAATTTCCTTGCCAAGAAATCATGAAATCAAAAACTTCACTTATTCTGGTCTTAGAAACTACAATGCGACGATTCAATTAATCTTGCTTCCACGGAGAATAACTTTCTTGTCTTTGTGCATGAAGAGTCCATATACAAATACCGGGAAGTACAGAACTATCAGGAAAATTCATCAGGCAGTTATGTTTCTTCTGGACAATATATGTAGCGTATTGTATACATAATGTACATTATATTATTATGTAAATAAGAAACCACCTGAATGTCGAACCAGATTTATCTGTACATATTTTCAAACTCTAAATAAGAAATTATACATTTAGTAGAAAAAAAGCAACATCCTCTTTCCCATCTAGAATGGAAATAAGTATATTTTCCATTTCACTTTAAAAAAAATTAATTTTTTTATTTTCAGGAAGCTCATTTTTGCGAAGTTTCTACAACAAATTTGAATTTCTAATAGTTTGCATAGTGAGTTGTAAATGGCTCGTGAGAATATTTTCATATCTCGTACTAAGTAAAAATTAATATTTAGAAATCCAGCGAACTGAGAGTTAAGAATCTTTGCTTTGATTGGTCAACCCTTTCACCTCGACTCCCAAAAAGAAAATCTTTAAAATTGACAGGATAGATTTCATCTCTGAATATACATTCACAGTTTGGAGTCGGTCCCCTGCCACTTCTTGCACCACCATTAAACAACAATGATTACAAAGCCAGAGGACGGCAGAAACAAGATGAGGGGATTAAAAGGGGGGACAGCATGAGGTTGCCATTGGGCATTAAGCCACCTGTAATGACAAGCAGCGTCTCAGGATTGCATCGCCCAATTGATAGGCGTTATCGTCGGTATGAACAGTGTGACGGAATGTCGTGAAGACGCTGCAGCACTTCTTAGGGTATCCCGAGGGGACCATTGAGGGGCCAACTCCGTTTTACACCCTGAGAGAACATGCATATAAATAAATAACTCAATAAAAGAAACACTGACGATTACAAACTGTGCTAAGAAATGACACTAAATTAGGGGAAGATAATGAAACAGAGGAGTACAACCGACTATTTCATTTCGTTTTATTCAGTCCACTTTTATCGCCAATTTACTTCGCCGACTTTACTGCCATTTTTATTTCTATATTATTTTGCTTTACCTTCGCTCGGGAATAAATATTCTCACCTTTCTTTTCTTTTTTTCCTGCAATATTGTAATAATATTTAATTATTTCATGATGACTGTTATTCTATTGCATGTGTATACAGTATCTGAATAAAACTGCTATTTGTCAAGCTTTTTATTTTACATTTGTCTTAGGTTTGGTGGAATGTTTAATTCTTAAAGGGTATTTCTTCTGAATTTGCCAATCAATGGATTTGTTAGAAGAAAGTTACTTGAAAAATCAGTGTTGAATTCTGCGGGAATCGAACTCGATGATCAACTGCTACATGGATGTTCTCACCACTACACAGCAAGAATATATAGGAAAAGAGTCTTTCATTCTTCACATTTTCTTTACCTTAACTGGGAAGTGGCGAGATCTGGCCATTCAAATGAAGGTGGTGATGAGTTCTTTTCCACCACTGTTTACACGAATGCTTTTATAGAGTCAGTGGGCAGTTTCTAAGTAGGACAAATTCAACCTTACTGTTGGCAGGAATTTTTGAGTTACCGGTTAGCTGTGCCGATGACTGCTCCACAATTCCGTACAATCTAATTAATATGGAAATGCATTAAATAAATTACTCTAATTAAATCAGTTTATTTTTATAATTAATAAGGATAATTTTATTTCTTTATTTATTCTCTAATTTGATTCAGACTATATATCTCAGTTATCACAAAAGAAAGAAAAGTGCTTTCGGAATATCTTTAATTGTATCAAATCCGCAGCCCAAAAATCCTGCAGATGAACCGACAAGGCTGCAATAATTTTATACTTATTTCAAAGAATAATAATTACTACAAAAATATGTTAAGTTTGTTTAATGTAACAAGAATCACTACCTCTAAATATGCTTGTCTTGCTTGATAATTAGTTGGTCAGAGATCAATTCATGCTTTTTGAGTCATCCTTATATGTTTTCCTTAAAAAATTTTCTTCTAAGGCATCATCTACTTTAATCTGCCTTAGAATGGACAACGCCTTCGAAGAAAATTTTTTGAAGGTAAGCTTCGAGTTAAAATAGGCTCGAGCTATAATTATGACAAATATTTTTCGAAATAGTTAATTAATTGATTGGGACAAGAGATGGCAGTTATAATCTGGTTTCTTGAGTCCTTCAAAAAAATCTTAAAGAATAAGAATAAGAATTGTATATAAAGAAAAGCAGTAAAACCATCTAAAAAATAACAAATCTATATAAATGACAACCGAAATGTGCACGGAACAAATATTTTATTCCTTTGGATAGTAGTAAAATATTTGACATTTCACTCTAAATTAACGTTGACATGACTGTGTGATTGCGCATGTGCGAAGGGGGGAAGTGAACTATTCCAAACTCAGTATATAACTAAGTAATTACACATACATCTGGTACTTAAGAGGATTCTCAATAACGATATTCAAAAAGTGAAAGATTAGGGTGCTGCTAAAGTAACGAAAGGATGAAATAAATCTGGCATTTCTTCATTCACACGTTACCACCACACCGTGTAATACAGGCTGCATCCTATTCCTGGCTTTTAGCACCTCTCTTTTTGAACTTAGTCTTATCACGATGTCAGTGTAATGAGTTGTGATTCTTGATGACCTGTAACATGTTGCGAATTCTTTGCAAATTTGCTCTTCGTTAAGGCTTTGAAAGAAAGGCGGGGGATTCAGATGTTCGGCGGCGAAACACAACGAAACAAAATTTTCTGGATATCAGTGTCCAGATGAAGTGCGAAAATGTCATTGACCCCCCCCAGTGCAGGGACAGAATTAATTTCCCAAGGAGCAGATGAGGAGGAGCAGAGAAGAATGCGCAGCAGCTTCTGTTCTGCGCCGTTTGACAGCAGGATGAAAGATGGCGGGGGCAAGAGTACCCCCGACCACGCCTTCTGGTATGGCCGACGTGTGGGCAGAAGGGTCCTCGGGGAAAAGTTAGGCATTGTGCCGATTTTCTGCTGAAGTCGGACCGCCAAACCGTTACGACTAATAGCGGAAATGAGCTTGGTGCAAAAGCTCAAATTTTGAGATCAAAATAATTTGGTACAAAACTTAAGCAACACATATATGTTACTACAAGCCTTCATTTTGTCACAACTTTCCAGATGAATGCTGACATTTTAAACTCGCAACATGATCTGGATTCTCGCAAGGTTTTGTTCACTCTTCGACTAATTTTTACAGTTGGAAAAAGCGTTAGTTTTTAAAACAAAATGAAATGCTCGAAGTACAAGTTTGATCAAGGATTTTTTTGTTTCACCACATATTCAATTTCTCAGACACTGCGATTTTAATTTTATACTGCAATAATTCACTTTAAAATATGAAATCTAAACAACTGAGAGGAAACTTATCTGCGACACTCAAAGAACTGTTGTGAAGAAACGATTAGCACATTCAGCCGGCTTTTCCCTGCACTCCACTCAGGCTAAATGATCTTCAAAAGCTGTATTTATGAATAAATACACGTATGCAAAGCATACATTGCATCTGATAATTCAGTGTGACTAATGGTGCAGGAATGTTCCTCCAAATCAGAGATTAATTTCTAAAATTAGAAGTGCGGGAGCCCTATGGAAGACCGTCAGCAACGAGGAACAAAAGTAAATAAATAAATAAAATGACTATTAAAATCATTAATATTTAAAAAATTAAATAGTTAATCATTAATATTGATTGATTAGTATTTAATTAATAATTATTATTTACTTAATAATTAATGAATTATTCTTTATTAAAATAATTAAAGAAATTAAATAATTATAATTAAAATTAAGTAAAATGCAAAGAGATAAATTAAAATTTAATATGCGATTTTTAATATAAGTTTATTGCTAAAAATGAAATTTTCTATATCAAATTTCTACTGAAATTGTTGTTCAGTTTCCTAAAAGAAGTGTCGGAGTCTTCTTATTTAAGAAGGGCTCCGGTGCGTTCCAGCTAGAATTATGATTGATCACAAAAACTAAGAAGTACCGGCAATTTAAGCTCTCCTCCATATACCAACAAAATTTATTAACAACAGAATATAACAATAATTAATTAAACGAGGAAGTATTATTATTAGGCTACCTCGACATTCGGCATAGCACAGATTTTAGCGTCCTGCCTACTATTGACTACTGGAGCACAACAATGCCCTCCAGCCGAATGTCGCGGGAATTACATAGCAGCACATTTAATTTTCCCAGACTTCTTCCTGCAAACTTCTTTTCTCTACACACTCTTATTTGACTTACTTTTTGCTATTAAAGAAATTTGGTGCTACTCAAATAACATCAGCCACTGCTTTTAATTTCATGAATGAAGAAAAATTCTTAAATTCAGTTCATAAAAATAATCCAGCTGCCTTCATATTACTATTTAGTACAGTTACATTTTCCAATCGTTTCATAATAGACAGAAATACACTATTTTTTAATATCAAACTAAGTACATTGTTTGTCTTGAAGTACAATAAAATATCTTGTAATTGGTGCCAAGTTGACCGATAATATCAAAATAACGGCACCTTTGAAGATCTAAAATTTGAAATTGAAACTTGTAGAGTCTCCAGAATTTATTTGAAGCAAGAATCATGAAAAATTAGCAGTGCCCTCGCCGGGACTTGAATCACGGACCTCTCGAATACGCACCGAGCGTGCTGACCATAACACCATGAAGACATGCTAAGAAGGCGGGAGAAATACCTTATAAAATAAAAAGCATTGAATGAACAAACAATCCGAGGCCTTAAACGTGGAAAACGTTTGTGCTTTGTTTTTGCCTCCCAGCTTAACAAGCCTTATCCAACTAAGGAATTATCTAGAATATAAACATGAACTGCCGATCCCTTTTCATGAGTTGATGTAGGTATAAATTTTGAAGGTAGTGTCTATGACTTTCAGATACAGTTTATTTTGAAAGATGTCAGATTTACCTTGTCTCTTGCTTGGAAAGGTGTAAAGAACATTACGTCACTGTTGACGTAAATTGTGGGCTATGATCATGATTGTAGATAACCAGTAGAGTGGCGAAGGTTCTCTTGTTATAAAAACACGTCCAGTGCTCGTGGCCGACATTTTAGATTTAATTACAGAGATTTTGGGAGAAGGTTAGTAATAATAAAGAGATGGTTCAGATTCTGGAGGAAAGAGGCAATTATGTTTTGACCATGTACTGGAAAAAGGCTTACTGCCGTTTCATCTTTACTTGGCTCATCCTCAGCTCAAAATATAGACGATTCGTCCGCGGCCTTCCACCACCGCTTCTCTCTTTCCCGTTTCGTCCGCTCTTCAAAAAGTTACTTCCTAATGCCCTCAACTCAGGCTTTCGTCAGTCAAACAGTTTAGACTACTTGTGCCCTTACTAATTTGACCTAACTTCACTTAGATTTCTAATATTGTTTATTAGTCCAAAAAGGATTGTTAGTCTCCAAACGGGATTTTCAGAATGAACAGCGTGTTACTTTTCAAATTTTTACCACCAAATATGATTGCCCTGTATTGCTTTTAAAGAAATTAAATAAGTAAAAAATCTGCATGCATGTATCTTCCTCGCACTGTGAAAAAACGACAGTTCCTAGAGCCGCCGAATTTTCAATAACGTCGTTAAGTAAAACGTAAAACTACTTGATGGCTCCACTACGTTAACTAACGTCACCTTGTCAGGACTGAGTGTTCGGTGCATATTCTTGGCAAACATGTTCGTGAATTAAACTGAGTCCTGATCTTAAACAGGGAGCTGAATGCAGCTATGTTCTGTGGTAGAATACTGTGATTAAGTGGTAGAATAACTATAAGTAAGAAGGATTTAAAATCCTCTTTTATTAAACCACAATTATATACAGCCACTTCCCAACTCGGGAGGGATACAGAAAATAATGACCCCACTTGGGTCCAAACTGAACAATCAAATAATTTAAACTAAAACTAAATAGAAATTAAATCGTCGTTGCTCACAGAGCTATGAACGCGAGGTTGGCCTCTAAACTAAATGGTGCGTAGCAAGATTTAACTAATACTAACCCACTTAGAATTACTTCAATAAATAATAGCGTAACAGCGCTACAGCTTAGAATTTAAATACTAGCTGGTCAGGCGAACGTCGAATAGAGTAACAGTGACCTGAGGCTAAAAGCTCTCTCACACTGAGAGGTTCCTATCTATCGTTTAAATATAAACTTGGCTCCACTTCAAATTAGCATAAAGCTGAAACGCGCGCCTATTCTAACGGGAAGTTGAAATAAGAACAGATAGAAAAAGGCAAATTAAAATAAATCTTTGCTAGTTTAACTAAAACCTTACAACCTAGCAGAGCTATCAAATTTTGAATCCACCCGATCATATGCACCTGGAAGCCCGAATAATGAATTTAGAATCTATTTTATTATTTTCTTCATACTTTTCCCCCAAAAAGGAAATTTGCTCAGAAGGGCTATTAATTTCGCTTTAGCATTTTGCGTCGTTCACTACAAAACGGCATTTCACTTTCCAAATTGTTGCCACCAAATATTAGACCTTGCACTATATTTAAAGAAATTAAATAATGAAGAATCTATATGAACGTATATATGTGTCTCGCGCTTCGGGAAAAAAAAAGCGATGCCTAGAGATATCAAACTCTGAATAACGTAGTCCTCTACTCGAATATGGTCATTTAGAAGCCCAAATTTGGAATTTGTATTCTATTTCATATTTTATAAAACTTGACGTATTTTTGATTAAGAAACTCAAATATTTCAAAGTAAGCAATGGCAACACTTTACGGGTCGGGGTGGGCGAATATCCCCAGCTGGCGAGACGAAAATTCTAAAGATATGCTCTTTTTAAATATTTTGCGATATTGCTGTCGAATTGAATTTTATGGTTTAACTGCGAAGAACATGATATTTAATAAATAAAGGTAACACACAAAACATTAAATAAACGCCTCTTTGGGCGCAATGTGAAATCAGAAAGCTTTCAGATTTTTTTTCTTTTTTTTTAAATTTAATGAATTTTTTATTAACATGCTCAACGATTTGAAAGCGAGCAGTAGCAACCCTGTTCGAAGTAAAACATTTTTATCTCCAGAGCGCGAGACCGTTATCGTTCGGAAAAATGTAAGATATTTATCTTTCAATTTTAATTAACACCCTTAACTCTGAGAAAGCAATGTGCTGCCAGACCGGAGATGAAGTACTTTTTATCTTCCATGTGCCCGCCTGTTGCCATTGAGAAAATCCTAATGCAGTTGTAAATTTAATCTAGAAATTACTGAGTAATAAATTAAGCGATCCAAAAGCAATAAACACATCTCTTAAGAATATTTTTTTCTACCTTTTTAATATGAGTAATTTAAAGAAAGGCGTATTGAAATCATGAGATGTCTAATTAGAAATATTCAGTATTTTTGTGAAATTACACTAGTTGGAATCATTAAAAATCATTCCATACCTTTTCTTTTTTATGATACTTATTTTAGGCTGCTAGCCGAGCGAGCGGATAGCTTTTAAAGAACTAATACAGCGAATATAAAAATATGTATGGCAACCTCTAACAGTCTGTCGGGAATTCTAAAGATATGCTATTTTTAAATACTTTTTGATTTTGCTGTTGAATAGAATTTTATGTGGCGTAAGTGCACTATGTACATGTTTTAACAAAAGTACAGTGAGTCTTCTTTAAACGCATCGTCCACGGTTTTAGAGTATTTTGAATCTCTGTGGATGTGGTATTCATACAGAGGGTGATGTTCAGTACTAATGCTTACATTCTCAAAGATACCGGTCTCTTTTAGAAGCGTAGTCTTAGGGTGATGCCGCCAGTGTAATTATTTTTAATAGACAATGAAATTAATTTAATCTAATACCAATTAAAAATTAAAGCACTAATAATAATTTTTCTATTATTATACATAATATTACTATTTATTAAGGAGGAATTTAAGTAATAATAGATGTACTTAAAATCTGAATATACTGAAAACTGAATTCTACAACTCACGTAATTATAAACAGTGTTGGTGTTATTACAAAATTTTATTAGAAGTGCATTATATCGATAGTTAACATTCGTGATCTTTAAAAACAGTGAAAATGATGCATGATGCATATTTATCACCCTATTCCATCATGAATACGAATACATTTTATGTAATTACTACAGACTACAGATTTCAATATTTATTTACTGCATATGCTTAAATTTTCAAAAGACAAAAATGCACCTTAAAGCTTAAATTTAGGGAATTATCTCAGGAAATTTAGTCCCAGATATCTTAAATCTATCATCATGATAAGGTGTTATTGAAACTTTTGGAACTGGAACAATTTCGTCATGATTTTTTTAATACTTCGTTGAGTTATTAGGTTGTACCGATGCTGGAATATGAAAAATGTGCAATGTCCTTTCTGGCTCCGAACTCCCGCATACATGTCGAGCGTGCTTCCAGTTACAACACTAAGGCATACGGAAAAGAGGGAAAACTTTATAGTACGGTTTTATATTTCTCTGTTTAACTACATTAGAAATGAAGGAAATATTTTTCCTTTGTCGGCAAATTCAACACGTACTTTCATTTTTAACTTTCTTTTAAACCTATATGATCTCCCTTCGTGAATTAACACTGGATAGCCACTTCTTGTTTCAATAAATTCAGGTAAGTACATGTTCATTGTTAAGTTTAACAAGCCAATGGACATTTTTCACGTAATGTACACTATTTCAACAAATGATTATCTCAACAACAACTTTTGAATCAGGAAAGCTTTATCCTTCCGTCAGTAGAAGCTGTTGACGAGGGTATGGGGAATAAAAGCAAATGAATCGGGAAGGACAGGGGCTATTGCTGAGAAGAATGAGGGAAAGGATGGATGAATCGGCACGATTTTGACTATAGAATGAAACGATAAAGCACGAATCGCGAGAAATCCCTACGGAAGGACAAGAAGGAGGAGGAAGACGAAGGTGAAGATAGCATGGAGAGCAAGAAAGTTACGTGGGAGAAAGGTGATGAAGGATTGTAAACTTTCGTAAAATTTGCGGAGAAATCTTCAGCTATGATCTTGTGAAATTTCATTTTATGTACAGCAAATTTTGAAAATTAAGACGACAATCTCGTAATCAGGCAGAAATTCGAAGGTACGTACCATCACAATATAAAATTTGTAACTTTTATGCGATGATATATGTAGTAATTTAAAAAAAAATATTTTTCTCTGAAATATAAAATTCTGTGCATGCTTTTTAATTTTAAATAATTTGTACGATTCTCGGTATTATTTATTTAACTATGGCCGATATATCGAAAAACACGACCAACTGACATCGCATGCTGAAATTTTTACGGATGGCATCACAAAACATGAACAAGTCAGTTCCAGAAACATACATTCAATTATCCGGGAAAATCTTCTATCCGGAATGTAGTCATAAGGCTTTGTGGTTTAAGCCATAAAGGTCATTAAATCCATTCACACATTTTTAACAGGTTTTAAGCCATAGCCAATCAGGGATTGCGCAGCCGTCAATGAGTAACTGACTCAGAAAAACCATCGACCAATGTTTGTTTCGCTGTGACTGGTAGTTTTTATACCAACTTGCATAAAGTTGAAAGGTTAAATTTTTTAGGCAAAATCTTTAAACCAGTTTTTTGGATGTATCAAGGTCTGGTTACCTAGCAACGAAGCTCGGCTTAAACCACTTATGATATTAAACCTGGCATCTGAACGAAACTTTACCCGGTTGCTTTAGACAAACTGGAATTAGGAGTTTCTGGATTACTGGAGCGACGGGGGGTCCATTACACCAAAAGAGCATAAATAAAGTTTTTAACTCCTTACACATATAAAATCTATTGTCTCAGAGTTCTTTTGAAAGTATGGTGGAAAAGGGGCGATTTTGAAACACTTTTCCCATATCCCTTCTAAAAGCTACACTTCAGATGAGGGCGAAGCTCAAGCTCAAAACGGAGATTTTCCTTTTCGCAAAATAGCACGCAAACGGTCCTTTGTTTTGAAAATATAAATCTATGTCTGCCTTACCATTTTGGGACCCTGTTGACAGCGATCTGCATATTATTTTCTCACATATCTCACATGTGTTTTTTGACAACTTATGATTCGGTATGACGGTATTTCATCCTTCGAACTGTTCCTAGCAGCTGGCAAAACTCTATACTCTTGTCATGGTTGATGAAATTCTGTTATCAACGAGAGGTACCGAATCATTGTTATCTAAAAATGCCAGACTAGTGGATGCCAGTATCAACAGGTAGTTTGTCTCCGAAACGCTTTGTCCGACGGCAAGTACGAAGGGTCATCTCTGAAGAGCAAAATTTTAATCAAAGACCATTTATCTGACTTATTGTCGATAACTTACATTATCAGAGCAAGATAAAAAGGATCAGATTTTTCTTTTCGCCAATGCGAGCGATAAAAGACTTCTTGGTATTTGTCTCACGCTAGCGACTGATCACGATAACTTAGCTACGTAATGAAAATTCCTTGCAATGCTCTGTTCCATGGGATGTTGATGAAATCCCTCTTACAGCCTGATAGTAGCCAAAGGATTGCTAAATAAAGTAATAAACTATAAAGAAAGCCAAAACATTCTTTCATACATATTGCGCGAGAATTTTTACTGCTTTGGAAGCGCCGTCCAAGGAATGCATTTTTCGGTACTTTTACGGTAAAGAAAATATTTATGAGCCTCTTCTTTTGTCAAAAAATTATAATAATGAAAAAGTAAGTAAAGTGGAAGTAAATTTAAAGGAAGGAACTTTTCTTAGAGTCGTACAAGTAGCCGTCTAGATATGTTTCCGTAACCGTTCTGTGACGAGATATCCAGGTTCTGTAATTACGCGTTCTTAATTTTAGGTTCGATTTATTTTATTATGGCAAAGCAATCGAAAACTAGCTGCCTTTAAAGGAAGGGATGCCAGCGCGGAGGATTTTGTAAGGAGAAACTGGTTCGTATAACACGTTACGCATGGGAAAAACCATGAAAGCGTCCATGCAACCAGTCCGTTCGCGGGATTCGGACCTCGGATCGAACTACCAGTGTTCAGCGACATTACCGCTCGGCCGCTGGTGGATCCAGTAATTTAGGTATATATTCCCATTTATTAAAATACAAGTTTCGTTTTTAACAGTTATCCAGAGAAGAAAATTGGGGATATTTCATTACCTTCGCAGGAGGATGAAAAATGATACCCTATTTAATTTTTACCTTTTATAAGTGAACTGAGTTCAATTACTGAATTTGATATTGTCAAATGTGTTCGAAAATTGCATAGCTATATCCTGATGACTCGACATACTGCGGATCTATATTATCTCGGATAACTGGAAGCTAAGTTTCAGCAGAAAACAGCGAGCAATTCAAAGCAAAAAGTGTCGATATGAAAATTTCCCCAATTTGTGTCAATGCAGTGTCCCGCTGAACTCCCTTTTCAGAATTAAGTACGCTTAATACAAAAAGAAACGAAAAAAATAATAACAAGCGTTAAGTTTTTCCAAGTATTTTTGTAATACACAATTCATAGCAACTGTATTTTTGAATAATTACATAATTATAGTGCATAATTTTTAAGAACAAAAGTGGGTACTGTAGTTATACTTCATAATAAATCAATAGTTTGTCTAACATCGAAGTTAAAAAGAAAATAAGAGGGTACAGAATAATAACAATAGTAATAATATGCATTGCGTACTGTTCCTTTTAAATTTTCTTTAAAATATTTCTTAAGATTACATTTATTCAATACTAGGCTAATTCCGTAATGCTCCACAGTCGCCTTCGTACCTGATCCACGGGGTGTCCACGAATGTAGCCTCATCCTGCTGTTCAACATGCTAAACATTCTTTGGGTGGTTTTCAAACTATTTGTATGAGGAAACAGCAACTTTTTTTGTATGGTGTGCGTGTTATTCCAATATGGTGTACACATTAGCTTTCATGAGCTATAAGACAAGCAGTGCATAATAGTTACAGCTTCATCTCGGATAACAGAAAATCTCAGTTCATAAAGAGATAATCTGATCGGTATCCTGCCGCTATTTCGATTGCTGGTGGTTTAAAAGAAATTCAGAGGAATTAAGAATAGGAAAAAAATGCACCCATTAATTAAAAAGTTAAAATATTAGGAAGAAAATGGGAATATAAAAGAAATATCATGTTTGCTGGCTGATTTTTTTTTTCAAAGATTCTTCTACGACATCTGCTTTATATCGCAATCGGTATTCCTCGAGAAACATTAACGCATAATAGTTGTCAACCCTTTAATTTAGAAAAAGAAAAACTATAACCCATCCAATTCTTAGTTTAGTTACATGGAATGCATTAAAATAATATACTTTGCATAGATAATCGTTTAATACTTCAACAAGAATCTTAAATAAATAACAAGTATAACAAAAAATAATTGTTAATAATTTTTCAAATGTTCTATATAATTAATTTTCATTACTTATAAACAGCTACTTAAATGAATTAACAAAAAGTAGTTCGAGTGATGAAACAAATTATTAAAAGCTGTACACTGAATTGAAACCATTATTTTTGGTCCAAATAGCATTATTTTTATTCTTTAATAATTCAATGATCTGATGCGTTTGAATATAACCTAAAATTTTTTTGGCTCCCATATTTCTCTTTTTTTTTTCCACTTTTATTATCTGTGCTAGTTTGAGTACCGACTTTTAAAAGCAAATTAACTGTCAGATGAAGCGAAATTAGTCTATTGGAGGAGTAATACGTTCCAACGCAGAATGAGAATGACTAAAAAAATTGCAGAAAACAGATCAAATATGAATTTTAATGATCAACTCACTCATCGCTTTCATCATTAACAGTTCTTTAAAAGATTTCTTTCATTTTATATTAACCTTATTATTTTAATGAATAGTTTAGCCTTTAGGCTAAAATATTTCTCCGGAATCAATATACATTGCTCGAACTTTCCCTCTTGCTTTCAGGTTGGCCTTGCTCAGTGTGCAGTGTAGGTTACTCTTCCGTTTACAGAACGAATATCATTGAAATCACAACAAAGCAATGGAAGGCGATCAGCAAATAGAAGCTCAGGGTGATCACGCGCAAGGTGCACGGGCCCCCCTTCTGAGCGAGAGTGATGCTGCGAGTTGATAAGGAAGGACAAGAGGGCGATCTAATGCATCGACGACACATCATGCTTTGTGTCTGCGCTGATAGCCAATTACGGAAGAGGGCTCATCCACCTCGCATTCCTCGAGGCCGCCGCAGGTGGAATGGACTCCAAAGGGATAAACAAAACAAAAAAAAAAAGTGAACAGAAAAAAGAAGGCCTGGGTGGCTTTAAATGGGAGACGGGGATGCCTCCGGCTTTGATCTGTGACGGCTCTTCTAAGCAGAGGAGCTTGAGAATTAGAAGTTTGTAAATGAATCGATAGTAGATGGGAATGTAGACCAATAATTATTATCCAACCTTTGCCATGCTCCGCAAACAAATAGGGATTAGGACAAGGTCGTTTTATTCTTTAACAAGGAACAAGTCACTGTCACGCTGTTACCGAAATGTCTGTCTTTAGTCGTCTTTAAGCCAAAAATTACAGTCGCATAATCTGGCAACTGATTCTATGAAAGGTATGTAAGTGCAAACACGCAATCGACTTGGCTTAGAAAATGCCTTTCGGAAAAGACTATAACCTTATTTAGGACATCTGTCTTACAATCAAAGCTGAGAAATATGTGTTTCCCGCACTGTGAAAAAACGACGGTACTTAAGACCACCAAATTTTGAATAACGTAGTCCTCCACCCGAACATGCGCACATGGAAGCCTGAATTTCGAATTTTATATTTCATATTTGGTAAAACTTGAATGCATTTTTAACAAATTCAAGGATTTGAAAGATAGCAGTAGCAACACTGCACGGATTAAAATATTGTTATCTCCAGGGCGCGAGAGTGTCTGTCGGAAACTCTAAAGATATGGTGTTTTTATATATTTGTGATTTTGCTATTCAACTGAATTCTATGTGGCGTAAGTCAGAAAAGCGTGATATTTAAATAATAAATTTAACACACAAAATGTTAATAATAAAAAGACAAAAAAAAAGTTTTGTAAGTCATCTTCCAAAGAACATTGATATGATAAACTGAAAAAAGACTGCAAAAAATCGAAAAATGTATGCCAGTACTTCATCAGAAATTCTAAACACACACTGGTTTTAAAATTTTCGTAATTTTGCCTTTGAAATTCATATGGCGTTAGTGCGAAGAAAATGATGCTTAATAATAAAACTAAAAAGACAGAAAGAAATGAGTTAGCAATCGTGAGTGCAACAGCAGACTAGTAGACTGCAAGTTCAGCGATAACGTAAAAAACCTTAACAGATCCTTCGAGCGACCGTTAAAATTTGAAACATTAGATTTTTTTTTTCCTCGGCTCCAGTCCGACGACAGTAAACCGAAGAAATCAAAACTGAGGTATAGAATTTTAAATGAAGGAACAAAAGTCTTAAAAAATTGCTAATTAATGAAATTTTGTCAGAAAATTACACTGTTATTATAAGTTACTACTTTTATTTAGAAGCTTAGGTGTTGAATATGTAATAAAGTTTATGTTAAGAGTGCGAGGGTTATTCTTATTCCTAAAAATGCTGAGATTTCTTAAACGCATACCGATACATTCGTTGTATTAGTTTACTTCCATGTATGGGCAAGCGTCTTGAGAAACAATGTGTAAATAGACTTAATTATCATCTCAGTCGTTCCAGTCTTTTGAGTAAAGATCAGTTTGGATTTACTCCTCAGAGCTCTGCTGATGATGCTTTGTTCGATTGTGTAATATTGTTGCTCAGGGAAAGCGTAGGAATTATGTCAGCTTTTTTATTTTCTTGGATAATACAGGTGCATTAGATAATGCATGGTGGCCTGGTGTTCTTCATTTGCTTAGGCATCTCAAAGCCCCTAAGAATAAATTTCATTTAATGAAGAGTTTCTTAGTTTCCTTCTGCTGAAATTACATTGAGTAATATGACGAAAAAGTTTGATTTGGAGAAAGGATGTCTTCAGGGTTCCGTTTCTGGTCCTTTTATACGGAATCTTTTTACAAATGATTTGCTTTGTAATTTGAGAAAATTCCAAAAGCAGTCATCGAATCGCTTTTGCAGATGATTTACTTATTATTGTACAATGTAAGAATATTCATAACGCCAGTGCTCCTTCTCAGAATATTTTAAACTATGTTTTTGATTGGTGAAAGCACTACAAGCTTGAATTTAACCCTTAAAAAGAGTCGACCAAAAGTTCGATCTTTAAAGTCAAATGTTATGATGATACACAAAAAAGAAAAAGTTCGACTTGATACACAAAAAAAGAAAAAGTTCGACCTTTAAAGTCGAAAGTTATGATGATACACAAGAAATCAGTGTCGTCTTATAAGATTGACTTAACTCTCGATAGTGAGGCTATTGAAGAACTGCATTGGATTGACTATTTAGGAATGAATAATTGTGGACAATAAATTACAGTGCAAGCAACATATTTCTTATATTTCCAGTAAAAGTGAGAAAGTTTTTCTAGGTTTACTGTAAATTTCCAAGAACACTTGTGGGATCAAAAGTGATGTTCTCAAACTGATTTATAATCAGGCCATTGTACGACTCATTTCCTATGTCTTAAGAGTTTGGAGGAATTCTTTAAGTGCCAAAATGAACTGTAAACGTCTTAAAAGCGTTCAAAAACGATTTCTCATCCGTAATATTTATGGTTGCAGGACTTTTAGTTATGAAGCAATGTTCGTTATTTCTGGTCTCCCCGCCTATTGATTTAATGATCCAAACTTTGCCATGCCAATTTTCGGATCTATTATCTAGATGTTAGAGATAGACTTCCTAATGACAACCCCTGCGACCCCTTGAATGGGATGCTTTCTGTTGCAATCTACCTTTCAGACAGAAACACTGTAACAGTTGTTACTTATAATAATAGTGTTTTCCAAAAATAAAGGATTATTTGTTTCACTGAGAGTAGTAAGGTTGGCCTTACATTTGTTATTTATGAAGATGGCAGGGAGAATGTAGCTGTTCAATATAGGATACCAGATGTATGTTCTGTTTTCAAACCCAGCTTCTGAACATAAATCTTGCCGTTAATTGGATACAAAACTCTTATCGTAAAAATGAGACTTTTAAATATCTTATTTTTATAGATTAACTTTCTTCTCCGTTTCTTCTATGTGATATACTACCGACTGAAAAACTGGTGGTGGAAATTCACTTTATATTACACTCGACTGGACATACTGCAGATATTCAGTTTAACTACGTTCGAGGCCCCAATGGTGTTCTCGGTTATGAGAGGTTTGAGCAATTGGCTAAGCAAACGACTTATCGTGCTATTGGTTTAATGTTGTCTGCTCCCAAGTCTTATTGGAAGCATGTGGCTTGGAAGAAAGATGTGGTTGATTGGAACGCTGAATTGGGCTTCTTTGAAGGCCCAGTGGACAAAGAGATTTTTTCCAAGTGCTCTTCAACGACTTAAGTGTAGGCATTTTCAACCAGATTATAAACTTACTCAGATTTTGACCGGTCATAAGAATTTTGGAATGTACTTTACTTCGTTTCAATATTATTTCTAGTAGACTCTGTGCTTGCGGCGATGCTGTGGAAGATGTGGAACATAATTCATTGCATTGTAGATTGCATGCGACTACCAGAAGTGCATTTAAACTGAGTTTAGGGCAACGTGCCTCATCTTGTCTATGATCTGATTAGAAACTTCAAAGTCTTTGCAGTTTTCCGCGACTTGATTTGTTCTTTGAACTTTCACTATTATTATATATATGATTGGATTTTTATCCTTTATGTGCCATTGCATTATTTTGTGTATTGCCTATGTATGATTACGTTTTGTATTCATATCTTGTACTGTTGAGGTATCATTTTTCCTTTGTATGAGGATTATTTTAAGTATTATTTCATTATTATTATTACTGTATTATTTTAAGTTGTTTTTTCTCTTTTATAGTGATATTAGTATAGTTTAATTATTCATGGTACATTTTAGTATTTTTATTATAATAATATTTGCATTTTATACATATATTTTTTCTTTGTTCTTTCAAGTCCTAGAATTTATGCTTTTATTGTTGAATTCCTTGTTCCGTGAGTTATTTATTTACATCTGTAAGCCTCGTGGAATACTTCGTGGAACACGGGGAGTTTTGTATTTGTTTTCTTAATTAAAAAATGCATGAAAACAATGTTAATTCTTTTCTGTTTAGTTTCAGGTCATTTCTTTGAATACGCAGGTTTAAATTTTACTTTATTTTAACTTAGTGTAACCAAAAATTGTTTTTTTCTTTTTCTGGTTTAAATATATGTTAGCATAGAATTTTTTATCTTAAATTACATTCTTATTTATGTACTAAATAAAAAAGCATCTGGTTCTTGTGATGGTTTATGAAGTGTAATAATAATATTATTTTCATAAACTGAACTTCCAGTTATGTAAAGAAACGTTTAATTTTGTAAGCAATGCAACAACAAGATTTTATTATTCATTCGTATTGCATTTTCACTCTTTTTAATGTCAACAGTGATTAGCGCACAGTCATGTTTCGTGAATGCAGCATTTTAGACACTTATGGTCGGTAAGAGAGAGAGAAAAAAGAAAACAATTTGTTTAGTGCAGTATTAAATGTTTTTGAACATCGCACTCTTCGGAAAAATAAGTTCTTTTCCTAGAAGAATAGAATTCCTAGAATTTCCTAGAATTCATAAAATCGTGAAAATCTCCACTATTAAGTAATGAAGAATCTGTCTGTATGTATGTATGTTCCTCCACTGGCATCACAAGCTATTGAATTTTGTAACGCGCAAGGTCGGCATCAGGCATTTTGCTGCCGTGTGTAATTTTTTCTGGTACTATTAAATTCTACTACTCTATGCCCCCTTTAAATTCTAAATATTTTGCTGCCCCTAAATTCTACTTTCCAGTGGCTTCCTTAAATTATGAAAATTCTCCATTTTAGCTGCTCGGTTCTTCTTTAAATTCTAAAAATTCTGCAGCCTCTAATATGCGGCACCGATTGCACCTACTTGCTCTGGCTCCGGTCGTGAATACGCGTAAACCTTTACGCGAACATGTGTACTTTGAAGTTGGAATTTTTCTCCTCTGTTTCATATTTCGTACGTATGTAAGGAAATTTTGATTAACAATGTGAGCGATTTAAAAGCGAGGGGTGACAACACTGTTCTAAATAAAATATTTTTACCTAAATTTCACAAAACGGCAGTCAAATTTCTATTCATAGCCAACGGAGCCAGGAATTACACGAAAGAAATAGACTCTATCGTTTTTCTCAAATACTTAAAAAAGTTCTCTACTTTATTAAAGTTGCATAGATCCAAGAACACAGTTTCAACTGGATCATGTGAGTAGTGTGAAACGGGGGGTTCAGCGCCAGGAGGCGGTGCAAGCCCGGAAGCAGGTGAGGCGGTGCAAGTTGGAAGGCGGATTGAGGCGGTGCAAG
>KK116156.1:6025-25069 GCA_000611955.2 Stegodyphus mimosarum
AGAAGGCAATTATATATATATATATGTTCATGTCGTTACGTAACTGTCGTCGTATATTTTATCATATATGTTCTCAGTCCGTGGTATTACATAATTTCCATCCCATTATAGAATTTTGTTTGCAACAATAATTTCAGTCTTGTTCTTAAAACCATCAAAAAGTGAATCTGACATTTCCAAGAAAATTTCTTTTATAAATAAAATGGTTTAAATTCTTTTGCTAACGTATGACTTACTTAGAATGATGATTTCAAAGTGGAAACATTTTGTGAAGCTTCTAATTGAACCTTAAAATTCCTAATTTGACTTTTTTCTCAAATTAATATTTTGTAGATAATCTAAGAACAAGTGAAATTATCAGTTTGCATGATGAAATCATCCTCTGCCGGCTGTGTTCGACCCAAAACCGCTTCGCGATCGACTTCCTGCCCGTCCCTCCTTTAATCTACATTTGAAGACCTAATTAAAAACATTTAAGAAATAGTATTGATGTGATTATTTGCCTCCTGTACTCTCCCGAAAATCCTGGCTGCCAATTTCCAGGACACATTATTAAAAGTTAATTTCAGTGCTTACCATGTGCATTATACAAACCCCATGTAGGACGATAAAAGTTAGTATGAAGGACTAAAAACATTATCAGGAACTACAATAAAATAGTTAAGAAGCTGGTAAATAGACTGCATACTTTTTGCAGCCTTTCTACCTTAAAATGATAAGCATGCCTGAAATTCTTCTACAGCTGTAGAATTTTCATTAGATAATACTTTAATTGGTCCATCAGCGGCGAAAGGTAAAGTCTCTGAACGCTGGCAGTTCGGTCTGAGGTGCGAATCCCGCGAACGTGCTGGCTGCATGGGCGTTTTCGTGGTTTTGCCCATGCGTAATGTGTTAATACGAGCCAGTTTCACATAGAAAGTCCTCCTCGATGGCATCCTTCCCTTTTGTATAGTGCCTTAGGACGGAACACGTAATTAATGATAATATACTTTCCTTGGGAACACTTTATTTAAATATTCTCTTAATGCTGGCACTTGTAATCGACTTCTTTCTCAACACAACTTTTGTTTATAGTTGAGGGAAAAAAAATCCTTTGTACTCGAGCTAATATATTTAGCGGCGAAATTAATGTACAATCAATCTGAGGGATTTTGTGTTTGCTGGCTGGTTTCTAAGCATAAGAAATGCCTTCTGTTAAATGACTTATGAATAAAAGGATCTTTTGCATCCTTCTTAAGTTCTGCTTCATCATAGATATACCGATAATTTGCTCCCACATTTATTCACGGATTTGCCACAGTTACACTTAGTTGCAGGCGCAGTCCCTACAAAAGTTAAAAAAAAAAAAAAAAAAGTAGTAGTAAAATTAAGAAGATTGAAAGAGGATACTATAAAAAATTCTGAAAAACTCCTCGTGAAAACTCTACTTTTGCCATTACCGGGCAACAACTCCATGGTGCTGAGTTCATCCTCAGGATCTCAGAAAATGGGGATGCCTTCATAACGGTGTCCTGTCATAAAAGTGCCGGCACCTTAATCTATGCTAGCGACCCTTTGCTCGAAAAGACAGAAAACTTTATAAGTGTGTCTCGAGAAAAAAGACCAGTAACATTATAGAAATCGCTTTCAAACCTGAAGAAAAGTACATCTTTCATAAAAGTGCAGGCACCTTTATGCCGGAACACCGCTATGAAAGCAAATGTTTTATTTATTTTTTTAATAGAATAACAAACTAAAACCTTATTCGCTTAAAGGAGCTCCGACATAATGGTGGCAAAGGTTTTTAAAAGTTAAGTTTTTCAGATTCGAAACCGCTCATTTCAAGACTGTAAGCACCTTTATGTAGGACACGCTTACGAAGGTTTCCCCATTTTCGAATAAGAGCCGAGTAGTGTAAGGGTACCGGCACCTTTGTAATCAGGCCCCGTCATTAAGCGGTCTCGCGTGGGTAATTCTCCGTTGCGGAATTTGACGTATTCGCGTCAAAATATCTATGATTCGAAAACACATAAAACTCAAATTTCGTTTTCCTCTTTAAAAAGCTTCTATCTTCCGTTACAATGAATGTTTCAGACATCATCGCGTTTCTTAACAACTTTAGAGAGTAACCGAAAAAGAAGAAATTTTGAGCGAAAGTGCGCACGAAACGCTTCTGTTCATTTTCCCGCGCAAAATCCGCTGAAGCGAAAAGCAATTTATAAGAAGATCCGCAATTTCTGGGACAGGTGCTGCTCAATGAAGCGCGAACTTTCGCTTGAGCTTGTCGCGTGACTTCCCATTGACCGAGAAAAGGTTTCAACAGCGAGCAGATGCTTCTTTTCCAATGTCGAGTTCATATTCTTGACCATAACCCCTAATCAAAGCGGTTTTGCTCGATTCTTCCTAACGCTTCCAACCGGTTGATACCCTTGCATGATGAGCGGAAGTGGAGGCATCCTCACGGCACACGCAGATTTGCGGTGATTTCAGGAAGTCGTTTATAATTATCATAATGGTATTTAAATGTTTCCAGAGTTTATTCTGTATACCTTCGGGTTTTTTTAATTGACTTTTTATCGCGATAGCCCGTTCTTTTCCTCTTTTCTTTCACCCCCCCCCACGTTGCAGCTAGCAGTTATAGTTTCTGTTCTCATTCACGTAAAAAGATGAATATATAAAAACTCCACCTCTTTTTTTTTTTTCTTTTTTAAAGGAAGATGGCACGAAGCTTGTATCATTGCCAGACAAATGTACATGGAAGGGCAAAATAAACGGATCATCAGTAATATTCGATTATCATGTAATATTTGGTTCCGAACAGCAAAATGCTTTTTCGAAACTGTTACCTACAGGACTGGTACGCTAAAAATAACGACTCAGATTCCTCCGCGAATTATAAGCCTTGTTAAATATTATGCCGATAACCAATGACGTTATCCAGCGACGTGTTTCGCAGCAAGAAACTTTTCATTAAATGCATGTCTGCCAGTAGTAGTTTGAGCGGAAAATTTCTAGCCACACGTTTTGGGCAGCAGTTTTGCGTTCAGCGATCTACTATTTCGCGTACACTGTTCTACGGAAAAAATTAAGCTGAAAGCTCTGCTCAACATTGAAACCAATCAGAGGATAGTTTTGTTTCTTGTTAGGGTCATGTTAACGCATGGACATATTGGGCACTTATTCGGGGACTTCACGAGCATAGGGGCCTCGTGCTAATATGCGCATGTCAATTAACTGGACATTAGAAGGTTACTGGTTGTTGTAGGGTCTTAGTAGTTGTTGTAGGGTCCCGAGCACATTGCCTAAGGTCCCTGTAGCTATTAAGACAGCACTACTTCTTGATGGTCTCGCGAGAGGAATGTTCCTCAGCAAAGTTTCTTATCGAGTCTCGGGTCCGTAGGGTTTCTCAGAAAGGTTTAATGAATGCTAGTGCGGATCATGTTGATGATATGCCGATGTTAATTCTATTCAGTGCTTGTGACAATTCTACGTGGGTCATAAATATGCTTCAATTCCCTCAATTAGAATTAAATCATTTTAAAAATTTAATTACCAGTTGTATCGATTGTAGGCGGTAATTAATGTCGCTTATATGTCGATTTTGTATTGATACAACACGGTTATCGATACTATATAGTGACAACCATTTCGGTGAGGAAACAACGGAATCAATCCTATGCGGATACGTATTCTACGAAAAGTCAAGCACTAACAGAACGGAACACGAGAGGAGGGGCCTACCAGATCCGGATGACTCGAGGCCGCCTTATATGGGTTATTAAAGCCCCAAAATCTGGAGGCGATACGAGGTAGCGCCACTCCCCCGATCACTCCAGAATCACTATGCACGCTTATATAAACTCAAAGTACTATGATGGACTGCAAGTATCCACCGAATAAAAAACAAAGTCACAAGGTTGACATCGCCGTCCCTCTGTATTGACCGAGGGGAGCCCATCCCACCTCCAGCAACCGTCGACATCAACCATGTAACGCTCCCACAACCAAGGGGCAGACAAGACAGTACCAGTACGTCCCTGCCAAGCCTAAACCTACCACCGAATAAACAATAGCTCTAGTCCTGTGAAGACTGTTTATTTACCCCAGAGGTCGAGGCAGTCTAGACATTGGTCTAGCCAGTTTGCTGGACAGAACCCCGGGTCTCCTCCCATGAATAGTCGGTTCCAGAAATTCCAACCCACTCGAACCCCAGAGATGGTGTCCGACATGATCACTCTAAGCGAACTTGGTTACCAGCGGGGCTCACGAGGATGCCCATGTCGGATTAGGACAGGAGAGGCTATAATGTAACGCGTCATTGCCCCGACAGCTGCACTTACTGTTAGAAGGTTAGAAGGTTCTACTGTCTATCTGTTGTGTAGAATCTGGAGAAATAATGATTGCACCGAAGAAAGGTTAAAACTGCCTTTTATTGAACTCTTTAAAATATTTACAATGCGTCAACTTGAAGCTAACATATTACGCCTCTGCTTGGGCGGTAACTGAAACAGTAGAATCAAACTCAAAATTGGAGATATTCACATGTAGTAGAATTAAACTACAGGCCTCATACTATCCTGTATCCTACAGCGCGTAGATGAGTCTAGTGGCAGCAAGATAATAGCTATTAAGCCACGTCTAACCAGATTTCCCAAACCCTCTCTCTACTGGAACGTC
Organism: Stegodyphus mimosarum; assembly: GCA_000611955.2. Classification (NCBI taxonomy): domain Eukaryota; kingdom Metazoa; phylum Arthropoda; class Arachnida; order Araneae; family Eresidae; genus Stegodyphus; species Stegodyphus mimosarum. Next base: position 10,682 of record KK116156.1, read on the forward strand.
GATATTTAAACTTTTTCTCCCACTGGTAGAATTTGCATCCCTTACGCACGCTACCAAAATTTAAATATTCTGGCACTGACAATTAGGGGAATGAAGGCTTATAGGAAAGTAACTTAAAATTAAATTTAACTGGTTATTTTAAATAAATATAAATCCCTACAAGGTCCAGATCGAACCTTGGGTCTCTTCCCATAAAATGTCTATTCCGAAAAACCAATCCTTTCCAACTTCAAGGGAGTACATGTCGATTCTAAGTCATGTCAACGGTATGCGGATTTCTATCTTACACAGTGTCAGTCCTATTGCTATGACGATTCTCGGGGAGTGAAAAATCAGCCCTGTTACATCAATTCAAAACTTCATTTTTATAGTATCGACTTTAACTAGTGTCTGCCCTTTGTTGATGCCAACTCTGAGTCCCATCGATCCTAAGTAGGGACGGTTTTATGAAATTATGCAGAAATAATACATGCCACGATTCAGAAGAAACTAGAAACAGTTGGAGATTGGCAAGGAAAACTACGGAAGAAGAGAGAAATAAAACAAAAAGGTGGCACACTTTTGAAGACAATCTAAAAAAACTGCATCAAAATATGGTACACAAATGCGCTAAATATTAAAAAAATAATACAATACTTTGAGAACGGCAGAGAATTGTTTCTCTGTATTATCATCAGCAGCGTGTATGCTAAAGCCTTTTTTCTTTTTTTGAGGGGGCGGACTTGTCATAGTTAAGGACAATCCCGGCGAGAGCATCGCGGATTTCTTCAGCTTCCTGACATCGAAAAATTTCTTAATGACCTTCTTATTGGCGCCTGTTAAAGTTAAAGGTGGTGGGCGAATGATTATTCGTCACCACGAGGATTTTTCGAATGGGTCCCCTAATCCCGAGTCTTCCTTTAAAAGCGGGAGTATGTAAATTAGTTTCTCTCATTTCTGTGTACCTTCGTGGTGTAACCGGGAACACGCTCAACGCGTAATCCTTTTTTCTGAGATTTTCCAATAAATGCTATACAGCGTGCAGTTCTAAATCACAAAAGAGTTCTGGCTTGGGTCCACTGAGTCCGTTAACATTTTTCAGTTTGTTTTCTATTACCTGCCTTCTTTGAACATTAGCTTCAATTATGTCAAACCTCCGTCCAATGACAGAATTTTTCGTGGCTTCGACCCGTCTAATTACTGCCACTCGAAACTCATCATAAGTTCTCGCACTTCTAATATTACTTGACGATTCGATGAACCTTTAAATCGTTGCTTCTTTCCAGAATTGTGAACTTCAAATGAACTAAGACGTGATCGCACTGTGAATATTTACCTTCAGAAAAATTAGATTTCGCTTATCTGTGAGGCTTTGTCCTTGGTCATTTGCTGAAGCGGGGACAATGAAACTTTCTCTGGATGTATGAGTTTGTCAGGACTTAGTGTTCTGTGCATACTCTTTGCAAACATGGTAAATTCTGTAAAGGGTTCTTAACCTTACGTTCTAAGTCCTGAACTGGAACAGGGAGCGGAAGGTACGCTATGTTCTGATGTAACTGCTGGGCTGGAGAATAACTGCACGTGAAGGGATTTGAAATCCTCTTTTATTAATTCACTATTAATAACAAACCTCCCAATTCGGGAGAGATACAGAACGTAACAGACCACACTTTGGTCAAACTTAACAATCAAATAAATTTAAATGAATTAAAATAGAACTTAAATTAAACGTTGCTTCGCAGAGCAATTCGCGGAAGTTGGCCTCTACCGAAAAGGGTGCGTAGCAAGGTATACTAAATACTACCGCACTTTAATTTATTTTACAAAGCAATCACGTAGTAAGCACTATGGCTTATAAATTTAAACTGCTAGCTGGTCAGGCGAACGTTGAGCAGCGTGACCGTGATCTGAGGCAAAGCTCTCACACACCGAGAGGTTTCTACCTCTGGCTTAAATAGTGCTTGGCTGAACTTCAAAAATTAGCATAAGCTAAAAACGCGCGCTTCTTCTGACAGGAAGTTGAAGCAGAGAGGAGATAGAAAAGATTTAAATTAAAATAAACTTGGTTAGTTTAACTAAAACCTTACAAACTTCCCGCCAGAATTGCGATAGTTAAACTACTTTGGTCCAAACGGACCATGTTGAAAACTAGCAATTCTAAATAGTCGAAAATTTCACTGTTCTAAACTTAGGCCAACTCTTACAAGGCAATATATGTTTGTGTAAAATACAGACGAAATTTTCTGGAACAACAATCTTCAACATTTTTTTTTTCAAGTCTTATTCTTCAAACAGTCTTACTCCTTCCAGCAAAATCTGGAAGGAAAACAACTTTAGTATGACATAATAACAGAATAATTCTAAGTGGTACAAATCCTTATTTTTTTTTTTTTGTGTAATTTTGCACACACACATTATCATTCAAGCACAATTAAATTCTTCCCCCGTATGCTCTCTCACCGGTGTTGGATGTAAAGCAAACCGCCATTGCGGGTTTTTATGTGTTCGGGGGTGTTCAACTCTTCCACCTACAATCGACTAACATTAGTTAGAACTTGACATACGAGACCTGAAAAAAACGCCCTATAACCAGCTAATCCTAAGGTTCTCACTAGCTTTATGTCTAACACTTTAAGTGTATTTGGTGGAGAGCCTAATTAACACTTGCATTCTAAAATAGTCAATCTTTAACTTTTCATGCATACAAATTCGCAGTTTGCACACAACATTCACATTAATATTGCACTTAACGTGCATTGCTAGCATAATATTATTTGTTACATTTCATAACACATTAACAATTTCATAGCAATCCTGAAATGCAAATAGAGGTTAAATTTCTAAGCTTACAGAAATATAGGTTAAATTTCTAAGCTTACAGCAAGTGCTTCCTATTCCTTTCTCAAGGTACTTTCTTGAAATATCAAATTACATTGAATTAATAGTCTACAGACTAAATCGTGTTTTTCAATTTTCCGAATTTTCATTCTAGACATTTTACAAGTCTTTAGACAAAAGCGTCGTACAAAATCATTTAGTTAACATATTCTTTTCAGCAATTCATTGCTTTTACAGAATTAATCTATTTACAAAATTAAGTAATTTTAAATCTTTAAGAATTACAATTTCTTTTAACAAAACATTTTACTTTCCATATGAGAACTTATCGCTCACTTGGCGTAAAAGTCAACCTCGCTTGAGGTAAAATCAGTCCTGCAACTTGCAGTATACTCAAAAATTAACTAAACTTTTGAATACGAAATTGTACTTATCTTATTATGATCGTCCATCCTTTTCTTGGCCCAATCTTTAAAACTTGAGTAAGTTGTGGCCTGGTTCAGTTTCCTCGTTTTTCGTTGTTCTTTCGGAGCCTGCTCGTCTCTTTTTCTTTTGAAATTCCGTCGTTGTATCCTCGGCAATTTCCTTTGTAGAGGAGGTTGCTCCGCTGGACGTTTGGTGGACTGGGCCCTTCTCTCCTGGGCCCTTGCTCGTTGCTTGTCCTGGTTCCTGCTGTATTCGGGAAGTTGATTCTCAGGCTGCAATCGACGTTTCTTGCTTCTCAGGCACCTGTCCGATGATTCCACAGTTCTTTTGGATACATTGGGCTTCCCTTGCCCATTCTGCTTTCTTCTCTTGGTGCGCTCGTAATTCCGTTCGTAGATTTGTTCACCTGCATCGTGAGACTTTCTTTTGAAACCACCTTTTTGGTTCTTATTTCTTTGTTGGGGGGGAGCTTTCTTCTTCTGACATTTCGATGCCGTTGTAGCTGGTTCCTGCTGTTTTTGCTGACGTATATCTTCCTGGCTAGTCGATTGCCTCGGATCCTGAAACGAATCTTTAAATACAGCCATTTTGCTGCGATTATAGAACGGTTTTATTTGGTCCACATTCGCTTTGAGCGTTTGACCATCATTTCTTTTTAATATAACCACTGCCCCCGTAATTTGTTCAATTGTGAACGGGCCTTCAAAACGCGGAAAAAATTTCCCCACCTTTTCCTCTGGGGCATTTGACAAGTTGTGTTTAATCTTCAACACTTCATCTCCCACATTGTACTTGACCTCTCTTCTTTTTAGGTCATAGTACAATTTCTGTTTTCTTTGGGCCATTTCTATATTTTCCGTCGCTTCCCGTATTAACTTTTGTATATCACTCATTTTAAATTCTTCTGCCCTTTCCTGTACAAAGAACAGTTTATCTAGGGGGGTCAAGATCTTTCTTCCTAAGAAGAGTTCAGCGGGTGTTTTTTGTGTAGTATCGTGTTTGGCGGTCCTAAGGGCAAATGCAAATTCATTTATATGGCTATCCCAGGTAGAGTGATAGTTTTTCACATAACTACGAATTATTTTCACTACATTTCTATTCACCCGTTCCGCTATGTTTGACTGCGGACGATACGGGACCATCTTTAGATGACGTATGCCCAGTTTTGCACACATTTCCTCAAACATTTTACTAACAAACTGAGGACCATTGTCTGAAATAACTTTTAGGGGCGCCCCGTATTTTAAAATATACTTATTTAGAATTGAATCTACTACAATTTTTGCAGACGCGCGTTTTAACGGAATTAACTCTAACCATTTGCTAAAATGATCCACTATAACTAAAAGATATCGGCTTTTATTAACTTTACTTCGAGGGTAAGGTCCAAGTAAATCGATGCCTATTATTTGATTTGGGAATTCTGATTTAATACTATTTAGGAACCCGGCCGGGCGGAAATTAACATAATTATTTAATTGACATGTTGGGCACGACTGGACATACGCCCTAGTAAACTTTTGCAGTTCTGGAAAGAAAACTGCCTCGCGAACTCTCTGAACAGTTTTTCTTATACCTAAATGAGCCGAAATGGCACAATCATGCAACTCTTCTAATACATTCAACCTCATGCTAGCTGGGATAACCGGTCTATATTCATGATTCTCATTAGTAGCTTTCGTATAGAATAACAGTCCGTCAATTAATTCGTAATTTTCGGCCCTATTTCTTATCGGCACAATATCCGGATGATTGAAATTCTCAGGGTCGGCCAAATAATTGTATATATTTTTGAACTCCGGATCTTTTTTGAGTTCGGCTATTACTGTTTCACGAGAATCTAATACTTTGGATGTTAACATGGCTATCTTAATTACACTTCCATTTTCATCTAAGTTAATTCTGCTTAAAGCATCTGCCACAACATTTTCTTTTCCCGGCGTATGTTTAATTATTAGGTTATATTCCTGTAATTTGAGAGCCCACCTTATTAATCTGGGTGATAAATTTTTTCCAGAATAGAGTCTAGTGACCGCCGCGTGGTCGGTATATACAGTTACTGGAGAACTTCCAAAGAACACACGAAATTTCTGTACTGATGCTAACACTGCGAGAGTTTCTCTCTCTGTTGCGGAATAGTTTCTTTGGGTTTCATTTAATGTTCGGCTGAAAAAAGCCACGGGCTGACCATTTTGGGAAAGCACTGCACCAATCGCGAAATCTGAAGCGTCCGCTGAAATCTCTAATCCCTTATCCCCTTCTGGAAATTTTAAGACGGGAGCTTGAGTCAATGCGTCTTTCAATTTTTGAAACGCCAAGTTGGCTTCTGCTGACCACGAAAACCTAGCTTTTTTTCTTTTCAACTTTAGCAGTGGCTCAGCTATTTTTGCAAAGTCTTTAATGAAAGCCCGGTAATATGAACACATCCCGAGAAACGACGATAATTTCTTCGCTGTTTTAGGAACAGGATAATTTCTAATGGCTACTATTTTTGACTGATCCGTTTCGATTCCCTTTTGGGAAATTTTAAATCCTAAATAACGTAACTCTTTTGCGGCAAATTTACATTTAGACGCATTTATCTTTAAACCAGCTTCGTTTAACAATGAAAATACTTTTCTTAAATCTTGTAAGTGTTGTTCTAGAGTACTACTCGTAATTATAATATCGTCTAAATATATGAAAGTGCTTTTACCAAGGACTGGTCTTAAGACGATGTCCATACATCTTTGGAACGTTGCCGGCGCGCCGGATAATCCGAACGGCATTCTAAGAAATGCGTACGTACCAGATTTCGTTATGAACGCGGTTTTGTGTACGTCCTCGGGTTTTACCCCAATCTGAAAATAGCCACTCGTGAGATCTAATGTAGTCATGTATTTTGTAGACGAAATATTTCGAATAATTTCTTCAATTATCGGCAACGGATATACAGGATATTTTGTAACTGAATTTAACTTGCGATAATCTATAGCAAAACGCCACCGCTTCGGGTGCGTAATCGGGTAATCATTATTTTTCTTACACAGGACAACGGGGCTAGCATAACTGCTAGAAATTGGCGTGATGATTTTATTCTTTAACATCTCTTTAATATGATGTTCAATTATTTCCTCTTTTGTCCTATCATATCTATATGGCTTTTGCCTAACTGGCTGAGCGTCCCCCGTGTCAATGTCGTGGTTCACCACCTGCGTAAAGCCTGGTACATCACTAAATAAATTCGCAAAGTGACTTACCAGACCTTGGATTTTCTCTTTTTCCTCTGCTTGTAAATGTTCCAAGTCCAGCTGCGGGGGCTTATCATTCTTCGCTTCAATTGGCTTCATATTTAATGTTAGTTCTCCCCCCTTGAAATCAATTTTTGCTTCTGCCAAACTAAAAAAGTCCACACCTAGAATAATACAAGTCTGCAGGTTACGCACAATATAAAACAGGATTCTTACCTGTTCGTTGTTGATACGCACGAACAATGGTACTTTTCCTAAACAGCTACATTTTTCTCCTTGGGCCGCTATGACATCCGTGTCTCTTGCACTAAAAATTCTGTAACGTCGAAAGTGCTTCTTAAAGAATCTTTCCGATACGAAGCTGCTTTGGGCTCCTGTATCCAAGAGGGCTGTCGCCGGTATGTTGTTGATTAGAACTTCAATCTTCGGCAAACTCAAATTCTTAACGACCACGGTGTTTAAATTGATTTTGGAAGGGTTTTGCGCTGCTTCGGACTTCTTCACCTTCCTCGAAGAAATCCCTCTTAGTTTAAATTCTTTTTCTTCTGGTTGCCCTCGGAATCTTTGCTTGTTCTTCTATTAAATTCCCTTCGTTCGCCGCTCGCTTTAGGAGACACATCTTTCTTCGGCCATTGCTTCGCCTTATTCCCGTAACTTTGATTTTGCTTTTGCTGCGGTCTTGGCGAACTCCACTGACTTCTTCGCTCAAATTGGCGTCGTCGTTCGTTGTCGGCTGTTCTTCGGCTTTCAAATTGTACCGCGAGCTCAAATAATCTGTCTAATGTTGTTGGATTTCTTAGTTCGATGAAATCTTGAACTTGGGGCAGTAGCCTAGGAAGTATAACTTGAATAATTTCAGGATCCGGGCGACTTCCATACAAAAGCTTGAAAACTTGAATTTTCCTCAAAATAAAATTAGACAAATCTTCTATTCTTTCTTGGTATCGGCTAAACAGTTCAGCTTCCAATCTGGCTCGATCTCGCACCACGGGAAATGCTTTCACTAGAGAATTCTTGAAATTTTCATACGTGTATGTGGGGCTTCCTGGTTCCCCCAAGAGATTCTTTCCGATGCACTTGAACCAACTTAGCGCTTGGCCCTTCAAAGCGCTGGTAGCAAGAGCGACTTTCTGAAATTCGTGGACTGGATATAGCATGAAGTGGGAGTCTAGCTTTTCCAGGAAATTGATTACGGCTGTCTTGCCGTCAAAACTTGCCGCTGGCTTCATGGCTGCTCGCATGGTTTGTACGATGTAGCCGAATCCTTCTATGCCAGGAGGTGCTATCTCAGGATTCTGGACAGGTACAGCAGGTGTCTCAGGTTCGTCTTCTTGTTGTTGAGGCCATCCTCTTCTTTCTGTGCGGGCGCCATTATCAGGACTTAGCATTCTGTGTGTATTCTTTGAGAACATGGTAAATTCTGTAAAGGGTTCTTATCCTTACGTTCTAAGTCCTGAACTGGAACAGGGAGCGGAAGGTACGCTATGTTCTGATGTAACTGCTGGGCTGGAGAATAACTGCACGTGAAGGGATTTGAAATCCTCTTTTATTAATTCACTATTAATAACAAACCTCCCAATTCGGGAGAGATACAGAACGTAACAGACCACACTTTGGTCAAACTTAACAATCAAATAAATTTAAATGAATTAAAATAGAACTTAAATTAAACGTTGCTTCGCAGAGCAATTCGCGGAAGTTGGCCTCTACCGAAAAGGGTGCGTAGCAAGGTATACTAAATACTACCGCACTTTAATTTATTTTACAAAGCAATCACGTAGTAAGCACTATGGCTTATAAATTTAAACTGCTAGCTGGTCAGGCGAACGTTGAGCAGCGTGACCGTGATCTGAGGCAAAGCTCTCACACCCCGAGAGGTTTCTACCTCTGTCTTAAATAGTGCTTGGCTGAACTTCAAAAATTAGCATAAGCTAAAAACGCGCGCTTCTTCTGACAGGAAGTTGAAGCAGAGAGGAGATAGAAAAGATTTAAATTAAAATAAACTTGGTTAGTTTAACTAAAACCTTACAAGTTGATACTGAAAGAAGATTCCTTTATATTTTACGTGAAGAAATTTGTGGGAGATAGCAATCATGTATCAGGTATTAATTACTTCATTAGAAAAACTTGAAAATATTAATAGTTTTAGCAATTTTGGTGAATGCGCTAATTTTAGACGATTGCAAGTTTTTAAATAATAATAATAATCATAATTATTTTAAAAATTGGGAGGGGGACGTCATCTTACATTCTGTAAACACTGTATTTCGTACTAAAACATTTTATATTTACTAATGAGCAAGAACGTGCTCTTGCTATCAAAACCATATTGAATTATTTTGTTTACCATTTAAGCATGCAAAGATGTTTTACATTAGAAATATTTTAAATAACAATTTAAGAACCATTCAGTAATAGCCACCATGTTTGTTCATACATACAATAAATGAAATTATTATATTCTTTAAATTGTAAAGATTATGGTAGAAAAAGATTTTTTAGACCAGGAAATATAAAAAATAGTACACCCTCGCTGGCATTCCAAGCACAGATCTTCCATTTGCCAGCTGAACATGCTACCGCTTACACAATGATACAATGATAACAAGTATTAGGGAATGTGATATTCCTTGCATTCTCCCCTACGTAAAGGACGACTGGAAAAAGACACGAGATTCAGTCGACGAAAACCACGCAATGATGATCATCTACCACATCCTAGTTCGAGCATTACTGTGGAGATTTGGATTTTTTTTTTTTTTTTTTTTTTTCAGATCGGGAACTATGAAATTCAACTGCTATCCTGATGGGATTAAAAACACGGACTTGGTAACCTTTTACAGTACAAAATTACGCAGGGGTAAATGTGATAATTCTATACAACTTTATCATTACTTTTTTTAGTCACAAAACGCAGAAAGTTTTCTAGATTTCTAATGCCCCTCTACTCTAGCGGAACTTTAAATATCCAATCGGTATTCTGTTTCATCCTTCCACCTGGACATTTCTATTGCCAAGCTGTTGGCAACTTCTGGCGTCTAAATCTTCCAGCTTATACGGTAGAATAGCGCATATTCGGTCTTTGATGAATCTCTGCAGAAAAGTTTTTGACCTGGAGATACTGAATCTGGTATTTTAATCATAGATCTAAGTGACTTGAAAAGCAATACAAAAAATGCAAATCCTTTCAAACTGTCTTGCAGTAAAATGATTAGCTAAAAATGGGCAAACACCATTAGCAAAATTATGTACAGTCCAAATTTATTAGAAAATAATCTCTTCAAGAAGTTGAGCCAAACAGTATTTATATAGTTAGATTAGGTTAGGTAATTTAAATATGCTACGATAAGGCCACGACTGTTATCTGCCTGAAAGGAAGGATGCCTCCGTGGAGTACTTTCTGATGGGAACCGAAAGTATTTCCAGGTCTAGACGTGTTTGTAGGCAGTTATTATCGCATTCAGCTTGTAAGGATCTTAGGTTATAAGGTATTTCTCCCGCCTTCTTCGAATGCCTTCGTGGTGTAGTGGTCTGCATGCTCGACGCGTAACCGAGAGGTCCGTGGTAAGATTCCCGGCGAAGGCGTTGCTCATTTTTCATGTCTTCTTCTTCCAAAAAATACCACGAATGTCTCTACACTGGCGCCCGAACTAAAAAGGGTGGTGGATGATGATTCTCCACCACCGCGATTTGGCGATTGGGTCCCCAAAACCCCAGTCGCCCTTTAAAAGGGGGAGTATATAAGGTATTTCTCCCGCCTTCTTCGCATGCCTTCGTGGTGTAGTGGTCTGCATGCTCGACGCGTAAGCGAGAGGTCCGTGGTTCGATTCCCGGCGAAGGCGTTGCTCATTTTTCATGCCTTCTTCTTCCAAAAAATACCTAATGTCTCTACAAGGTTTGACTAACGTTTATTTTATTTTAAAACTTTACTATCATCTCTTATTTTCCACTTCCGGCCAGAACTAACGCGTGAATAGGTTTATGCATATTGTACTTGCTAACGCTCAAATATTTAAGTTGTGGTTTTTTGCCAAGAGCAGAGCAGAAGGAGAGAGAGTGAGCCATCTTGCCACGAGTCTTCACGCGAGCTTGCCATCTGTTACTGTCCGCCTTTAAGGCCAGAGGTTTTAGCCCTCTCGAAAGCTAAAGACGTATTGCAGTTTTCCACAGTTTACGTACTATAGACGTAGTAATTTAAAAGGACAGTCTTAGTGTTAGTCATCTGCGTAAAGTATTAAAAGTTAGCTCTTATTTAAATTTTATTTAGTTAGTAGTCTTATATTTTTACGTTCAGACCACAAGTGGTTGGTCTTTGTATCTTTTGTAAGTGCGGGAGCAACTGTGAAAAACGTGGAAAAAAATAAAGGGTAATTTTAACCCTTCTCATCTTGTGGTCTTTGCTACACTCCATAGGACATAGTTTGCAGTCAACTCATTGTCTAGTCAGGACACGTCATGTTCGCCAAACAGATAAAAAGAAATGCGAGTTCTGATAAGCTCTGCATGCTGTCGAGATGTAAGTGGTTAAAGAGTTCACCTAGCAGTTGGAAGATCCGTGGTTCGAGTCCCGATGAGGGAATAATAATTTGTCTTGCTTCCTGGCTTCGAAAAATCTAATGATCTATATAATAGTATCCAAAGTAAAATACTTAGATTTGATTCCGTCTTCTACAGCATAGATTATCCTCGGGATATGTTGTCTAAATCGCACATACTTAGGATACTTAGGCACATACTTCTCGGGACATTCTTAGGATATCCTGAGGATATTGATTTCCAGATGTCCTGAGGACATTATAATTGAACATCCTGGGGATATCTTGGTTAAGTGGCTATGTCCTGGAATATTTGAAGATGTGCTGAAGATGATTCTCAGACTTCCTGAGGACTTCGTCAATTTCACATCCTGAGGATATTCGTACTGCATTTGCTAGAGGATTTCTGTTGTTAAAGATTCCGAAGATACTCATCTCAGTTCTAGAAGTTTTGGTTTTCCAAATTCGTGCATTTGAAAGCATGCACATTCTTTAATTTTGATACGTATTTTGTTTCTTTAAGAGTTATTTCTAAACATTGTTTAGTAAAAAATATTAATATTCAGGTTAAACTTGTTATTTCGTTATTAATTTTAATGCTATTTTTCTGTCATTTTTTAAAATTCATTTAGGCATGGGGAAGATACTTTCATTGAACTAGCTATTTCTTCCATATTTATTATATTCTGAATAGTGTATATTTTACATAAAAAATGTTTAAATTATTTATATACATAATTACTTGTAAATTATAAATGTTATTGTAAATATAGATAAGATTAGAAAAAATATACAGGTCTGGTAACTCTCATTAGTTGGTCTTTGAAGGAGGGGGAGAGGAAGAGACTGTAAGGAATTACCGTATTTCTCGGTGCGTGCAGTCAGGGTGTTAACGTTTAGCAGGGCCTAGCTGGCAGATGGCAAATACGTATAGAAGACGTCAGAGTTAATTTTTCACATTTCCTGCCATCGTGTGCACTTCAAATCAAGAATTTTGAATTTTAAATTTCTTCTTTACTTACCTTGTGTTTCCGGTACATTTTATGAAATTTTATTAACAAACTCAGGTATTTAAAAGAAGCATGTTGCCACTGTTCGAAATAAACTACTTTTATCTTCAACACGCCAAGTTTTGCTATTCGGTAAAGAGTAAGATATTTAATTTTTCTTCCAAATTTAATCTGTCCGTTAATAGTTAACAAGCCACGTGAGCTGAAAGCGATAAATGCAGTTCTTGATGTTTATTTTTATTAATTGCTAACCGGTTAAGTTAGATAGAGTTGCTTTAATATGGCAAAGTACACGACAGTCTCTGTCTAAGGAAGGGGCTCTTTCGTGGAGGACTTTCTAATGAAAACTGGCTCTTAATCACGTCACACATCAGAAAATGCACGTAAAAGAAACATGCAGCCAGCCGATTCGCTTGGATTATAACCTACGTCGAACTGCCGGTATTTAGCGCTGTTGATTACTCACCATTAATGGATCTAATTACTAACTAGACCCATAAAATAAATTACGCTAGCTAAAGTTATTAAAATTATTACATGCTTTTGCTTTTCAGCCCAAAAGGGAAGTTAGCCTCGAATGGGATATTAGTCTCGAAACGGCATTTTATGCCCAAACACTTAAATGCATTTATCACTTTTCAGATTGTTACTACCAAATATTATCGCCCTGTACCGTATTTAAGGAAGCTAAATAATGAAGAATCTGCTTGAATGTATGTATGTTCTTCGCACTGTGAAAAAACAGCAGTACCTAAACCGATCAAATTTTGAATAACTTAGTCCTCCACCCGAACATGGACACTTGAAAGCCCTAGTTTTGAATTTCCAATTTTTTTTATTATCTATTTCGCATTTCGTAAACCTCTAACGAATTTTTGATTAACAAAGTCAACGATTTCAAAGCAAGTAGTGGCAAATAATAACATTTTTATCTCTAACGCGCGAGACTGTTAGGCGGAAATTCTAAAGATATGCTGTTTTTAGATATTTTGTGATTTTGGTATTGAATCGAATTTTATGTGTCGTACGTGCCAGTAATGTGATATTTAAAAAATAAAATAAACACACAAAGCGTTAATAATAAAAGGACAAAAAAGAAGTTCTGTAAAACCATCTTGGTAAGAAAACTGAACATTGGTGTGATGAACTGAGAAAAGACTGGGAAAAAAATAAAAGTTATGGCGACGCTTAATGTTGCATCGGGAATTCTAAACGTATACCGCTATGCTGCTCTTAAAATTTTTATGATTTTTATATTGAATTGTATATGGTGTAAGTGCGAAGAAAATGGTGCTTAATCATGCAGCTAAAACGACCAAAAAAAGTGTTTTAGCATGTGTGGGCGCTACAGCAGACTGGTAAAGTGGGAGCTCAGCGAGAGCGTAAAAAACCTTCACAACTCTTTTGGGCGACCATTAAAACCTGAAACCTTTCGGATTTTTTATTTACTTTTTATTTATTTGTCTTTTTTCCTCTTTATATTTCTTTTTTATGATGAGTTTTGACGTAATTTATCTTTTTTTATTTATCTTTTAATTTATCACTATTAATTATGATTTATTTATCTTTTTCCCCTTTATATTTCTTTTTTATGGTGAGTTTTTTAACTGGCTGGACGTGCAAGTGACTACCTCTAACAAACAGGATTTTTAACACTATATTCTTGGGTATAGAATAACGATGATGCAATGATCATAAAAAATGTATTAATAAAACTGATAATACTAATTAATTGCTTATTGATATAACGATGCATTTCTTTACCCCTTTCTCTCGCTTCCTTCTTCACGCCCTCCTTTTTTTTAACTAATAAATTTTAATACGTGCTGTAGTGTAGAAAAAGAAAAGAAGTAAAGAAGTTTATTTTTCAAAACACATCTTCTCAATGGGAAATCCTGCTTTATTCGTATGGTCTCACTGAACTTCAGAATGAATTATGTATTAACAATTATCTGTTAATTTGTGCTTGGATATCGAGAAACGTAAGCGTGGTCATATTACCGGGGTTTTGACTTGAATAATTTGTGAACAACTACTCTATAAATTTAGAGTTATCCTGACAAGGAACATGGCATGAGATATCTTTAGAGACGTTTCCCCTTTATTCCCAGCGGCCATTCTCCACGCATCGCTCGTTTTCCTGTTAATCAATTAAAGAAGGATTCCCCCCGTATATGGAGGTAGCTTCCTAGCTGCAAGTCGGCCACTTTGATAAGAGGATGTGGCTCTGGACGTGGGAAAAAGGGTTCCCAGTTAACCCCTCTTTATATAAATTTCCATTTACTGAGAAACAAGAAAATAGTACCTTGCGGTTTTCAAGGATTCTTTCTATTTTTCTCCCCTCTGTCCAATTCACCCTCCCCCCCCCCC
>KK116156.1:30926-42977 GCA_000611955.2 Stegodyphus mimosarum
TTTTTTTTTTTTGCGCAGTGTGCCAGTCGAATGTTTTTATTACCCAGATATACGCTTCTGGAATGCATACGGCTGTTACCAATTAAAATTTTGGAGAATTCAGAGTTAAACGTCGATTTTCAACAGGGGACATTCGGCGCCCTAATCCTGCGATATGCAAAGAACAGCTGCAATTGTTCTTAAAAAGGGCTGAAATTTGAGATTGTCCGCTATCAGCAATTTGCTGTATTTTATTGCTTTCCTTCCTATTAAATTTCGCACCTATGGCAAAAGAGTTACCAATTAAAATTTTGGAGAATTCAGAGTTAAACGTCGATTTTCAACAGGGGACATTCGGCGCCCTAATCCTGCGATATGCAAAGAACAGCTGCAATTGTTCTTAAAAAGGGCTGAAATTTGAGATTGTCCGCTATCAGCAATTTGCTGTATTTTATTGCTTTCCTTCCTATTAAATTTCGCACCTATGGCAAAAGATCTTTGGAACCAAACAATGACAAACGACGGCAATTGATGGTAAAGGACCATTATTCTTACAACTGTAATCCTCTTGAGGCCTTTTCACAACGCAGCTAAGGCGGTGGAAACAAATATAACCTCACAGTTTCCGGGGAGCCTGTCCGTCCACGTTCATCAATCACTATCAATGAACTAGAAGGAGGTGCAAGGGAAATGTAAGCGGTGCAAGTACAGAGGGTTAAAATTACTGATGGATGAGATATATAGTTAATTGCATGTCATTTACATCACTAGGTAAGGTAAGGAATGTTGTGGGAAAAGCCATAGGGCAGAATAAAGATTTCAGGAAAGAAACTTCAGGTTAAAATGGTGAATGGAGTTTTGAAATCTTTTGCGCTCATAAACATATTATATTTGTTCTGCGATTGTAATATATTCTATAAGTCCAGATTCCCTATAGCTTGGTTTGAAAATTTCAAAATAAACTGAATTTTAATTGAATAAAGTTGAAATAAATTCTAAAAAAATTAATAATAAAAATTATTGTTTAATACATAAGTGACTTCCCGCCCCCTTTTTGTGCAGTAAAGTTGTGGCATTTCTGTTTTACTAACGAAATTTACTTCTTTCCTTTCTGCTTTAGCCACGAGGTTCCCTCGTACTTGAATTTATGTAGATTCTGAGTGGCAAACAGTTTTACTATAAGTGTAGAATTCTACGAATAGAGTATGAGAGTTTTTGTCTTCGTTCTGGTACCCTGCCGATTGATGAAACAGATTGTTGGCGACGCTAATGCTGGTTTTGCTAAGAGTACTTTACATTGAAGTTACATCCTGTTTAGTAATTGCATATTGTACTGTCCTGGTTTACGCAATCCTGTAATTTCTGATTGTAGGATAAAATGTCACTCGGAAAAAAAAAAGGAACGGAAAGAAGGGCACTGTTAAAAAAGAAAACGGAAAATAAGTCACCATTATTTTGCAATGGTAAAGCCAAGGCACATTTAGAGGTGTGCAGAAAAAATGTCACCCGGAAAAAAGGGAAACGGAAAAAATGTCCCCGGAAAATAAGGAAAGGAAAAAATGTCACTAGGAAAATAAGGAACGGAAAAAAAGGAACTCTAAAATCTCGCCAAATATTATCGCCAATCGGAACTTTGGAAACATGCCAAATTCTAATTTATCCGACAGGGTTATCGCGAGTTCTCTTGAGGGAGGTTTTAAGGGTAAGCTGTTGAGCTGGCTGCAGCTGAGTAAGGTCATTTCCAGAGCAGGTTTTTTTCCAACTTGCCTGCAGGAAAATAGTATGTTCTCCCCCGCCTTTGCTTCCCCATTTCATTTAGGAAACCGACCCACGTCCCCCGGAAGGAAAGAGTTCACGGGGAGCAAATGTTTCTCCTCTGTTATATCAATGATTGCCGGCCTTCAAACTAAATTTCAGCCATCCCTAACTGGAAGCTAACAGTTTGTTTACATTAAAGTGTTGATAAATGACGAATTGTGAGTAAAGACGGCTCGCGAAAGCTGCTTGTTTGCAGGACTAAGTAGCTTAATAAATTCAGAAATTGTAAAAATTTAAGTAGAACTATTGGCGTAGTATATTGTGTTATTTTTTATTACGGTTTAACGAATCTAACGATAATATTATATTATGCATTCCGTTTTTCTTTTTTATTTAATCTATCCGTAAAATGAAATATAGTTTTCTAAACACTAAGATATATCATCAGTTAATTTATAAAACGACAGATATTTTATAATGTCAATAAGTGTTAGTGTCTTGCATTATATTTTAAGAAATTAAATAAAGAAAAATCTGCATAAACGTATGTATATTTCTCGCATTGTGATAAAACATAGAGTCATCGAATTTTGAATGACGTAATCCTCCTGCGAATATGGGCATCTGGGAGCCCAAATTTGGAATTTGTTTTATTAAATATTTCATATTTTGTAAAACTTGAACGAATTTTTGATTAACAAACTCAACGATTTAAAAGCGAGAAAAGGCAACACTATACAAAAAAAAAATATCTCCAGGGAGCGAGACTGTGTATCGGAAATTCTAAAGATATGCTCGTTTTAAAATCATTTTGAGGCCCACCAGCGGCCGAGCGGTAAAGACGCTGAACACTGGTAGTTCGGTCCGAGGTTCGAATCTCGCGAATGGGCTGGCTGCATGGGCGTTTTCGTGGTTTTCCCCATGTGTAACGAGCTAGTTTCCCTTAGAAAGTCCTCCACGAAGGCATCCTTTCCTTTAGGCAGATAGCCCTCGTGTGCTTTGCCGTAATTGAATAATCCAAAAAAATCCAAAAAAAAATTATTTTGAGTTATTGCTGTTGAATTGAAATTTATGGTTTAAGTGCGAAGAACATGATATTTAATAAATAAAGGTAACACACAAAACGTTAAAAAAAAAAACCCCTTTGGATGTAGTTTAAAACCTGAAACCTTTCCAGATTTTTTGTTATTAAGTTTTTTTTAAAATATGAATGATGGGCCCTCAGCCGACTTCGACTTGGCCACTACTAATACCAGAAGTGGTGGTCACTTTATTATGCAGGCACCTAATAGGTGGGCCACCTTTGCCTCCTATGAAGGGACAGACAATTAGAACTGTACATTCCCCTGGATTCGAACCCAGGCAGTTAGGTATTGCAGTTTACTTCCCTAACCACTACACCATCTGGGCGCCATTTATCATTAGTTAGTTTATAGAATATTATATTCTATACTAGTTAATATAGTTAATTTTTAAATAATTAGCTAAACCGGCTTGGCTGTTTCTTTTTTCCGTCAAATACTTTTTCCAGGATATAACTGAATTATACGCTTTAACGGTAACATATTTTTTACACTATATTTATTTTATATTATAATTTTTCTTAAATATAAAACTTAAAAATTAGTTAGAAAACTTGAACGAAAGAGACCATAAAGGTCTAAAAATTGCGCATTTAGCCGAAAATTTTTTATGAAATTAAAATAGTAATAAGAAAGTAAGAAGCAGTTGCTAATGGTACATTTGATATTTCGAGTAATAATTACCAATTTTGTAAACAAAATTTTTTTCATTCGAATTTATTTGATATTGTTACGGATTTGATATTGTTACGGATTGGAAATAGCTAATGTTAGTCGAATTATAAATTAAACTGCTTTATTCCCCGCGCAGTGCAGCGCGTGACGAATGTTAAAGGAAAGCTAAGCCGGAAATTGAAAATTAAAAGAGCGCGTGCGTTTTAACATTTAATAAATAAATATCCCTTTTGAGAAAGTGCTAGAAAATTCCACAAAATTCTCGCGCGCGATTTAAAAATCTTATAAAAAGGAGGAAAACCTCTCAATTCAGTTAGTTACTTAGTTTGTTGTTGTTATAAGAGTTTGCTTAGAAAACTGCTCTTGTTGATTGTAGCGAAATCGCGGATTAGCTTTCTGTAGCTGTTTTGAATTGAGTTCTGCTGAAGGTTTGCGTAGTTAAAAGGTAACTACTGTGAGATATTGAAATACTGTACGAATATCAGAGAAAATTGAAGCATTGTATTTTGTTTTATTTATTTGTGATAATAATAAATCTTATTCATGTTTCATCGCATTTGTGCATTCAGTTCCAAATGAACCCGTATGCATGCAACAATATGTATTGCGTTCACATTATTTTATTTCTTGTTTCATTGTAATTTGCCAAATTGTTTTGAATTGCTTTAATTATGATGCTTAAAATTAATTTTTTCTCATTTTTTCATTTTTTGGAATTA
Source organism: Stegodyphus mimosarum (assembly GCA_000611955.2). Classification (NCBI taxonomy): domain Eukaryota; kingdom Metazoa; phylum Arthropoda; class Arachnida; order Araneae; family Eresidae; genus Stegodyphus; species Stegodyphus mimosarum. The sequence continues at coordinate 35,140 of KK116156.1, forward strand.
AAATATCAAATGTTTCTTTAGCAACTGCTTCTTACTTTCTTGTTACTATTTTAGTTTTCTTATATATAAATATAGATAGGGGCATACACGCAATTGAATCGGCTTAATATATTTTCATTTATAGAATAATACACTTCAGAATGTGAACAGTGAACTTTCTTCTGGTGATCATCTTCCTATGATGATCAGTATTTCTAAGAGCTTGGATATAGGTGCTGAGAGCTATTTCTCTAATTCGCAAGAGCCCAAAATCTTATGAACCTGTGTTAGTCATCTTAGTAAGGGTTTACTGTACTTTCTGTTCCTAACCTCAGCAATTTATTGGTATGAAAAAATTTCGTGTAGTAGAGATATTTCATGCAAGCCCTGTTATAAGAATAATTTAGTAAAGAAGCAAAATTATCATTGTATTCAAAATTTCATTTTTCGAGCGAGGTCGCAAGGAGTTCTGACTTTCTTATCGGTTAAATGTTGGTCTTATCGGTTAAAATCTTATCGGTTAAAATTATAACGTAAGAAAGAAAAATTATCTGACTTCTTTTTGCTTACTTTCACAATTAAAAAAAATTATATAAAACTGAAATTCGGTTACATAGGGAAACTGCTATAAATTAAGCTTAAAACAAATCAGTGCGAGAATGGTTTTGCATACGAAATTGAGACTACAACAGGTTTCAACTAGTTTTAAACAGCTGCAGATGTTAAAAAGTTCCATAATTGAGATCATCTCTTTGTAAATGCACAAAGTTTAAATCTTGGCATAAAATTAAATAACTTGGGCATTTAAAGCCTGAGTATTGGAAATTATCATACTAATTAAGAATTTTGAATTTTTGCAATAACTTACGTATAAAATAATGTTTAACAATTGATTCAATGCTTTCATACGAGTACAATAATCCGAATGGAATGCAAAAGATTATTACTATTCTAATTTATATTGAAAGTTGTTACACTACCTTGAAAAATCAATATTATAATTTATAAGGCAGTCATGAAACTGAAATTATTAAATGCCACAAAAATGCAAATATAATGAGACTTTTCTAATACGATCGCTAACGGCTTCAAGCGGTTTAGGCCACTAATATAGGTAGATGGTTGCATTAACAGAGGCAAATGTACAAAAGCCTGTTTATTTGTGTTGTAGGAAACACATTTAGAGTTCGCCGTCATGACATTCTCTGTACTTATATGTAAAACAGTTACAAATATTATGTCTTACTAAAACGATCTGACATATTTCGGATTCTAAAATGATGTCAAAAATTTAAAAAAGGAAATCTGATAGAAAAAAATGCTGATTTGGTTAATTTAAAGCAGTTAACACAGTTTATGATAAATAAAACATTAATTAAAGCATCACAGGCTTCAGTTTGAGAGTAGATTAACATGATCATCAAATCAGATTATTATTTAGGTTATGGCCCATAAGATTCCATAAATCCCATAAGATTATCTGCCAAAGGGGATATGGATACCTTTATGGAGGACTGTTTATAGTGTCGAGTTATCTAAAAATGATTTCATACATCTTATAGGAACTGACTGGTATTTATGTTACACATGGAGAAAAACACGAAAATTTGGTAAGCAGCGCATCCTACATGGTTTGAACGCCAGTCGAACTACCAATATTCTACGATTTTTACCTCTCGGCTGCTAGTGGTTGAAAGTCATCCAAGTTATCGGTCTATGTTTTATTACACGATTATTCATGCTCAGATTTTTGGAAACTAGGGATAAATCACAAATTAGAATTCTGCATAACCAAGTTAAATAATTAAATTTATTTAATTTTCCGTTCTCATACGTTTTAGGTTATGAATACGAAAAGTTCCCACGTACGTTTTTGGTTTGGAGCACAATTTAGAGAGTAGAATGAATAAGTTTCCTTAATCTGGTTTGGTTTACTTGATTATAACAAAGCGCACGAAAGTTATCTGCCTAAACGAAGGGTTGTCTTCGTGGAGGGCTTCCTAAGGAAAACTCGCTCGTAACCACGTAATACAGGGGAAAAACCACGAAAAGCTGCTTTGCTAGAAATCGAACACAGGTCTAACCAGTAACCAGTTATGAGGGAAAATCCTTTCGAAGATAACCATCCATGTTTCAGCCCACCAACGACCTAGCGGTAAAGACGCTGAACACTGGTAGTTCGCTCCGTGGTTCGAATCCGGCGAACAGGCTGGCTACATGGGCATTTTCGTGGTATTTCCCATGCGTAATGTGTATACGAGTCAATTTCCCTTAGAAAGCCTCCACGAAGGCATCCCTCCCTTTAGGTAAATAGCCCTCGTGTGCTTTACCATGATTGAATAATCCTAATCCATCCATGTTTTTGGTTGATTTTTGGTATTCTGTGGAGGTGATCACCCTAGAAAGATGATGTTCAGTACAAGTGTTTGTTTATACCTTTAGAAATGCTGGTCACTTTTGGAAGTGATCGTCTTAGGGAGATGGCCGCCAATCGCTTATGGGCTACTAGATGGTCCGGATCACGCATTGGTGCATTGTAAAATGTATTAAATCCTAAGACGATCATCCACGTTTCTAATTATTTATGTCTTTGGTGGAAGTGGTCGTCTAGAGATAATGCCCGGCACAAGTGTTAATGTCTACTCTGACAAATTCTTTTGGAAGAGGTCACCATAAGAGGGTTCATTGTATATTAAATGTTTAAATCCAGATCACATGGTTAAAGGATCCATTTTAATTAGATTTTAAAATTTTAATAAAATAAAAAATCTGAAGGATTTCAGATTTTAAATTACGTCCAAAGGGGCTTTTTTTTTAAACTTTTTGTGTGTTACCTTATAAGGTATATCTCCTGCTTTCGTAGCGTGCCTTCGTGGTGTAATGGTCAGCAAACTGAGCCGGAATTTCAGAGGACCGTGGTTCGATTCCCGGCGAAGGCATTGCATATTTTTCATCTCTTCGGCTTCCAAAAATCCTAATGTTTCTGCAACCTTTATTTATTAAATATCATGTTCTTCTCACTTAAACTATAAAATTCAGTTCAAGAGCAGTATCGCAAAGTTATTTTAAATTGAGCATATTTTTAGAATTTCCGATACACAGTCTCACGCGCTGGCGATAAAAATGTTTTTTTTTCTGTACAACGTTGCCATTGCTTGCTTTGAAATTCTTGAGTTTGTTAATCAAAAATTCGTTAAAATTCTACAAAATATGAAATCTACAATAAAAAAAATTCCAAATTTCAAATTTGGGCTTTTAGTTGCCCATATTTGCAGTAGGATTGCGTCATTCAAAATTATATGGCTCTAGATACCGTTGTTTTATCACAATGCGAGAAACATACATAAGTTTATGCAGATTTTTCATTATTTAATTTCTTCAAGTACAGGGCAATAATATTTGGTGGCAACAGTTTGAAAAGTGAGACATCCAGAGTGATTCGACGCAAAAACGCAAAATAAAAACTATAGTCCCTCAGGAACAAAGCCCCTTTGGACTAATAATTTTGAAATAATCCTCTTGATTTTTAATAACTGTAATATTCTTGCTTTCAATTTAAGTGCAAAATTAAACAATTGTTTCCTGTGCAGATACGTTACTTTTAATTAAAATCATATGAGGAAAAAAAATATGTGAAAATTAATTAGTTAAAAAATTTATTCCTATTCTTATCGCAAACCGTAATTTGAAATTGCATCTACAACTGTTTCTTATACCATAGCTCAGATGAATTCGTTTTCTATTATGCGTCAATTAGTGTTTCACTAAACCGAAGCTTAAGGCTATAACTACATGCGGTGCGAGGAGAGCAGCTGCTAATGACCTGACAATAACAGACGCCTTCCCCCACTGTCTACCATGGAGGTAGGAAGAAAGGTTCCTACCTCCATGTTGTCTACCATTGCAAAAGCCTCCCCCGCTAAACACCCCTCTATTTTTAACCTTAACGGAGAAACAGCAGCTAACAAACCTCCTTCTTGCTACTCGCACATGTTTCCGGTAATCCGAAGTTACGGTTGTTGAGGTAAAACTTTTATCGCCCAGCTTGGCGATCTTTCTAAACATGCCTTATATTTCCAATTGCAAACGAACTGCGACTTATTTTCCGTTTCCTTATTTTCCGGGGACATTTTTTCCGTTCCTTATTTTTCGGGTGACATTTTTTCCTACAACCCGTTTAGAAATATAGCCAAGCCTGGAAGAGAAAAGTTGTGCTGCAACAACCGTGACTTAAGTCTAGCGGGTACTTCCTAAAGATGACTGCAAGAGAGTAATTGAGATGTTGCCTCTCCATCGAGGTAACCACCGAGCTACCATGGAGATTCTTCGAGATTCATCTATTAGGTACTACCATTGACATTCGTCTCGATGGTAGAGGCTGTTGCCTGTCCGATAATATAAATGCTGCAGCTAGCTCAACGTCTTACCCTTAAAACCTCCCTCAAGAACGCCCGCTACAACCCTACCGGTTAAACTAGAATTTGGCAGGTTTCCCCAACTCCGATTGGCGACATTATTTGGCGAGATTTTACAGTCCTTTTTTTTTTCGTTCCTTATTTTCCGGGGGCTTTCCGTTTCCCTTTTTTCCGGGTGACATTTTTTCCGCACACCATAAATAGAGGGATATCATCATCAGGTCATCAAGGTTGTAGGAAAAAATGTCACCCGGAAAATAAGGAACGGAAAGATAGGCACCGCAAAAATTAGGAAACGGAAAATAAGTCACTATTCTTTTGCAATGGGAAAAATAAGGGATGTTTAGAAATATCGCCAAGATGGGAGATAAAAGTTTTATCATAACAACCATACCTGCGAAATAGGGAAATCTGACGATGATTGAAAGAAGCGAGCTGCTGGCCTGTCCGATAATAAAAATAAAGGGTTGACCAGCGGGTCATGGTCATTAGTGATTGTTCCCCTCGTACCCCATGTAGTTATAGCCTTAAGCTGTGGTTCAGGGATGAAACATTGTCGCATAACTGGGCGTTAAAAGCAGTATTATAACAAACCGTTGTAGATGAAATTTAGTCACAGTTTGCGATAAGAAAACCTGCTATAGAAATGACCTTGCTCGGCAGCAGTTAGCTCAACGTCTTACCCTTAAAACCTCCCTCAAAAGAACGGCTATAGCCCTGCCGGTTAAATTAGAATTTGGCAGGTTTCCCCAACTCCGATTGGCGACATTATTTCGCGAGATTTTGGAGTTCCTTTTTTTCCGTTCCTTATTTTCCGGGTGACATTTTTTCCGCACACCGGTCATCAATATAGGCTCCTTTGCACCCCTTGTAGTATTATAACTTTAAACTGTGTTTAAGTAAAACATTGATTGTCGCATAACAGTTCGTTTGAGCATTGGTATGAAAGCAAGCCGTTGTTGATGCAATTTAAATTTTGGTGTGTGATAAGAATATTACCCATTTTTTGCATTATTAAGCATCGCATATTTTTTTTCATTTGATTTTAATTAAAAGCAACAACGTATTTGAGCAAGAAGCAGTTATTTGAATGAGAAATAAAGAGAATTACAGCCAGTAAAAATTTAACAGGTCTTTTCGAAAATTAGGTAAATTTTTTTAAATCTTATTAAAATGGATCCTGTAAGCCACATCATTTGGATTTAAACGTTTAATGTACAATGAACTCTGTTGTGACGATCACATCCGAAAATGACCAGTATTTCAAATAGCAGAAAATTGTACTCAGTATTACCTTTAAAATGACCATCTCCACCAAAGACCGAAATAAATTAGAAACGTGGATGGTCGTCTTAGAGGAGATTTATTATATTTTACAAAAATTTGTAATATATTTTACGAGAATTAATTTAAAAACGTCAATAGATTCTGAACCCTCTTATCGTGGCCACCTCCCTAAGACGACCACTTCCAAGTGATCAGCATTTTCAAAAGTGTAAACAAACGCTTACACTGAACATCATCTCTCTAAGACGATTCCCTCCACAGAAGACCAAAACCAGCTAGAAACGCCGATGGACGTCTCAGAAGGAAACTGATGAGTCGCCGAATGGTTAGGTAGCTGAACACTAGTAGTTCGGCATAAGTACGCTTCCTAGCGAAACGGCTGGCTGGATGGGCGTTTTCTCCTTCCATTTGACAACTGTACGCGAGTAATAAACTAAACTAAGGAAACTTATAATTTTATTCCCTGAGCTGCGCACTGTTAGTTTTCAAACAAGGATGGATAAAATAATTGAGTTCAACGGTCCAGAGGCGAGTTAAACGGCTTGCGGACCGGGCAACCGTCAAGGATCCGAGCTTCGAAGGGGTTTCATGAACACACAGTGGAAATACGAGCTTTTTTAAATTAAAAAACGACAATCAATCGAAACTGTTTATTACAATTACCTCAGAGAAATACCATATTCATAAATCCATTTTACCTCAGAGCGATAATGACGTCTTAAAAATGTCACATTCCTCTCTATATATATTTTCTTGTATTCTTAGAAATGAGGTGTTGAAATTTTTTGAAAACGACCATCTGTAGTTGCAAGTAATTTTACATCCAATAGAGGTGATCGCCATAGAGAAAATGACTATTATTAATGTGTTTAATCAGTTCGCTTTATAAGAAATACTGGTTACGTACAGATATTACGGAAGTGACCGATATGAAAAGTCTTTTGCTGACAACTGTCAGTGCACCATTAAGCAATAAACGACCTTCCGCATTTTTAGTTAAGTTTGACGGTACTATAATCAAAAGTCAACACTGAGTGTTGCAAATCATACTGCAAGCGTGTGGCTCAAATGTTAACATTTTAAGGAGGATTTTTTTTTTAGTCGGAACTGCTGCTTCAATGTAAATGTGAGTGTATGTCGTATACGACTTTATACAATATAATTTTTTCATATAGTTATAATTCTTATGTATTTTAGTCCTGATATGCAGAAGAAATAGTACAAAAATATTAAAATTAAAAAAAAAAAATTGAAAGGTTTCAGATTTTAAATTACGTCCAAAAGGCCGCTTTTTTAACATTTTGTGTGTTACCTTTATTTATTAAATATCATGTTCTTCGCACTTAAACCATAAAATTCAGTTCAACAGCAATATCGCAAATTGATTTTAAAATGAGCAAATCTTTAGAATTTCCAATACGCAGTCTCGCGTGATGCAGATAAAAAAAAGGCTTTTTCTGTACAAAACTGCCATTGCTCGCTTTGAAACCCTCGAGTTTGTTAATCAAAAATTCCTTAAAGTTTTACAAAACATGAAATCGACAAAAAAAAAAAAATAAAAAAATAAAGCAAGTTCCAAATTTCAAATTTGGACTTCCAGATGCCCACATTCGCAGGAGGATTACATTATTCATTGATAGCTCTAAGTACCCTTGTTTTATCCCAATGCGAGAAACAGAAACATATATACATTTATGCAGATCCTTCATTATTTAATTTCTTTAAATATAATACCGGAAGATAATATTTTGTGGCAACAATTTGAAAAGTGAAACAACGCTTTTAGTGAAACGCAAAATGCCAAAACGAAATTAATAATCCTTCTGGGTAAATAGCCGCTTTGCATTACAAATGTTACATCCTAATTTTATTAAAATTTTAAAATATTAACTAATCATGTTTATTTAATTATTTACTACACTTCAGCACTAACTGAGTTCTAAGCTAATAGGTACTCAAATATTGTCTGTAGGGATTTATTTTTATTTTAAATAACCAGTTAAATTTAATTTTAAGTTACTTTCCTATAAGCCTTCATTCCCTTAATTCTTTGGATCAGTGCCAGAATATTTAAATTTGGTAGCGCGCGTAAGAAATGCAAATTCTACCAGTGGGAAAAAAAGTTTAAATATCGGGTTCTAGAAGGGAAAGTTAGAG
>KK116156.1:48491-59555 GCA_000611955.2 Stegodyphus mimosarum
GAAAGGATAAAGTTTGGTAGAACTAAATAACAATAAAAAATAAATAAATAAATAAAAATAAATGAATGAATAAATAAAAAAAAAAATAAACTGCAGACATCTTTGACGGGAAAATTATAAAGATCATTATAAGTGATTATTATATTAAATCCCAGCATTTTCAAAGATTCCGCTCTTTATGATACACGTTTTTTCCATTAAAAAAAAAAAAATCTGATTGCGCAATATCATTTCCAAATGGGTCCCACGGTATGAATATCTAACACAGATCAGCAACATTAAAACCTTCGATTTCACAGTTTCGCACACCTTTTCAGTAATCCATTCTCGAATTCTTTTTCCGCTCGTTGATCACACACCGTCCGTTACTAATACGCGCAATTACTCCTATCTGGGGAGAGGGGGAGGTCTAAAGCTTAGAAAAAGGGGAAAGCAATTACTGATCCCCGAAAACTGTGACGGCGTCGAACATGCAAAAAGAGCTCATCATAAAAAGTCACTTCCGCTACTTGAAGGGGATGACTTCCTTCCAGCTATGTAGCAAACGCCCCGCAGACCTAGATATTATAACATTATCATCCTCAGACGTATGGAATTCATGTCACGTTGCATGCACGACATCTCTTCTTCTCAACCGCGACCGTGAACCGGCATAGCTCATCTTAGTCAGCTCATTTGAATGAAGCTTTTAGAAATGATTGTACTGGCTGCTTTTTGTGTCACTCTTGCTGAAATTACCACTGAATATTATCAACTTTGTCAAAAATTAAATTCAAAATAAATCCTTAAAAAAGTGATTTTACTTATCACTAAAAGGCTAGCTTCAGCTTGAAATTAAATTAAAACTAAACTTCAATACAAATGATATTATTTATCCGTCTTCTCTATAGAATGTTTCCATCACCGTTGCCAAAAATTAAACTGAAAAAAAAAAAAAAAAACCGTAAAAAAGTGGTTTTTCTTGTCACTAAAAGGCTAGATTCAGCTTTGATGAAAATTAAAATAGAAATAAATTTTTATAAAAAAGATTTTATTTATCAGTCATCTACTATGGAATATTAGCATCATCCTTGCTAAAAGATAAATTTAAAAAAAAAAATCTGAAAGCTTACAGATTTTATATTATTTCCCAAAGGGACTTTTTTTTTTTTCATTTACACATACATACATGTTTCGAGAGTATTTCGAATAACTCCTCTTGGACTTAAAATATTTAAAAACAGCATATCTGTAGAATTTCCGGTAGAAAGTCTCGGGATAAAAATATTTTATTGGGAGATAGAAATATTTTATTCCATACACTGTGTTGCCATTGTTCCCTTTGAAACCGTTGAATTTTTTTAACCAAAAATTCGTTAAAGAAAAATTTTCGAAATTCCAAATTCGGGCTTCCAGGTGCCCATATCCGGGTGGAGGACTACGTTATTCAAAATTTTATGGCTCTAGGTATCTTTTTTTTTTTTTTCACAATGCGAGAAACATACATAAATTCGGGCAGAATCTTCGTTGTTTTATTTCTTTACATATAATGCAGGGCGATAATATATGGTGGGAACGATCTGAAAGGTGACACGCCCATTTATAGTGATTCAACGCAAAATGCCGTTTCGAGATTAAGAACCCTTCTCAGCTAACGCCCTTTTGGGCTCATAAATATTAAGAAATAATTTTATTTGTCCATCATCTCCATAGGATGTTAGCATTACCATTGCCAAAAATTAAACTGAAATTAAATCTTTAAAAAATAGGTTTTACTCATGAGTAAAAGACCAGACACAGCTTTGATGACAGTTATAATAGATATAAATTTTTATAAAAATAATTTTACTTATCAGTCGTATACCATAGAATGTTAACATCATTCTTGTTAAAAATTACATTAAATATGAATCATCATACAAACGATGTTACTTATCAATCATACACTTCATTATTAGCACCAACGATGTTAACACTTAAATTTAAAACAAATCTTAAAACAAATGATTTTATTTATTAGCCATCTTCATCTTCAGTTAGCATCGCCAAATTTAAATATAATTCTTTGCATAAAATATTCTATTTATCAATCATATAACATAGAATATTAGCATCATCGTTGCTGAAAATTAAAATTAAAGTAAATCTTTATACTTTGATTTAACTCTTATCAATTACTTACCGTAGAATGTTAGCATCATCATGAAAATTAATTCAAAAACAAAGCTTTAAAAAAATTATTTTAAACAAATTTTAGGTTTGAAAGAAAGCGACTTTTTAGTCTAAAGGGGCTTTGTTCCGGAAGGACTCTTGTTTTCGTATTGCGATTTTGCGTCGAATTACTCTGAATGCCCGTTTCACTTTTCAAATTCTTGCCACCAAAAATTACCGCCCTGTATTGTATTTGAAGAAATTAAATAATAAAGAATCTATATAAACGTATATATGTTTCTCGCACTGTGATAAAACAACAGCATCTAAAGCCATCAAACTTTGAATGACGTAATCCTATTGCGAATATGGGCATCCGGAAACCCAAATTTGAAATTTGGAATTTGTTTTACTATCTATTTCATATTTTGTAAAACTTTAACGAATTTTTGATGAACAAAATCAAGGATTTCAAAACGAGCCATGGCAACGTTGCACAGAAAAAAACATTTTTAATCTCCAGCTCGTGAGGCTGTGTATTGGAAATTCTAAAGTTATGCTCAATTTAAAATTATTTTGCGATATTGCTCTTGAACTGAATTTTATGATTGAAGTGCGAAGGACATGATATTTAATGAATAAAGGTATCACACAAAATGCTAAAAAAGACATGATATTTAATGAATAAAGGTTTCGTAAAAATCGCACGAGTAGTTTCTACAAAATTAGCTCTCAAAATTTTAGCTCATCCATGTTAATTGAATTCGGTATACATTTATTAATAGATAGTTTTTTATTAAACTTTTTTAATTCCTACTTTCACATTTTGAAATTTAGGTTCATTCCAGATAAAAATTGCCCTTTTTTTAGGAGTTATTTTTCAAATTTGTGTTTTTAGATAATTTTTATGGATTTTTTCGAAAAAAATTTTGAATTATAAACTATAAAATTTTTACCATCATTTTAAAGTAGATTTATTTCTAAGCATACCTACAAAAAATTAGAGTTTTTTATTCAAACTTTCCTAAGATATTCATGAATTTACGTATTGGTGCGTTTTGAAATTTGGCTTATTTGTTGTAAGCGATATTAACGCCAAATGCAGTTTAGGCACTTTGATAAAATTATTTCAAAGTATGACCGATGACTTTTTTTCCGTTCCCGTACAATGGAAAAAAAGAAAATGAAAAAAGTTTGCTATAAATTAAGTTCTCCAAGTGAATTATTCTTGGTGCAAACGGAAAAAAATGCGTCAAGATAAATTTTAAAATTTCTCCGTAAATTTTGCACTAGATTTTACAAAATTTAATATTTAGGCATAATTTGAGTCGTAGAATCGAAATATGAAAAAAAATTGGCATGTCATTTCAGAAAACGTCCGATTTTGTGTCAAAATACCTATATTATAACAATGCTATATGTAAATCTAATACATATCTTAAGTTACGCTTAAGAGACATGAAAAACGCAATTTGAATTTCGTCAATCGGCCTAGTAGAACGGGAGACACAGAGCTGCTCTTTTTTTTTTTTTTTTCCGCAGTGTACCATTTTTTTTCCGTGTACAATAGTTTTTGTATAAATAGCTTTGAATGAAAAATATTAAATTATAGAATTATTTCATATAATAATTTATATGAAATATAATTTACGTAACTCGCATTTACTACATTCAAAAAGTCATAGGCAATCAGTTTTATAAATCAGGCCATAAATATGTGTAAAACGTTTCTAAAAATATTCATCATGAATCATTTCTAATCATGAATAATCCAATATTAATCTTCCTTTTTGTTTTAGTTTTTGTAGCTGATGTGGAACGCCGAGCCCGAGTAGCGATTAGTAACGTAAACCGCTGAGTGGGCTTTCGACCCAAGTATGTATTTCCTATAATCGTACGGAACTGGTTACCAACTCAGCAGATGGCAACCACTATCTGCTCGTTCACAGCCCCAAGAACAGGCGTACTGATCAGTAGGCATTTTTAAAATCAAGTAAACACACATTAAACCATATACGCAGATTAAAATCCGAATAAGATGTAAATGACATCATGAATATAAATGCAAGATGATTACGCAAAATATGCTGCATTGTTACGATGTAATACAAATCCTAACTAAGCATACATAATATTCAATATACATAAATACATAAACACTGTTATTCTAATTATAAATACAAATACTAAATACAAATGCAGAAAAATGAATTCGTGTATTTTCACATGCTACACATATTCCAAGTAAACCTGCTTCTGTTTCAGGTACCCTTATTTATGTTTGAGGTTCTCAAATCATTGTAACCAGAAGCCTATGCTAAGCAGATTTAGCCTGATGTTTAATATATATGGGTAATTTGACCCAGGCTCGATTCCATTCGAACGGGTGCTCAACAGCGGCCGAGCGATAAAGGCTGAGCACTGGTAGTTCGGCCCAGGGTTTAAATCCCGGTGAATAGGCTGGTTGCATGGGCTTTTTCGTGTATTTCCCAGTGTGTAATGTGTGTATCTCGCTTAGAAATTCCTTCGCGAAGGCATCCTTACCCTTAAGCAGACAGCCCTGGTGTGCTTTGCCGCAAACAAATAAACCAAACCATTCGAACGGGTTGACTGCATGACTGCTGCTTTCCTCACATGGATACCAGCAACGCAGATACGAATCAGTTTTATGAAGGCCCACCAGCGGCCGAGCGGTAAAGTCGCTAAACACTAATAGTGCGGTCTGAGGTTCGAAACCCGGCGAACGGGCTGGCTACATGAGCGTTTTCGTGGTATTCCTCAAGTGTAACATGTATATAACCAGTTTTCGGTATAAAGTCCTCCACGAAGGCATCCTTCTCCTTCGTGTGCTTTTGCCGTAATCAACGAAATCAAACTAAACCTCACACTCGCAGCTACTATCTTCTCTCAGGCCAAAGAGTCTCAGGTAATTAGGAAAAGGCTCGTATCCCGTGAAAAACTGTAAGGCTGAGGGTTATAGGAATTTCCGCTGATAGAACAATCCACCGGCAGCTAATGCGCCGCCAAGCAGAAATGAAATAAGTAATAAATGCTGCTTATATAATATATATATAATAATAATAGTTCTTTTCTTACAAATATGAGATATCAAGAAATTACTCATCGTTACTTAGAAAATTATGTCAACATCAAATACAACAAAATTATAATATTTCATAATTATAAGCTAAATCTCTGACATATTCTTTAACATTATCATTTCTAAAATTATTCAGATAACTATGGTTACATGCTTCGCCAAAATTTCTTTAAATTTTAAACTGTCAATTCGGGAAAATCACTCATGCAAGCAGGAATTCACATTTTTATGAAATCTTAATCGAAAATGGAATTGCTTTGTAACCTTGTTAGCCCTTTGCTCTCCTAAAATAAATAAATATATAGACATATATACTAATAAATTACCTTTAATGTCATGCGTAACGACATATTTGTGTAAAATTGAACACAAAAAACATTTTTATATATTATTTAAAAGGTTTTAATTCATTAAGTCTAGGTAACATTTTTGTAATTCGAAAAGATGCGTTTAATCGCAAAAACTTTTTTTTTTTTAAATGTAAGGCAACCAAAGGCATAAAGCAGGAAAACAAAATTATTAAACTAAATATTAATTATAATATATAATATTAATATAATATGGCAAATATATAGGTATGGAAAGAAAAACATGTCTTGACGAGGAATCAGCCCAACGGCGATATGGCATGACGTCAAAACGGTGGAAGCGAAGTTTCTCTTGTTCCCATGCTGAGTGGGGAGTGATGCTAACTGCTGTACTACCAATGAGCCCTTGTTCGAATCACGAAGAAATTATTGTTTGTAAGTGTATAATGTCTGTGCGGCAAAGGACCACTCAAACCACATTCCAAGCCGAAAGCCCTCTCGAGAGATTGATGGTAGAGAAAGAGGTGTGGGAGACCATCGGCACCCTCCGAAGGCCCGGCGGCATTTGATATGCTTACAGAAATGTACAGATGCCAGCCCTGCTTCAACTCTTACCTGTACCTGATTTGGCGATATTTAATTCACATGCCCATAGATTTTTTTTTTCAAACTGGTGGTTAAAAAAAAATATTATTTGACTTGGATCACGTGAAGCGAAGGAAGAAAGGAAACTTACCTTTCTGTTTATGATCATATGCAGCATATTTAAAAAAAAAGAAAAATGTAGTTAATATCTTTTTATTACTATTCTTTCAAAAACAGCGAATATTTTGTTTTATAATTTGTGAAAATTTCAAAACTTTAAAACAGATATTTTTAGATGGACGTCAAATAATTCTTCTTAACTTTATTATTAAGCATCGTCTTACTTACGCCCTAGGCAATTCAACAGCAAAATTACAAAAATTGTAAAAGCAGCATATGTTTAGATTGGTTTTATGTGATTCAAGGGCTAATTGCCTAAGGAGAGGGATGCCTTCGTGAAGGACTTTCTAAGAAAAACTGGCTCGTATACACGTTGCACAGGGGAAAAACCACGAAAACTTGCTTGCAAGGCCTGCAAACACTTCCCTGCCCCCCAGCCTTTCCTCAGTTCAACATATCAATGTTCAGCTTTCTTAGTAAGACGACTTTACAAAACTTTTTTTTTTTTTTTTTTTTTTTACTATTAACATTTTGTGTGTTAACTTTATTTATCAAATAGCATGTTCTTCACTCTTCATAAAATTCAATTCAACTTCAAAATGGCAAAATAGTTAAAAATAGCAAAATAGCGTATGTTTAGAATTTCCTATATACAGTCTCGCGTGCTGGCTGGAGATATAAATGTTTTATTCCGTACAGTGTTGCCACTGCTCGCTTTCAAATCTTTGACTTTGTTAATCAAAAATTTATGAAACTTTTAAAGAATATGAAATATAAAACTCGAAATTCAAAATTCGGTCTTCCAGTTGCCTATGTTCGGGCGAAGGACCACGTTATTCAAAATTTAATCGCTCGAAATACCGTCATTTTTTTTTAAACAGTTCTAGGAAAATGCATACATACAGGCAGATTATTCATGATTTAAGTTCTTTAAAAATAATACAAGGCGATAATATTTGATGGCAACAATTTGAAAAATGACTCGGCGTTTACAGTTAACGACGCAAAATCCTGTTTCGAAACTAATAACTCATTCGGGCTAACGCCGTTTTCGGCTAAAAAAAATAATACCATATTTTGAAAAAATCGTTTATCGCATTGTATTATCATCAACAAACAGTGTGTGCATGTGTGTGTGTACACAAAATTTGAGATCGATATTGATTTAACCTTATCAGCAAGGAGTTTGAAAATGAATGATACCCGTACATTTTTTACTATACCTACAAACACCATAAATCAAAACTTATAAATAAAATTAAAAGAAAAGTTCCTGTTCTTCATTCAATTATCTTCCATTAAAAGCTACATGAACAAACAACTTATTACATCATATCAACAATTCTTTGTACGCATTTATTTCAAGGCTGAGTTTATGCTACTTTAGGCTCAGGGTCAAGTTCTTATCTTCCACCCCACTGACCATGAATCGTTGATTTATTTTGATCTGTGTGGGTAACAATGAAAAATACGTAAATCCAATAAAAAGAAAAGAGAGTTCATTAGTTTCTATGTGGGTGAAGGACAAGCTAGGGGAGATGAGATCAGTGAACGAAACCACTCTACCGATTCCAAACCTTTATTACTTTATCTAAAGCGCTAGAATTATTATGAAGATTGATAACTTTGTGCGGCAAAATAAAAGGTAAATAAAGGTAGTAGTGTAGCGTAATATAAATAAGCTCCTCTTTTGTCTTTTGTTCGTGCGAAGTATTTCAAGTATTTCAACTTAGGATGGAGTACTTAAATTTCCGCTAGAAGTGTAAACAACAACATTGCTTTGACGGACAGCTGTGTTGAAACCGGAAGGACAAACATTAAACTTATGTTTCCGTTTGATGTAAACATTACGTTGCATTCATTCTTTTTCAATATCCTTAATTATCCCTTTAATTATCTTTAATTATTATCCTCCATGGCTTATCATTTGTAGAGTCATTAAGTTTTATCGATGCAGGAACGTGAAAACTGTGCAATTCCCTCCCCGGGATTCGAGCTCTGGACGCCCCGAATGCGCATCGAATGTCATAAAAACACACGGAAAGGAGATAAAAAAATACTTTATATACTCCCCTTTACCCCGACAATCGTTTATTGTACTGGCTCGGATCTATGCCTTGGCACCGGTGAATAAAAACACAAGCCTGGCGGTCCAGAACTCCAAGAGAAGATCGTCCTTATACAGTCTTACCAAGAGGGTTTGGTCATAAGAGCCCAAACTAGAGGTATCGGAGAGGCGCAGCGGTTGGTCCTCTGTCCACCAAATTCCGTGTCATTCTCCTAGGGCGGGGCGGCCGGCGTAGTTCTAGTGGTTAGCATTTTGAACCAGTCAGATCTCCAGGCGTGGATTTGTAAGTTCACTGATCTGATTTTCAATCTGATACGAATTTAATTACTTAATTTTCAATATGATATGAAACTGCAGCCGGAAGAGTTGTTAGTGACTTTGACTGCCATACCGATGGGTTCAGGTTCGAATCCAGGAGAAAGCATGGATGTCTGTAAGTGTATTAGTGTCTGTGTGGCAAATGGATAGTCAAAATATCCGATATATCAAAATATCCGAGCCGAAAGTCCTCCCAAGAGGTTGGTGGTTAGGGAAGAAAGGTGGCAAACCCCGGACCGCCCTCCCGTGGTATTCCTCTCAAAATTTTCCGCTCACTTCTATCTGTACGGATACGAATCTGAGTTTCAAACTGCTGTTCGCCAGTCTGGATACTGTTTCAATTTGCTACTCCTTATCAGACATAAATTTGATTTTTAAATTTCTGCTATAGATAACTTACTCCTTTTTATATATATACACAGTCCAGTCACATTAATGTGACCATCTGTCAAAAGCCAGAATAACCACCTTTCGCAGAGCGGACTGCTGCGAGACGTGCAGGAAGAGAGTCACATAGGTCCCTGAAGGTGTTCTCTGGGATGTTGAGCCATGCCGACTCTAATGCCGTGGCCAGCTGCGCTAGATTACGCGGTTGAGGATCCATGGCGCGAACAACTCGATCGAGATGGTCCCACAGATGCTCGATTGGGTTTAAGTCAGGTGAGTTTGCTGGCCAGGGGAGGACGGTAAACTCATCCTGGTGCTCTTCGAACCACGCACGTACACTGGCAGCTGTATGGCACCTCGCATTGTCCTGCTGGAAGATGCCATCATCCTGAGGAAAAACAATGCGCATGTAGGGGTGAACATGGTCCGCAAGGACAGATGCGTACTTGTATTGATCCATTGTGCCTTCCACAATGATCAGTGAACCTAGAGAATGCCAGGAAAACATTCCCCAGACCATAATGCTCCCGCCTCCAGCTTGGACCGTTCCGGCAATGGTTGCAGGGTGGTTCCTTTCAGAGGTTTCACGCCTTATACGCCAACGTCCATCTGTCCGATGGAGCATAAAACGCGATTCATCCGAAAACGCAACCTGTCGCCACTCAGTGGACGTCCAGCTGCTGTACTGGCGTGCAAATTCTAGCCTTCGCCGTCGATGAACAGCAGTCAGCATAGGTGCACGAACCAGGCGTCTGCTTCGGAGGCCCAGACGCAGCAATGTTCGCTGAATAGTACTTTGGGAGACACTTTTGGTAGCCCCTTGGTTCATTTTGGTGGTCAGTTGCTCAACGGTAGCCCGTCTATCTGCCCGAACGCATCTCCGCAACCGTCGTTCGCCTCTGTCATCTATGGCCCGTGGTGCACCACATTTGCCACGTCGCTGATTTTGGACAGTCCCATTTTGCCATGCACGGTACACTTTTACCACGGCGGCACGCGAACAGTTCACAAACTCAGCCGTTTCGGAAATGCTTCCACCCTTGGCCCGAAAGCCAATGATCATGCCCTTTTGGAAGTCGGATAAATCGCTTCGTTTCTGCATTACGCCAACGATTGAAATGTTTTCCGAAGCCCTCACACACCCTTTATATACGCTCAACTGCACTGTGCTGTCACCTGCCTTCTGTGATTGGTTATTTAACTCTGACATGGAAAGTACGTGGTGGTCACATTAATGTGACTGGACTGTGTATATATATGCTTATACAGTATGTGTAAAGCACGAAGTCAGATGTGGAGATCTCTCAGTGGGTCACTAGCTGTCAGTTTAAAATGTGAAAAAGCAGCGTCTTGTATAAATACAGTGTACTCTCGATTATCCGGCTTAATGCCGGGAAAGCAGGACTGAAAACTGACTCTAACTGAAAACCGCGGATAATTCAAACTATCAATTTTCATTGAAAAATGGGTTGGTGGGAGGAATACCTTATATGAAGTGAATATAAACAAAATTGTCTTTGCTGATTGATCCCTTTTCCATTAAAATAGCATTCATTTGAGGCTGCTTGATTTAATTTGCTACTGCACTTACTTTCGTTTATCACATTTAACACTAGCTTTTACCAAAAGGTTGAATTTGCCCAGTTTTCAGAAGCAACTTTTTAGTTCACGGTCAAATCCTTATCTGTCTCCAAAAGGCCTTGAGCTCTGGCTTTGCTGATCCGTGCGAATAATGTTAAAAACTGCGTTAGCTGTGTAAATAAATATATAAACAAATAAATGGGCGAAAATAAGTAAATAAAATAATAAATAGAAAAGAAATAAATTGTATGAAGGCTGTGGTAAGTTAAATGTTTGACCTATATGCCTTGTTGGGGAAAGGGGGTAAAAAACATTAATCCGTTGCCACAGGAAATCCTATATTTTATTAATATTGTAAACCCTTGCGATTTTGCTTATACGCGTTCCCTTTTAATTGTCTCCATTTAATTTCGCCAACGCGAGAATTTCAGTTATACACGGTACGCTGCGATAGTGTTATTTAAATG
>KK116157.1:8468-30354 GCA_000611955.2 Stegodyphus mimosarum
GCTTTATTGCCATACACTGCTCAACGAAAGACGACCTCTCGAAGCTAACGGCAACGCTGCAGAGCGCCAAAGCACAAGAAATTGTCAAAACCAAAACCCCAGCCACACGTCTCCCGCGCGTTTCCATACACAAAGTATCGCCAGACATACAAAAGGAAACCATTGAGGAAGCACTCGGCTCGGAGTTCAATCTTACAAAAACTTCAGTGACAGTTCTGCACAGGCTCAAAGAGGGCAATAATGCAGTCAAATGGGTTGGTTGTCCAGTGCCAACCGGCAGCATTCCAAATCCTCATGCAGACACCGAGACTGTTCCTCGGATGGAAAGCACATAGAATATCCGAAAACTTTAGCACAAGAAGATGTTATAGATGCCAGGAGCTTGGGCATACACAGTCAGAATGCAATAATAAGCAGTACTGCGCATTCTGTTCTGGCCCACATTCCATTAAGACCTGCCGAGCAAAACAAGCAAGGTGCATCAGTTGCACAGACTTCAACTACAAGACGGGAGGTAGCACATATACAGCGCATGCAGCATACGACGTCGAGTGTCCGTCCTACACAAGATACATCCAGAGAATGAGAAGGGCCACACAGTACGACCAATGTAGCAGTGAATGATGACTCGCAACAGGTCATCCGCTGCCTGCAGATAAATCTACAGAGGGCGGAGGCAGCAACCTCACAAGCTGTTCAACACGCAACACAAATGGAAGCAGATTTTATCATAATACAAGAGCCCTACACCAGAGATGGAAAAGTAGCCTGCTTTCCTGTCGGCTGGAAAACTTACCAAAAAGTCGCAATGAACATACACCACGGGAATGAACATACACCACGAGCTGCAATAATCTGCTGCAATCCAGCATGGAGCCCTCAGCTAGTTCAAGTTGAAAGAGACCACGTCACAATCTTGGTGGTCTTCAACAATAGCAACATCCTGATCACCTCAGCTTATTCAGCACCCACGGACACCATACAAGATTTCATACAGCACACCTCTAATGTCCTTCAAATGTGCCCACGCACAGATTATATAATCGGGGGAGATTTGAATGCACACAGCACCTTGTGGGGATACACAGAAACATCGCCCAAAGGAAGCGCATTGGAAGATTTTATCACGACCAACAATCTGCACTTAGTTAATGAATCAGGAGCGCCGCCATCTTACGACAACAGCTACGGTAAAGGCTCGCCGGATGTGACACTTGCCACCTTCAACCTAGCACGAAACATTGTAGACTGGAGTGTTAAAGATGATACAAGCTGCTCTGATCATAAATATATACAGTATATCATCAGGCAGGATACCACTATTTCGGTAATAAAAAGGTACAAACTGTCAGGCAGTAAGATTCGCCCGCTTACAACCTCCTTCAAGCGTATACTGGCAGAGGAGGAGCAGAAATTAACAAGGGTCACAACGGAGGAGAGCATGGAAGAATACACAGAGGACCTTATTGCCACACTGCAAAACGTCTGCAACAGGCTACTCCCAGTCAGAACGGCAAAACGTCTGAAAAGCATCTCATGGTGGACCAAGGAATTGAGGTCCCAAAGGCAATAATGTCGAGCACTACGCCGACGCATCCGTTCCAGTCCAGAGGACGAAAGCAAACAGCGAGCTCTAGAAAACTTTCGCCGTGAGCGAGCTAGCTATAAGAAGGCAATACTAACAGCCAAAATAATCAGCTGGAGGCAGTTTTGCTCAACCAATAGAAATCCGCATGGAATTCTGCACAGAATTGCAACTGGCAAGGTCTTTCACCCAGCGCAAATTTTCGTGCAAGACCCAACCACGGCTGACATTGCAGGTGACACAGCGTCGATCTTTCTGAATACCATCTTTAAGTCCGACGACCCCGCGGATGACACAGAACAGCAAAGACGGTTAAGGGAAGATACGTCGATACCAGACACAGAGGATGATCTGCCTTTCAGCTCAAAAGAAATAGCGCAGGTTCTACGACATCTATCTAAGAAGGCACCAGGGCCGGACGGCCTGGATTATAAAATCATAAAAATAGCCTATTCTGCCTACCCAACGTACTTCTACAGGTACTTCAATAAGCTGCTCCAACTAAGGCTGTTCCCCCGAAGCTTCAAACAAGGACAAGTCATATTATTTCTAAAACCAAACAAGGACGCACATGATCCAAAGTCCTTCAGACCCATTTGCCTGCTCTCAGCAATGGGGAAGTTTTACGAAAAGCTGTTGGTCAAAAGGCTCCTCTACCACCTGCATGCAACAAACTTCCTAAGCCCAATACAATTTGGTTTCAGACCGGGGCTCTCCACAATGCATGCCCTACATGCAATTCAGGAGCGGATACCCCGGAACAGACAGGAAGGCAAACACACCGCGTTCATATCCCTGGACCTACAAAGTGCTTTTGACACTCTCTGGTGGCCAGCGATTAAGCAGGCCCTCAGAGAGGCAAAATGCCCAGCTAACATAGCCAGTACCTTCCATAGTTACTTGAACGACCGAGAGCTAATTATAGCTAATAACAATGGAATAGTGAAGAAACCGCAAGAACGTGGCTGCCCGCAGGGCTCCTGTGCGGGGCCAATCCTATGGATTCTCACCTTTA
Organism: Stegodyphus mimosarum; assembly: GCA_000611955.2. Taxonomy (NCBI): domain Eukaryota; kingdom Metazoa; phylum Arthropoda; class Arachnida; order Araneae; family Eresidae; genus Stegodyphus; species Stegodyphus mimosarum. The sequence continues at coordinate 11,069 of KK116157.1, forward strand.
ATTCCATCTTAAAGGCGCACTGGCCCGAACATACAAAGATAGTCGCATACGCAGACGACGCAGCCATCTTGGTACAGGGTCGAACAAGAGACGAACTGGAAGCATATGGATCTGCAACCTGCGCCCAATTCAATAATATGTGCAAACAGCTCAAGCTAACCATCTCAAAAGAGAAATCAAAAGCGATGATTATACCACGTCCAGGCACAAGACCAACTAGACGACCCTGCATTAAGCTGAGTGATAAAAACATAAAGATCACCAAAACACTAAAATATCTGGGACTCACTTGGGACGAGGGATTAACATGGATCCCACACCTTCAAGCAATCAGGGTAAAAACATCAGAAATAGCCAACAAAGCCCGCCAGTTCCAAGGCAGAATCCACACCTGCAAAAAATACTGTATAATACGGTTACGGAAAGAATAGCTCTATGGTGCTTCAATCTGAGCCGACTCATTAGGAGGCCGGAAAATAAAACAATTAAGCATCATACAACGTCCCTACTGCCTAATACTCTGCAAGGAATTCCGCACCACTGCGACAACAGCAGCACAAATTCTAGCAGGTGTCATGCCCTTACACATACGTGCAGCTATAGAGGCGACGTATGCTACAGTCATATATCTGGGCAAGGATGCATACCATGGCAACACAGTCTACAGCCCGGCGCGATATGAACACCCCCATAGCATTCTGCATACACATCCAGCCAGAAAAGGCCAAGGCGTCAGAATTAGCATCGACAGAAACAGTGGCAGTCAGGCTCGCTCAATCCCCAGATCCTCTGATGTCTACTATACAGATGGTTCAAAAATGGACAATGGCACAGGTAGTGCATTTCTATTCTACAGAGCCGGTCAACTCCAAGAGCAGTGGACCACCGCCCTGGACTTGGATAACAGTGCATTCCAGGCAGAAGTGATTGCACTCACAGCAGCAGTTGAACATGCAGTTGACCATAATGTCAAAAGGGCAACTATTTATACAGACAGCATGTCGACTCTATATGCCTTGGACAACCACCTCCACACGTCGGGACTCATAATTCGATTGCAGCAGCTGCTGGACTCAAGTCCCACTACCCGCCTGACATTACAATGGGTGAAGGCCCACAATAATGAAGGGAATGAGGCAGTGGACCAACTTGCTAAAGAGGCGGTAACAAACCCCACAGCAATCCGCACACAAATCCCAGCCCCAAAGTCCAAACTAAAAGCAATCCTGATTGAAAGAGGTATGGAACAATGGCAACATGAATGGAGCAACGCCGACACAGGTAGAAGAACAGCAGAGCTACTCCCGAGAGTCAGCATGGACAGACTCCAAGCAATAGCGCCAATTACGTATTTTATTACAGGGCATGGCCCCTTTCCTTCTTACTACCACAGGCATAGCATTTCAACAACTAGCGCCTGCGTATGAGGAATGGAAGGAAACCATGATCACTACGTTTTCCATTGCCCATTGACCGCCGAACACCACCTCAGGCATCCTGCGGATGTCAGCGACACATCCTTAAGATTTATAATCGGACATAAACCGGCTATAAATGTCATATGTAAGGTTATTCACAAACTATTGTCACAAGGTCAGGACATTTGTCAAGCGGAATAATCCCGTGCCCATACGGAACAATGAACAGCATTAAGACAATAACTGAATTTAAATGTCAACATGTGCATCTTAAAGATATCACCGTATGTATTGAATATGTAAATAGTAACCATAATGTGTCCTCAAAGGTATGTATACACTGCTTACATCCCTTTAGTATCCTTTCTGTGTGTAATTGTGTTTAAGAAAATATTATGTATGTGATTATGTATGTGTCTAAATATGTGAAATGTGTATTGTATATTACTTATATATTTTATCCAATGCAACATGTAATCCCATGCAAAGTCTAATGCAATACATCCCTTTAGTATCCTTTCCCCATGTAAGTCCGTGTAAAGTCAAATGCATTACATCCCTTTAGTATCCTCTCAGTGTGTAATGGTGTTTATGTAAATATTAAGTCTGTGACTAAGCATGTGTCAAAGTCAATGAAATGTGTATTTTATACAGTTTATATATTTTAACTAATGTAACATGTAATCTCATATAAAGTCAAATGCATTACATCCCTATAGTATCCTTTTCCCATATAAAGTCTATGAAAAGTCAATTGCAAAATATCCCATTACTATCCTTATTGTGCGTAATTGTGTTTATGTAAATATTATGTATTCGATTACGTAAGTGTTAGGCATGAGAAATGTGTATTTCACATACACATATATTCCTATGGTATTTCATATAGTTTAAATATTCTATCCAATGTAACATGTAATCCCATGTCAAGTCAAATGCATTACATCCCTATAGTATCCTTTTCTCATATAAACCTATGAAAAGTCAATTGCAAAGTATCCCTTTAGTATCCTTATATTGTAAATATTGTAATATTATGTATATGACTATGTATGCGTCTAAGTATGTGAAATGTGTATTGTATACAATTTATATATTTTATCCAACGTAACATGTAATCCCATGTCAAGTCAAAAGCACAACATCTCTTTAGTATCCTTCCCATGTAAACTTCATGTAAAGTCAAATGCATTACACCCCTATAGTATCCTTTCTATCTGTAATCGTGTTTATGTAAATATTAAGTACGTTATTATGTACATGTCTAAGAACGTGAAATGTCTACTTATACTGCATATGCATTTTATCTAATGTAACAGGTAATCCCAGGTAAGGTCAAATACATTACATTCCTTTAGTATCCTTACTGCGTGTATTTGTGTTTATGCAAATACTATGTATATGATAATGTATGCGTATAAGTATGTGAAATGTGTATTGTATATAGTTTATATATTTTATCCAATGTAACAAGTAACCCCATGTTGAGTCAAAAGCATTACTTCCCTTTAGTATCCTTAATGTGTGTAATCGTGTTTAAGTAAATACTACGTACGTAATTAAGCATGTGTCTAAGTATGTGAAATGTGTATTTATACTGCTTCTATATTTTATCTAATGTAACATGAAAAGTCAAATGCATTACATCCCTTAAGTATCCTTTCTATCTGTAATCGTATTTGTTAATATTAAGTATGTGATTATGCGCATGTCAAAGAACGTGAAATGTCTACTTATACTGCTTATATATTTTACCTAATGTAACAGGTAATCCCAGGTAAAGTCAAATGCATTACATCCCTTTAGTATCCTTTCTGTGTGAAACTGTGTTTATGTAAATATTATGTATGTGATTAAGTAGGTATCTATGTATGTGAAATGTATATTGTATCCTTTCTGTGTGTAATTGTGTTCATGTAAATATTATGTATGTGATTAAGTAGGTATCTAAATATGTGAAATGTATATTGTATACTGTTTATATATTTCATCTAATGTAACATGAAAACCCATGTAAAGTCAAATGCATAGCAACCCACCAACCATTGTAAAATGACCTAAACTGTAGACCCATCTAGGCCCCTGTATGGCAATGTAAACATATTTCTGAAGATCAAAATAAACTTCCGGTGCGGCCTCCTGGGGCTCCAGGGAGTTGTTGCCTCTAGATAGGAGAGGGCGCGGGACATATGCCTGTTTGCCTCTGGAATACGTCAGGCGTCCCCGTCCTCCGTCACCTGTCTACCTAACATAGTTCGCTTCGAGACGCGAGAGCTCCTGAAGTAAGTCAAACCCATCCGCGGATATTCCGTGCGTTCACCCTCGAAAATTACATCATTCGAAAGTGCATTGCAAACAGAGCATTTTGGTGTAAAAATTTTGTTTCTACCTCGATTAGTTCCGGAGTTATCGAATTTTAAAGAATTTGTGCTTTAAACAACGTATTCGGCGGGATTTCCATTGTTACGACAGTGAAGTGCCATTGGATACTCCATCTTCAACCTGCCCAATCTCCAACTGTAAGTGCCATCCGTAATTATTTTTGCTACCCCTGGATAGAGGAAACATTTCCCCATCCATAGATACCTGCAACATGGGTGAGTGACTTTTCAATTTTATTATTTCAAGGATTTAAAGAACTTCACTTTTTCGCCATTTTGCCATCTTCAACCCTCAATAGCTCTTAAAGTTCTGCACCAATTGCTTCATATAAGATATCATTCAATAGATCTCTCGAGCCCCTTCATTACATTGTTTAAATTTATTCAATAGCACCAATTGTTCAAAAGTTATGTTTATTATTGTGTAAAAATCATCTTTAAAATCTGCCTTTTCGACCATTACCTTATTTAGAATTCAAAATCATAGCGTCACTTCCCCATAAGGTTGGTCTCCCAAAAGAACGGAGAGCCACTATTCAACGCGCATGCGCCAGCAGCAGCGCTCCTAACGCCTAACAGGCTTACTATTCACCACGTGGATTTGTTTACGAACTGCACTTAGCAATTTCCACCAATGCTAACTTCTGAATTATGTTTTTATGCAATCTAATGTTTTCTAATGTCCTTTTTTTAATATACTTTTTACTATTACCACCATTATTTTGTGTTTGCATGATATTTTGTATAGTATTTTATTAATATCACCTCAATTATTGTACGTTTCTAATGTTTTGAATGAGTTATTTACATGCAAAATGTGTTTACCAGTGATTTTTATGCCATCTAAAAAATTTTTCTAAGTCCCATCACAGATTTATAAAGGTATCTGTGATGGGACAGTAATTACAACACAAGTACTCCCATACCCCTAACTTCATTAGTCCTCCTGTTATTCATGTTTTAATTACGTTTAATTGCCTTTAATTTCATTTTATTTCTCCCATAGCTAACTCCCTAACCCCTTAATCACTTCCACTCTTAAAATTTCTTAATCTCCACAAAATTTCCTTTCGATAGACACCTAACATATAGTTAAGAACTTACAAGCCCCTACACCCCTTCTTTCCCCCTTTTTAATCAACTACCCCTAATTTTATTTCTCGAATATCTCCTTTCCTAATTAACCCATTAACTGCCAGATTTTTTTTAAAATATTTTTTTAATATATAGTTACGTATTTACATGTAAACCAATGTAGTACATCAAATTTTACAATACAGAAAAAAAAATATGTTTTTTATGGATTTAAAAATCAATCCCCATTTGGGGATCACGGTACATTGCATGTAAATAACTGTAAATTTTTTTAAGAGTGCCATGGAATAACACATTCTACGTGTAATCCTACATCACACTTCACACACTGTTTCCGAACATTTTTTTTACAAACCGCACATTTTCTTTGTTTTCCGTCCAATGTTCTTTCTAAATAATGTCCTTGAGGATTTTTTCTTACGTCTTCTGGTACGCGCTTCTGTGAACTCACACTGTACGATGGTCGTCCACAATTTTTCGGGTCAGACACGGAATGTAAATTCAAATAGAACCGTGCAACTTCTCGTCTGAAATTTAATAGCGGCATTTTTCCATTAGCAATACAATATATTGTATGAGCATTAACTAGAGCCACATCCACTGCATTAGTGAAAATAGGAAAGTACCATTTTTTGCCTCTAATTTTTATCCTATACTTTTGTACATTCCAGTCAAGCTTGTCAACACCTCCCATGTTCTTATTGTAATTTATAATGGCATTGGGTTGTGGAATTAATATTTTTTTTTCTCAGCCCTAGACCATCTCGGCACACGTCCCAAAGGTAAAACTTCCAAATGATTTGATAACATTTTAACAATGCTGTTATCTTTCCAAACAAGACCAAATATTCCATTTATTTCATCATATCTATAATCAAAAGCCCCTCTAAATTCTTTCTTCATTTCCTTATCTGTTTTTATAGGGCACTTATTCATCCTATTACATCTCACCGTTCCTGTCGCAGGTATATTTCTCTCTTTTAGATTTTTCAGCAAATCAAAACTTGTGAAAAAATTATCGAAATAAAAGCAGTGTTCCTCTGGTTTGTCTATGGTTGCTATCTTATTCAATATTACTGACACACCTAATCCATAAGTATCTCCTTCTAAATTATCTTCTTCTGAAATTCTACTTGGCTTACCTTCATAGATGTCAGCATTATAGCAATATCCGGTCACACCACAACACATTGCCCATTGCTTGAACCCAAAGCGAATGGGCTTTCCTCTAATAAACTGCTTTAGAAAATGATGACCATAATAACGTACCATTTGTTCATCAATACATATGTTATACGAAAATACGCCGAACTGCATAAATGCTTTATTCAGCTCATCCAAGATTGGTCGTATTTTAAATAATCTGTCTTTGTTTCCATTTATTAGTGGTATATTTGTATTGTCACTGAAATGTAGATTTCTTTTTATTTCAATATAACGATTTTTCGACATACATTTCCTTACAATTCCAATATCTATATCTTCTTCTTCTGACCAATACATCTGCTCTTGAGGCAAAGAGTGATATCCAGTTAACAGTAAAAATCCCAAAAATTTTTTGAAGCAGTCTGAAGAGAGCGTAAATTGGTGACGATTATTTTGAGTTGCATAAGATACACTTTGCTGTACGATGTGATTTACTAGATCATCTGTGAAGAACATTTCAAAAATTTCTACTGGTCTTTTATCTTTTACTCTTTCTATCATGGTCATTCTACGTTGCTCGCACTCTTCTTCTCCCTGACTAGAAATGTTGAATGATGCTCTTTCTCTTTTCCACCTTGATATGGGTTTTTCTTTTTTAGGTTTCTTTTTTCTTTGAACAGTAACTTCTTCATTACACCTACCGCCATGAATTTCTAATGAACCTGGAACATCGTTTGGAATTGTATCTTCCAGAATGTTGTCATCTATATCTTCTAAATCAGACACATCATCCGCTCTATCTGGTGGTAATTCAACTATGTCAATAGTACCTCCTGGGTCATCATCATCTGTCAAATCAAGATCATTGTCCCAATATTCTTCAAGCTCTCTTAGCGTTGAAAATTTTCTTCTACTCATGATTATCCAAATGAAATAAAAAAATATTTAAAAAACACAAATTATAATAATACTGACATTTATCAAAATCCAACCATGTTGATCTTGCGGATAAAACTCTCTAAATGACACAACTTCTCAGCACAATGTTCATGTCCATCTGCTCTAAAATTTTAAATATCTTGCCCAATAGACGAAAAGGACTGGCAACGTCCCACCCCAATTAGAAGCAGGTGTGTTTCAGAATCACCTGCTCTCAACACCTGCTATTTCCACCCCCACATCTTGTTTCTATTATTATTATTAGTTGGCAAATTCAACATTTTCGTTAGAAACATTCTTTCTGGAACTCTCCCCCTTTCTTACCTTTTACTTTCGTATCAAGTCTATATTTGTCAGTGGAAGCATTCCACGCTTTTGTGGGTAACAGCCTTTTTGGAAATTCCGGAAACATATTGTGCCAGATAACTGAACAAATGAAAATTTCAATTGTAGCATAAATAAATCATTTTACATTGCAATAACCGTGAGCCCCAAATGGGGATCATTGTATTTTACAGGTGCTGACGGCATGAAGTAAACAATGTGCTCAATTTTTATTTTATATTACTCAGAACTCATGTGCAAACAACCTCTGTCAGAAAAAATAATTCATTTTAATATAAATTAACAGATATTCACTTAGAAAATAGACATATGTGAAAAAGCGTTGTTTACAGGAAATTTTTCGAAAAAATGTCATATATGTATTTTATTTTGCAAATAAAACTAATAAATTAGCTATCTACATTAAGAGTAGACTATTATGTAGACACATGACTTTAAAAATAAATGAAAACCTACCTAGAGCCTCCATTCAACTTCCATTCTAATTGTCTACATGACCTCTTTCTAACAATACCCCTGTCTAACCTCTAACTCCCCCTTCTTCTTTCCTCCTTTTTTCCTTCATTTTCTCCTCTTCTAATCAACCTAGAACTTCCATTCAACTTTCATTCTAGCTCTCTTCACGTCCTCTCTCAAACATCACCCCCTAACCCCCCTCCCCCTCTTCTCTACCCTCTTGTTTCTAACAAATATCCTCTTTTCTCGCTCCTAATTAACCTTTAAAACTCCGTGTTTTCACTCTTCCCCCTTTCCCACTCTCCTGACACCACCTCTCAAATTCTCTCGTCACCCCCTCCCCCCTCACCACACAGCGGACTTAGAGAAATTTCTTAATCTCTCTCTCTCTACAAAGTCACCATCAATTGTTCAGCTTAGTAAATAGCCTAACCATTGGTGATCAATAACTATCATTATCATATTTGTATTATAGTTACTACTTTACTATTTCTTATTACTTATCTATTTACTGTAATTTTGTATGTATCACTATTCACCCTTTGTACCCACTGATTACTGATGTTCAACAAACCTCAACTGTAAGTACGACACCTACCACACACAACATAAACAATATACAAACACAACACCCTCAAACTATCACCTGGCTCATCCTTCAACATCAAGATGAACGAAGACATCAACGACATCAGCTCCAATTCCACCCACTCCGATGTAGAAGATATTGACCAAGTCACCATCACCCCTTCACAACATCGTACAATCTCTCACCATGATGATAACAGCAAAGAAATATATATGTATGAACAAGAAATATTTGACCACTACTTGAAATGCATCGAAATCTCCCAACAAAAAAGAGGAGGCCGCTTTGTCATGCCCCTCGCAGATCAAGAACATCTCCACGACGAACTCCATAAACTCAAGACACTTGCTCTACGCGCACCATATTTTAAGAGAAGAGACCCCACCATGGAAAACATCTACTTCCGTAATAAAAGCCCACAACCTCCACAACAACAAGAAATCGACCAAGCAAGTTCTACCACCGCCCACCAAGACCAGCAATATGAAGAGACCAATAACATCACCACGGAACAACCCATGCTGATCATAAACCCTCTACAAATAAATAAACCGGAACAACCCCCAGAATCAAACCAAAAACAGCGAAGCAAAGATAATCCAGACGTGCATCCAACCAAAAAACAAACAACGCCTCAAGATACTACCTCACAGCAAATCTTCGCAAATCCCCTTCCACAACGCCCAATCTTCAATCATATCTACAACACCAGAAGAAATTCACAATCAGTTATAACAGCGAAGAGATAAGAAGTAGATTCGTGCAGGTCAGAGCACCCAAATAAAGAAAGAAGTCCCCAAGAACATTATATCCAAGCGAATCTACAAGATTCTACACCACCCCCAAATAACAATGCTCCATCCAGATCACCCTCAAGCAACCACGCATCGCCAACAATTCAAAGATTGAACGACAACACGGATTGCGACCCCTCCTATGCAGATATCACCAAGACTCCAAGAACCCCTTCCAACAGCACTACAATTCTAATCTACCCAAAAGACGCATGCTTCTGTAAAAATCTGCAAGACAAACTTCAAGAAGTCCTCCCCCTACAAGAAACACAAGTCAAGATCAAAAACATCACCTCAATAAGACAAGGTGGCTTAGCCATACACTGCCAAAACACCGAAGATGTACAGAAATTGCATGAGGTCATCAATAACCAAGACCATGTAAGAGATCTTATAAGTACCAAGATCCCGCAAAATCGAACCCCCAAATGCACCATACACTCCCTACCGAAAAATCTGTCGGAAGAAAACCTCATTAAAGTTCTGACACATCAAACAGGTGTGAAAGTACAAGACATCAGACCTCTCTTCAAACTCAGCGGACCGAATAACACTGATAAATTGATCGTAGAATGCTTAGGACAATCCTTCAGCACATTAATGAACAAAAGACAAGTCTGCCTCGGTTGGCACATCAATAAAATCACCGAATACACCGGAGCAAGAAGATGTCAAACATGCCAGGAGTTCTCACACAAGACCGACTGCGAATATAGCACAAGATGTTCTTACTGCGCAGGTCGACATGCAACAACAGATTGCACAGCAGAAAATCCCTACTGCATAAACTGCTGGATCACTAATGAAAGATTTCACACAAAAATCGACTGCAGATACCCGGCAACCGCAATTTCCTGTGCCACCTATCAACAAGAAGTCAAGAAAATCCGATCCCGCACCAACTACAGAAACTAAAAAAAAACGTTACAACAAACTTCATATCCACCTACTTCTCTCCTCCAATCTCATTCAAGCGACCAAAATATCAAGCTACTCCAAATAAATCTACAAAAAGCAAAAACAGCAAATGATCAACTTTCCCAACACCTTCAAGAACATCCAGCAGACTTCATCACAATCCAAGAGCCCTACTGCATCAATGGACATGTAGCACGCATCCCCAGACATTGGACAATTATCCAAAGACATTATGAAGATAATACAACTCCACCAAGATCTGCAACCTCTTCTCTCATAACAAATGGAACCCAACTACAATTTTGAGCCAACGAGACATACTAACAATCTCCATCAAGACTAACAACAGTCAACTTATGATAACAAGCGTCTATCTAGCTCCAACAGAAAACCCTACTCCCACCATCAACACACTTACCAAACTCCTGCAAGAACATCGATGCCCACACGTCATAAGTGGAGACTTCAACTCCCAACACACCGTTTGGGGCTACCCAAGAAACAATCCAAGAGGCACACAGATCCTTGAATTTATCAACGCCAATAACCTCATCCTCCACAATCAAGAAACGGACTCCCCTTCGTTCGACAATATCTACACACAAGGATGGACAGATCTCCAAATTACCACCGCGCACTTAGCAAACTGCATCTACAACAGAAAAATCTGGGATGAACACTCAGAGTCGGACCATAAATATATCACCTTCGAAATCACAGAAAATATCACCAAACTTAAATTTACAAGATTCAAAATCAATGAAAACAAAGCCAGAAAATTCCAGAGAACCTTTCAACCAATAGCAGATGAGATAGAAAATTCTATCCTTATGTGCACTACAAAGCAAGACCTCAACAACACAACGGCTAATATCATCAACAAGATCCAAAATACATGCAATAATACCTTCAATAAAAGAAACTCCACCCCCGTCTCAAATATCAACTGGTGGACGAAGGATCTCCGTCAAATGAAACACAAGACAAGAGCCATGAGAAGAAGACTAGAAGCACCCCAGTCAGACGAACAAAGAATACAAAACCTACAACTCTATCGCAAACAAAAAGCCATCTACAAACAGAATATCATCCAAGCAAAATTAAAAGCATGGCACATCTACTGCAGCAACAACCAAGACACATATGGCACTCTTTACAAAATGGCTACTAACAAAACCTTCGTCCCCACTCAACTCCATGCAAACAGAAATCAACCCACCAGCAATAACTCAACGGAAACCATCCAAATGCCATCCTAGACCAAGTTATCCAAAAAGACAACCCAGAAGAAGACGACCCTGCCCAGCAAGAAATACGTAATAACCATCAACCCCCAACAACTACAAATGACCCTCCCATCTCAGCAATAGAAATCAACAAAATCATAAAGAAACGTAACAACAAGAAAGCACCAGGACCAGACGGAATCTGCAATAAAATAATCAAACTCATTCATCAAATAAAGCCAAGCCTATTCCTGAACCTAATTAATAAATGCCTTCAACTTTCCACATTCCCAGACTGTCTAAAAACAGGCCAAATTATCCTCTTCCTGAAAAAGAACAAAACTCCAGAAGACCCCTCATCTTACAGACCCATCAATCTCCTACCAGCCATTGGGAAAATTATTGAAAGAAGTATAATAGAACGACTTAAATACCACCTCCATAGCCAAAAGCATGTAGCAGACTGCCAATACGGCTTCCGCAAGCAAAAATCTACCATCCATGCAATAGACGCCATAATAAAGCAAATTAACCACAATAAAGCCAACAACCTCCACTCTGCAATCTTAAGCCTCGATCTGCAATCAGCCTTCGACTCTGTCTGGTGGCCTGCCATACGCCAAGCCTTATGCAACATCAACTGCCCCCTCAATGTTTACAACATCATCATTGACTTTCCTCGAAAACAGGACAAGCACCATCCTCTATAACAACACACTCATCACAAGGAATCAGAACCGAGGATGTCAACAAGGTGCCTGCATGAGTGCAGATCTTTGGATACTCACCTTTAATGAAATTCTTAAACAAACATGGCCACCTTTTGCAAGAATCACAGCATTTGTAGATGATTTTGCATTCGTTGTTGGAGGACGCACCCACGCCGTTCTAGAACGAAACTGCCAGGAAGTTATCAACATATTCAAGAATCACTGTACCAAGTATAAATTAAAGATCTCCCCTTCCAAGTCCAGCATAATCACCTTCCATAAACCAGGCCAAACTCTCACCAAACAACTGTAAGTGAAACTTGACGGCAACAAAATCAAGCACTCTAGAACAATAAAATACCTCGGCATAATTATAGACCAGAAACTTAACTACATCGAACACCTACAAGACATCAAAAAGAAAACCCACCAAATCAGCCAAGTACTCCGCAGAATGGACGGCACAAACTGGGGCCTCAACCCACACATTACCAAAATCCTGCTTCAAACTGTCATCCATAAAATAGTGAACTACGGTGCTGCTATCTGGGTCATCCCCATGACAGAAAGGAAAAAGAAAATCCTCACCACCATACAACGTCAATTCACACTCAACATCACAAGAGTCTTCCAGACAACTCAAAACCCAGCACTAGACAGCATAGCCGGAACTACACCACTCCACCTAGAAGCCACATACAAAGCCATTTATTCAAGAGTTACTCAGCTCCAAGTCCCAGCAAACATCGAAAATTCAACCTACGATCCACAAGAATTTGAAAAAGACCACCTCCTTACAACCGTCATCCAGCAGCTCCACATACGAAAATAAAATTCATACCTCTCAATAGCGTTGACCAACTCCCAAGCAACAACTCAACAATAGCATTTACAGATGGCTCAAAAATAGAAGAAAAAGTAGGCTGCGGTGTCTACGTCCCCACTCAAAACCACGTTCATGACGATATCAAATGGAAAGGTTACCTTAACAACAATAACTCAGTCTTCCAAGCAGAACTCGCCGCCATCAACCAAGCAATTAAAATAGCAACGGATAATAACCTTAATCACCTTCATATAAAAACTGACAGCCAAGCAGCCCTTCTAGCACTAAAAGACCCTGAAAACAACTCTCCAATAGCCTATGAAATCAACAATAATTCCCTCAACAACCAATTTAATCATATCACAATAGAATGGATCAAAGGCCACAGCAATACAGTGGGGAACGACACCGCAGACAAACTCGCCAAAGATGCAGCACTCAACCAAGAAACTACAGCTATCAACTTAAAACTCCCCATCTCCTATCTCAAATCCAAAATCCGTAAATAAATACAACAAATATGGCAACAGCAATGGGACAACGCCACCACAGGAAGACGCACCCATGACATCTTCCCATTATGCAACAATGACACCAAAAGCACCAAAGCCTCCATCACCAGCTTCCTTACAGAACACGGCCCTTTCCCCATCTACTTCAACAAAAGAAACCTGTCCCTCACCGACATGTGCATCTGCGGTGAACTTGGCGATGCAGACCATTACTACTTTTCATGCCCCCTAACAGCAGACCTCCACATCCGATGCCCCTCAACAAGAACTCAAGCCTTCACAAGAATGATTATCAAACTACCACACCTCAGCAGCACCTTTGACAAGATACACTCCAAACTCAACAACATAGGCCACACCACCAACCCAAATAACAATAAGGTGTCCGTATGTTGAACCAACTGTCAAACGAATTGTATGTTATATGTAAAATGTAATTTGTATTTGTATTTTGTATCTGTATTTATAACTGTAACCTCTTTTTAGCCTCTAATAAATTAGCCCTCCGACCCCAAAGATAAAATGGTGCCCGAACTAGGTCTCACCTGGGAAGTAGGTGACTACGCCAGATTCGGGACGGACTCAGCCTTGTCCTTGGGCTGAGGATGGACGAGATCTCCTGTTTGCATGACTGCTTTAACTTTCAAAACATACCCCCCTAACCTAATTACACCTCATTAGACCTCAAGGAGGGCAGTTCTCTAGATTGGTTAGTGAACGGGAGCAACACCTGTTCATTTCATGAAGTACAGGTGCTCCCCTCACTTTTACCTGTACCCGTCTGTATAAAATTTATTGTAATATTTAAGTATATATCTATATTGTATTTTTTATGTATTTTGTTTGTATCTTGTATATTTTTGTATATTATAGTATGTATTATATGTAAATAGCATGTATCCACCAATACCAACCAAGTAAACTGTAGAATGACGTTCTCAAACAAATGTCAAACTATCTAGCCGCTGTCTGGCCATGTAAAAGTGCTATTTTAAGATCTGAATAAACTCCCGATGTGGGCCTCCTGAGGCTCCAGGCAGTTGTTGTTTCTAGATAGGGGAGGGCGCGGGACATATGCCTGTTTCCCTATGTCATACGTCAGGCGTCCCCGCCCTCCGTCACCTGTCTACCTAACATAGTTCAGTCTATGTTATTGAATGTGTAAGACGGAATTATTTGAGCTCTTGTATGAGATTTTGTAAAAGCTGAAAAAATCGTCGGAAAAGGCTGAGAAATATATCATTTTGAAGAACTTGAAGAGAGTAAAAAAATGAAATATATAACTACCCGATACCACCACTACAACAAGAAATATGTCAACTTGAAGATCCCTATTAGTAAGTCAGAGATTTTTAACAACATACAATAGTCTTGTGTATTGTTGAACTTAGTTATAACGGTCGTTTCACCTAGCATTTATAGCTCCTTTAACTTCCATAATCTGTTAAATTAATCTGAAAGTGACATAGATTAAAAATAGAATTTTTTCTCTTTAAAACCATATATATTTCATACATATAATGATAGTAATATTTAAGATATAATTTATTTTCTAAACTTTCATATTACACCGGTTCATTATTATTAATTGTACATTGAAATTTGTATATATAACATTTATAACTTAATAATTTGAAAATCTTCTAATATTAATATTAATAATTAATATATTCTTAAAGCTAATTTTTTATTCTACCTAATGGTATAAATATCAATTAATTAAAAAACAGTTCTAAAGAGTTATTAATTAAATATTAAAATTTTCTGCTGTTATATATTCTGTGAATTTTATATTAAATTGTTAGAACATATTACTATTGCATAACGTGCATAACATAATACTATTATCATATCACATATTATATTATACATTAATCTTATTCATAATTTATTTATACATTTGAATTGACTTACTTATTTATTTCATATTGAAAAAATTATAGTTATTACATTAAATTAAAAATAAAGTATTTATACAACTCAACTATAGTTTGATATTTAAATAGATCCAACAATAGTCTAAAAACAATAAACTTATAGTACCTTTTAGCATAACAAAATATCAAAACATTAGGCCCTAATAACATTAAAAATAATTCGATTTTTATAAAACAAAAAGTGACCTGATTATTTCTACAACATATCACCCCCTCTGACAAATTTTCACTCCAATATCTTGCAAATTTCCATTCTCATAGAATTAACATTAGCAATTAATAAAGATCCAACAATAGTATAAAACAATAAAATCTTAGTACCTTTTAGCATAACAAAATATCAAAACTTTAGACCCTAATAACTTAACCTTCGGCTAATCTTTGGAATATGGTAACTGGTAGTTTGGCGACATTTTAGTAAGGCGATGAAAATTATAATAATAATAATAATTTTTGTTAATTTAATGTATATGTTTATTTATATTTTAATTAGTGTTCTTTAATTTATTTATATTTTAGGTTAATCTTCGGATTATGGTAACTTGGCGGTTTTTTGGCGAAAATTTGGCGAGCAACCTTGCTACAGCAACCCAAGTATTTTAGAAACCTTGCAGCAACCTACCAGTTTGTTTGGGGGACGCCATTTTGTTTTCACGAAGTAAAGGTTTTTTTTTTCTTTTAACTCAACATTTTTTCCAACAATCTGCTAGCCGAATTACGTTTATGCTAGAATTTTTATGGAACAAACGTGCTTAATCCTGACGAAGATTAGGTGCGAAATTGTTTCCAAGTGCTTATTAGCTAAAATCACGATCAGAATTTTCCGAAAAGTAGTGGAACAAACGTGCACAGAAATTTGTTTTTACAGGGCAAATTTGTATATGAAACATGTAAATAATTTTTCTCGTAAATTAGAAAAATTTCCACGAAAATGCAGGAAAATTTTGTGAATCTTTGAAGTAAATTAATTAAGCAATTAATAAAGATCCAACAATAGTATAAAACAATAAAACCTTAGTACCTTTTAGCATAACAAAATATCAAAACTTTAGACTCTAATAACTTCAAAAATAATTCGATTTTCATAGAACAAAAAGTGACTTGATTATTTCTACCACTAATCACCCCCCCTGAAAAATTTTCATACCAATATCTTGCAAATTTCTATTAACATAGAATTAACATTACAAACTTACAAATATACCGCAACATAATACATACAGTTACTAACTTCTCTGTGCAATCTACACCCTGAACGGTATTAACTACCAGTGCTTCTAACTATGCACCGTCAATCCACGATATCAAAGGAGACGGACAATTCTACAGACAGCTTCCCTTCCGCAGCTACAATTGTTGATACGAACACTACTTATCAAATTAAAGTGAATAAGCTCTCAGAGGGCATTCTGCAAACAGCTTTCATACAGCGAGGAGGAAGAAACCTTCTTCCAAGTGATGTTAGGACAACGCTCCTAGAATACCTAGACGCATTACACGCCTTAGCACTCAAGGGTCCGAACTACGAACCACCACCAGCCACAGAAGATAAAGCTAACAACACCGAGGCCGTGACAAGTGAAGACCCAAAGTTACATCATCAAACAATTACCTGCTTACACCCAGCTGCCATACCACCAGCTACTCCCTCACACGCTAGCATAGTAGCCGCGCCAGCAAAGCATACCCTCCTAGTATACCCCAAGAATCCGGACACTCAATCCAGAAAGGATCTCAAAGCAACACTTAGTGAAGAGTTTCCACTTCCTAAAATTGGTGTTAAGGTTGCAGCTCTGCGCCACATTCCTAAAGAAGGCATAGCTGTGGACTGCTACACAAAAGAAGATCTCACGAAACTTCCGAACACCCTCCTTAGTGATAAAGCAAAAAAAACTGGTTGAGGCCAAGGTCCCAAACACCAGGCAACCTAGGATAGCACTGCACAACTTTGCTCCTGAGGTCACAAAAGAAGATCTAGAGAAAGCTCTCGGCTCCGAATTACACCTCTCAAAAAGTGCTGTCAAGGTGCTCTATAGACTTAAGGAAGGCAACAATGCCGTTAAATGGATCGCAGGCTGCAGCCCAGACGCTTTTAGACAACTCATGCAGGAAAGGAAATTGTATCTTGGATGGAAGGGACACCGCATCACTGAGTACTTTGGTACCAAAAGATGTTACCGATGCCAGGCCTATGGCCATGTCCAGCGAGAATGTAAAAATGAAAGATACTGCGCATTTTGCTCCGGAGAGCACGCAATCAAAGACTGCACAGCCAGACGACCTAAGTGTATTAACTGTGCAGACAATAATTACAGAAGCAGAAGTAAAACAGCAATCGATCATGCGGCCTACGATGTCAATTGCCCAACTTACAGGAAATACATCGACCGTATCAGATGCAGCACAGCATATGAGTAATAAGCCTACTCCCAACCCACTAAGCAGGACGTCTCTACAGGATAGCAATCTTACGCAACTAACACAGATACCATCAGTGGAAGGTAACCTTCGCCAACACCACACGGACAGTTCGCAGAATATGCACATCAACTCGATTAAATGTCTGCAGATTAATCTGCAAAAAGCGGAAGCAGCAACTACGCATGTAATCACGCATGTCATAAGCAACAACATTGATTTTGTCATCATGCAGGAACCCTATTGTAAGGAAGGACACATCGCAAGTTTACCAATAGCCTGGAAAGTTTTTCAAAAAGAATCTGCAACATACGAACAAAGCCCTACAGCAGCAATTGCCTGTTGCAATCCAGCATGGTCACCACAGGTTCTAACTCTGCATAGAGATTACGTGGCAATTTTAGTTCATTTTCAGAACTTTGAGTTCATCCTTACTTCTGCCTATTCTTCACCAATAGACGAGCTTACGGACTTTATTGCCATTGCCAGTACGACCAGACTTAACTTCCGCAACACAGCCCAGGTCATTGGGGGCGACTTCAACGCCCACCACGTAATCTGGGGATACGAAACTACAAACCCTAAAGGGCAAGTCCTCGAGGACTTTCTGGCTGCACACAATATGCACTTGCATAACACTCAGTACGCACCGCCAACTTATGACAATACGTATTCAAAAGGCTGGCCAGACTTGACTTTTACCACTCAGCATATGGCTAACAACATACATTCCTGGCAAGTGTTAGATACAGAGAGCTGCTCAGACTATAAATACATAGAATTTACAATTGCAGCAGACACAAAGTTATCCATACTAAAGCGCTTCAAATTACCAGGCAGCAAGTTAAGAATTCTAAACCAAGCTTTCGGACGACTCCTTACCAGCAAAGAGCAGGAACTCCACTCTCTCAAAAACCCAGAAGATCTGAACACCTTCACGCAGACACTCCTAGAAGAGATGCATTACATCTGCCATCAAATTTTACCCGTCAGAACCGCCAAGAAACTACAAGGTGTCTCATGGTGGAACAGCGACTTGCGGCAACAAAGACAGAAATGCAGAGCTCTGCGACGTCGCCTAAGGGTAAATAACGACACAGAAACTCAAGCACGTCTTCTGGCTGCATTCAGAGAGGCGCGAGCACAATATAAAAAAGTATCCTTACCGCAAAAATCACAAGCTGGAGAGCCTTTTGTAGCGACAATGTAAACCCCTACGGGATCTTACATAAAATTGCCACACAGAAGATTTTCAAACCATCACAAATCCCATCAGTGAGCCATCAAGGCAGTATCGCAAAGTACAAAGCAACTACCTTACTGGATGCCATATTTGCAGATAACTCGAGCGATGACACGACGGAACAGAGCACCGTTCGAAATTGCACAGACATTCCAGACAACCTAGATGATCCAGCATTCTCGCCAAAAGAAGTAATGCAGGTGTTTAGATACCTACCAACTAAAAAAGCACCAGGTCCGGATGGCCTGGATTACTCAATTATCAAAGTAGCCCACAAAGCCAATTCGCACTTCTTTGTTAATCTCTTTAACAAGCTTTTACAAGAGAGACTTT
>KK116158.1:0-18646 GCA_000611955.2 Stegodyphus mimosarum
AAAAAGCACAATTTATTTACAAGAATCCCTATTTACAGCACAGTTCCAAAATTACCTTTAAAAACGTCGAAAATATACAATAAATAAGCTGAAGCAATCAGCAACACAGCTTCAGGCTGTAACTGTAAGGGTAGCTTCACGGCAACACTAAACTTCTAATAAACACCGTGGAACAATCACCAATACACTGTCAAGCTATACTGTAAAGGTAGCTTCACGGCAAAGCACTATCTCAATCGCTTTCCGTTCACAAAACTCTCGCGTAGCTTAGCACTCACAGTAAACAGCTATTCTCACAATCCTCACAATTAATCACACTACTCCACAATGCTCGCAACAACTCCACAATACTTGACAATCTTCCTGCTCTCAGAAACGCAAGGGTTTATATGCCTTTTCTTTAAGTTCCACACGTTTCGAGAAATATCTCGACAGGAAGTTATTCTAGAAGCTTCCCGATTGGACCATGGGATATCGCCAATTTGGTCGCCAAATGGGCGATAAAGTCGCCAATCTGGCAACCCTACCATACACTATTTTATGGCAACCCTAGTGCTATGCCGGAAAGCTTACATACAGGCGCAACCGCCGAATTTTTCGTAACAAAATATCCTTATAACTATCTGTGCAAGATCGCGTAGCATAAAGCGCTAAAATCATTACCTTATAGAAAATCAAGACATTTATGCTGAAATTACAGAGAAGAAAATATCTTTACCTAAATGTATTAGCACTTGTAACAAGATATTTGCAACATTTCCTGTAAATCATTATTATTTCTTCAAATGCCACTGTAAAATGTATCGAGTTTTAAATAAAAAATACTTTCATCCACAATGCAATCTATCATGCGCATTTCAGTCTGTCATTAAATGATTTAACATCATCCTTTATAAATACTTCATACACAGTACTCTGCTTCAGCGATTTCCAAACTTGGGGGCTCGCGGGACCATTTTAGAATCAACCCTTCTAATGGAGACTTTGATGTCTCACAAGTTCCAGACATTCAATAATAATATTAGAGGGTTAAGAGACAGATGTAGATAACAAGGGAATGTAAAATAATTAGGTATATAAACAATTGTACAATGTTCACAGAAAATAAATTTTATTTTAAAATGTTTCAATTTACTGTAATATCTCATTTTATTTAACAGCATGATCAAATTCGCTGAAACAATTGTATTGCCAATTGTATTTGGCGTAATTTACAAAAAAACACTCAATCGATTTCGAGGGCAGCTACAGGTCCTTCCTCATCAGGAGAACAAAATATCTAGAAAGAGAAAGAAAGATTGTCCGAAAGGGCGAAATTAACAAGTCTTCAATAGCGTATCATACTTGGAAATTTAATCATAATTAATTTTGACTTTGGATCTGCAAAAATCATCCAAAAAGCTTCTTCCGTTGGTGAATTGGATTTTCATGAGGCTTTTCATATTCACAAAGATTTAGCATGTTTAGCGAATGATTTTAAGTCCAATCCAGTACTTCTTAACGCTTTTTAAATTCTGTATACATAATTCTTGGTTATTATTTTTGCCGATAGATGGCGTTGCCTCCTCGCGCATGGTTCTACCCGAGGGTATAAAAAGCCGTTACTGAGGTTTCTTTCCCTTTCTAGAAAATTCTGTTCTCCTGATGAGGAGGGACCTGTAGATGCCCTCGAAATCGGTTGAGTGTTTTAATAAATGTACGCCAGATACAAGGTTGTTTCAGGGATTTGGATACTCACATGTGTCATATTCCATGTACGGTTTGCATAGGAACTTTAAATGACCTTATTATTAATAATATTTTAATATTAATATTTAGGAAAAATAAATAAAATAATAAATTTAATTAATAATATTTTAGTTATATACGTATGCTTAGAGCCCTTTAAATTTCAGCCATTATACCTCCCTTGAAACTTTTCATCAGTCTACACATTGAATGGATTTAGGGTACAAATGTGTAAATTTATTACTGTGAATAAACTTAAAATTTCGGTAAATATTAAGTCAACTTAAGAATTTAAGAAGTTTTGTACTTCTATACTGAATTGCTTCCATTCATTTCAGCTTGCTAGTGCAACATTTTCAAACTGCTATAGTAGTATCTTGTTAAACACTTTTCTCAAAGGTACTTATTTCATTAGTGTCTCCGTCTAGACTCTCTTAAGACACTAAATAAGTCAATAAATAAGTCCTTTGAGCCTTATAAACTTTCCAGTTCTCAGTCGGTATATATGTATATATATATAAATAAAACTAACACACTTAAATTGTACGACTGTAGCATGTTCAGGTGCAAATACTTGCAAATTCTATGGTGGTCATGGGATCAATGATTCACGCTGAGGATTTCCGTTGTCTGTTTGGGGAATTTCTTTCCATTCAAAAATGTATGCCAAACAGTAAATATCGCAGAAAAGCTTGAATGTTTATTTGTGTCGCATACTAACTTTTCATTTAATTTCTTAGTGTTCAGGAATTTTTTCCATGTTCCTTAGATTTTTAAAACATTTTTTAAAAATATTTTGAAGTTCCACCCTGGAAGAATACTCGTATCGAACTTCTTAATGTTTTCGACCATGAGAGAAATACTATAGAAATCGTCTACATACAACTGACAAACAAATACAGTAATTATATTCCTATATATACATATAGTATATATAGACTGTCATGTTGAACCATATATTTTGTGATTAGAAATCATAATCATATGAAAGATAAACAGTTGCACGAACTTGCTCAGTACTGACTGCGGAATTAACTGCTTTATGTTATGCAATTTTATACGTATGTAACTCATGCCAGGTAAAAGTTCATTATTTGTTATGACTCGTACAGTTCTTTGAAAATTTTAGAAACATTTTTCGGAACTTTTGGAAATCCCCGGACATTTTTCGGAAATCCCTTTTTTAGGTTATTTAAATTTAAAAAGGCTAGAAATCCGAAGCTTTATTGCTGGATTCCGAGTCTTAAAGGTAATAAGCAGGGAGATGCACTTGCATTCCTTGCTCATTGCAAACTTGCCATTGACATTAGCAATCTGCTGGTTATTTTTAGAGATATCCGCAGGTTCATCAAGCAGAAAATTCTGAACAAATTACAGCTATTATGGTTGAGGTCAACAGCACAATTACAGGCTTAAAACCTTTAGTTTAATACTGGAAAGCAATTAGAAACTGAAGGGCGGAGGCCGTTTTAACGGGACTTAGAATCGGTAGCTCTCGAACCACACATAGATAACTTCTAAAATAGTAGAGTGAAAAGTCTATAGGTAGTGTAATTGGCAATACATGTAGTAAAATATGGCCTTGGGAGAAAGCATATAATAAAAAGTGATAACCAATTGCCAAGTTAAATTTCCGAACTCAGATATTTTCTGCTACGGTGTGGTACACCAATTTAATTTGAAATTTATTTTCTGTCTTTTTTGGAGATGTAGGAGGACCACAGGGACAGGCTTCCAAGACTATTTGTAGTCAGCAGACCACAATTTAAGAAACACAGATTGAGAAGAATGTTAGATACGAAAACGTCTGAAGAGTTAAAAGATTTAGTGTTTACGTATCAGTTAAAGGAACGAATGAAAATAGAAATCAAAGGACATTTCCTAAATGATTGGACTACATTTATGTCGGGCTCAAAATTATCAGAAATCTTCAATAACAATGAAGATGTTACAAAAGTATTATCAAAATCTTTCGATTGAAGTACTAAATGGAAGAAAACTACTTTGTCGACATAAATCGAAAGCGAAGGAGCCTAGGTAAGAAGATAATTCTCGCGATACTCACTGTCCAACCAATACCTTGTCAAAGTTGTTGTCTGGAAGGGTAGAGAATAGTGGTTTTCAACTTTTTGCCTCATGCATCCCTTTCGTTATTGCTAGACAATCATCCTCTCCTCTTTCCAAAACTTAAAAATACATATACATTTATTTAAACTTAGATTATTTTTAATGTGTTTTATAAATTAAACCAGAAGATGCATAGAAAGTGCTGATAAATACCAAAATTTGAATAAAAGTAGTTTTTATATTTATAAACTAAAGCTAAATATTTAACAAGTAAATAAAAGGCTTATCGCATTCCCTCCTTCCTGAAACTACGAAATTCCCAGTTGGTTGAAAATTCCTGGTCTAGAAGCTGTTGCCATAACGTGGGATGTACGAGGGAGGGGTCAAAATGTATTTCGAAAAGCAAAGAACCCTACAGTGCTACTTCTATAACGAACTGCTATATGGGTATTTGAAACCAGCATGATCAAAATTAGACAAAAATCGAAACCCGAGTCAATAACATAGAAGACAATACTGAAAATGATTTCATTGACTACCATGTAAGAAACGGGAGATAAATGGGGAAAAACGAAAATTGTGCCGAAGACCGAGACTACAACTGATCTGGGTATAGCTTGCGGAATATTTGAGGAGAGTTAAAATGAAGACAATAATTTGCTAATCCACGTGAATCAAAGTAAGTATATTGCAGGTAATAAAGTGCTACGTTATTTAAAGTCAAAAATAGCTATTATTTCCTTAATCTGTAAACGAAGTTTCAAGCTGAGACTCATGGTCGAAGGCTTTGTGAAAAGATGCAGAATATTAAACTATAGAAACAGCTATCTAAACTAGGTTGAGTTATATTTAGGGATTATATGAACTGAAAAGGATGACAGCAACGCGGGAATGAGAGTTGGGAATAAAGATTTTCAGAAAAAGCTTTCTAAATTTTCGAGTTGACAAGAAAGCAATCCGGGTTTTTAGTGTAAAATAAAACTTAATTCCATTTCTACACAAAAAATTATTTTTGATCAAATAACTATCTTTCTTTCTGTTTGATGATCTTTTGTCGTCTTGAAAAACTTCATGAATACGCGCTCGTAGAACTTGCGGTCATTGTCAGAAAAATACTCAACCAACTGCGATTTGAGGTCATCATGATTCCTAAATTTTACCACTTAAGAAGCGCTATCAACTTCAAAACGAACGAAAGTCTGATGTTGCAAGTTCGAGGTTACATGAGCGATGCGACATCATTTCCTAACCAAGCTCCAATGATTTCGTACGTGTTGTTAAAGATATGTCAGGCCTCGCATTGTTCTGGTGGAATAAGCTTGCTTTGCGATTTGCCAAATCTGGACTTTTCTCTTTGACTATTTCCTGCAATTTCATAAATTGTTGACAGAAAATATCAGTTGATCGTTTGGTTGTTTGGAAGCAGCTAAAGATGCACAGCACCTTTGTAATCCCCAAACTGACAGCTTGATCTTTACCTGATGCCATTTAGCTTTCGATATGATTTGTGCTGATTCATCATGCCTGGACCATTACTTTTTCGATTAATATATTATAGTCGATGCAGTTTTTATCACCAGTGATTATCCGTTTCAGAATAGGATCGAATGTATTACGTTTGGAATGAGAATCGCAAATATTATTTCATTGTGTTAAGTGAATTTCTCTCAATTCATAACTCGAATATCAAGATTCGTAACGAATCTAAGACATCTTATGTGATTTTCAGTTGTTGTATATGATACATTTTACCTTTTTGCAATCCTTCGCACACTTATATAATGATTTGGTTCAATTATGGCATAAATTTTGTCATTATCAACTTCAGAAGCCAGAACGTTGGACATCTTCAAATGAAAAATCTCCAGAATGAAATGCTTTAAGTCAATTCTGACACATGCGTTCTCTTAAGCAATCAACACCATAAACTTCACATATCTCTTTGTGATTCTCAGCCGCTTTCTTACCTTTAAAAAGAATTTTTTTTAAAAAAGTAAAGTACATCGAAAATGTTTGTTTTTGACACCATGTTAAAATTAATTGTAAATTAATAGTTGTAAATAAAACAAAGCATAAAAAAATTCGGAATTTGTTACTACATAAACGTAAAAGTGTCAATTGCCAAATCTGAAAAGAAAAAATTATAAGATTGACAGAAGAATAAAAAAAACATATCGCTTTCCAGAATTATGAAATTACTTTTTTGCTAACCCAATACAATCTGAATAATGTTTGGGTGGTACAAAATTGGAAATGGAGAATTTAGGAGAAGCATCTGCTCACTTCATGTTTGCCCATGAGAAAGAATTACAAAATCTTTCAGCCCTTGAAACTGGGTAAAATGAAAGGCAAAATTGCTACTTTATTAAAAGATACCTTACTTTAAGACCTGGATGAGATAGTTATTCATTTGGGCAGTTAAATTGTAGAAACATTAGGTTATTTAGAAGCACGAGAGATGAAAAATGAGCAATGCCCTTGCCGGGACTCGGACCACTGGAATACGCGCCGATCGTGCTGACCAGTACACCACGAAGGCATGCTAAGAAGGCTGGAGAAATACCTTACAAGATGAAGATTTGAATGATACTAAAACACAGATTTTTCCATCAGGAAGAGAATAGATCTTAAGAATAATTGAAATGAATTAAGAACTGAGACAATATTACCAGAAATACGTAGGGTCAATTCTGTAAACACATATTCGAATTTAGAAGTAGCTTTGAAGAAAGTCGCTTCAGGACTTAAAATTCGAAGACTCAGAGACAAAACAATGCGTCAGTGTCATTGAATAAATGTTTTATTAAAAAAGTTGAAAAATTAGAGTTGCATATAATAAAATATGAGATATTTGCTTTTACAAGTGAAGCCTTTCATGTCCGGTTTGGTCTGTCTTGGACCCCTCGATATATCACAGAGTGTATGGATTCAAGTATGTATTTATATTTAAGCAAATTATGTTTTTTCCTATGTTCGTTGCAATTAGCTAGGACAAACGATACTTATGTTATATGATTTAACAATACAGATTGTGTTTATTTGTCAAATATCGGAAAATATGTTTCTATTCAAAAGAATCTAAGCAGTTAATTAGCCATTAAGCATAGAATATTCCTTGATTTTGCCTTTTCATTGTTGTTAGTTACTAAACGTGCTCCAGAAAAAAATGAAATCACTTACTCATGAAGATTATTATTATAAACCAGAGCTGATTTACTAAAAGATAAGATGATCACCAGAAAAGCATCATGCTTTAAAACTGAAAGTTCGTCTTCTATTAAATCACAGAATCTGGCATCGAAGTCCAATAGCAAATGAAACGTCAGTAGTAACTGAAAAGTCTAAATTCACTTTAAAATGACAGATAAATGTTAAAATAGTATGTTCGAACGATAATTTTTGCAGAGCCTTCGTTCTTTGGTTTTAATTAAAGGATACATTTAATATGACTCTATTAAGCAAAACATAAGAGTAACAAATGCACCTATAAAATAAAATATCTGCATATTTTTCAGGTAATGATGATGGCAACAGAAACAGACAGATCAATTCAAATCTTTTAAATCCTAAAGAAGAATCTATCCTGAAGAAGTCAAGCATTACAAATTATCATTTTTTCAATTTCTATAAGATCAAAACG
This sequence comes from Stegodyphus mimosarum, assembly GCA_000611955.2. NCBI lineage: Eukaryota > Metazoa > Arthropoda > Arachnida > Araneae > Eresidae > Stegodyphus > Stegodyphus mimosarum. The sequence goes on from KK116158.1 coordinate 7,436, forward strand.
CTTATCCCCTTCAGGGTTAAATTTTAAATTTCTCTCAAATTACTTTATACATATTAAACAACGCTGATAAGAGAAATGCTGTAATTTCCCTAAGGGATATTTGTAACTAAGAGAAAGAGAAAACGGGATTACTTTGATTGCCTTTTAATAGAAACTATCATCTAAAGTTAAAAGAGAACAATAAAAGAGAGCATTTTTGAAAGCTCTGTTGTTTACAGAAGACAAACATTTGATATGATACGTCTTAAATAATTGAGTTAAGTATGGGGTAGAAAATAATTTAGAGCACGAAAACATTTAAAGCGATCAGAGCAGAAAGGAGCGAATGTTTGCTAGAGTGACAAGGTTTAAAATAAGAAAATTACAAACCAAGAAAGATTTATGATAAATTTAGATTTCTAATGAGCAATTAAAATACTGTTGAAATAAAATAAGTAAGAGTTTGTTTAGAAAATGACATTAAAGATGCGCTCAATACAATTCATGTTTGTTCAGTCTGAAGAAAGAGAATACTTGTATTTATTAAAACCAGAATATACGGATTTACTCGCATTATAACACACAGTTAATAATTTTCCATTTCATTATAGAATACCCCTCTTTAAATGATTTTCTGAAAATGAATTTTATGAATGACTTAATTCCGTTACTTAATTTAACCAGGAACTTAATTAATTTGGTGGGATGAATTAGAACTTCCTTCAAATCTTTTTAAGTTTTAAAAGTCATTGGTTACGTCTTGCAGTTTAAGACGCTGTTTGATTTTTTTTAATACTCAAAATTAGCCTTAAAGGAAGACATTTTTAAAGTTTTGCAAGAATAAGCGTTCTATTAGCACGAACTGAAATATTTGTTAACAGAATATTTCTGAAAGTATACATGATTAAGTTATAAGATTCCTTTATGTTAATTAACCAGTTATGTTATGCTTTGGATCTTTACTGTCACTTCTGCCTTCATTTTTCCCTCCAGAATGCAGCTTAGTTCTCTTGTATTTAAGATGGAGTTTTTAGAATTCAAGCCAGAGCTTGTTCTGCCCCTCGAGGACCCGTTAATAGGGCTGCTAGATAAGATAAGATTTTCACTCCTCGGCCTTGCATTGTAACTGCCGATAATTGATATCTATGCTGGTTATGTTTTGAGCCAACTTCGCGTTAAATCGATTTGTGTAGCCTCCGCCTACTAACTTATTTGAAATTAAATTTACATTTGACTTACTTTATGCTATATTTTATGATTTTATATTACCTCGCCATAAGTGGTTGGCTGAATTGCAAGCATAAAATGGACTTTCTGTTCTTATTTAATTTTAAATAAAGGGTCTTTTACATCCTTCTGAAGTTTCAGTTGTTACTTTAGGCCGATTACTTTAGAAATAATTTACTACTAACAGTTTGAACGCTTTGGATGAGCTCAAACCACACTAAACTATACAAAATAAGAAATATTCTATGTATGATCCTTTTGTAACACAATAGATATTAATACTCAAGTTCTTTCCAAAACGCCCTGCTTACAATCCCCTACTTCAAAGATCTTATCATACCCCTACCTACAAGATCTTCGAAATTTGTAAAAGGGGGATAAATATAAATTTGGACATTGATGTAGGACATTATTATCCGCACAGTGTTAAATTCGGACTTATCGGTGGCCAGCAGGGCATGCTCAGGTCCTTTAAAATTCCAGTCCCATTCAAAAGCAAATTGTCGCGCAAACTGCGTTCATAACGTGAATAATAATAATTCTTCTCTGAGCAGCAGTACCAAAATGTGTTTTTATATATCCAAGTATACCCCCCGAATAGTGTTCTGGCTAGGCTGTGTATCTAGGCAGCCTCGGCAGCGGGGATACCAGAACACAAACCCTACTACCAGAAAGGGCGCCCTGGACAGTAGTGGCTTCGATCACCCGAACAGATACCGAGACGGCCACGCACACGGAGTTATAGTCTCTTCCATTTCCCCACGTTATGGTTCCCTTGCACCCAGAGTGAGACCAGCGCCCGACGGATCGGTTCAGGGATAGGGGGTTTAAGAGAGTTCATTTTGTATATGTCTGCGTTCCGGAGTTGAGGCTCCCGGTTCGTAGCAAAAAGGAACTTGTATGCTTTCTTCGAGCTGATTTCAAAACTAGTTGCCATCTCCTGCCTAATATGGAGGCATCTGGCACGGTCAACCTTAATTGCATTAAATTTAACTAAGGGCTTATACATTTGATTGGTTGTTATTCAAGCATACAAAAGGCTTTTATAACTGCTTTTATAATTGTTGTCTGAGTTTAGCAGAGGTAAGCTAAAATCGTAAGAATATATATTGATCTTTAAGAATACAGTTATTTTTATTTGAGTGAATTATAAATAATTAATTTAAAAAAGAGTGTTTTTTTTTCTTTTCTTTAACTGAAAAAGTCTTTTAGCAAAATAAATGAAGAAATGCAAGTCAATAAGCATTGCAGTGAAACTTTTATTCGAGAAAGAAAGATTATTTTTAAAAAGGCTATCAAATTTTTAAGTCTCTTGCTTCAACTTTTTAAGTCTTTAAAAAGTATGAACTTGTTAAGTTTTTTTAAGTCTTCTGCATAAAAATTAATAATTTTGTTTTTTCATATGGGTCAGCATACTGAAACCAAATCTAGCTTTAAATAAGTAAATTAATTAATTAGATGTGAAATGGATTAAAAGTTTCCTTTTGATTCTTCTACTGACATTCGAATCCTCAGATCTCAGAAATTTCCAGAAAGATTTTAAACTCTAAACATCGAATCTTAGAGCTTTTTCCGTCATTCGAATTTTTTGAATCCTAACCTTAGAAATCGTTAAAACCTTAACCCAAACCTTTGGCTAGTTAACTGAGGACTAGTATATAAAAATTAACTAAAACGCGATTGCAATGGTATCTGAATTTTATGTGTCACTCCTGATGGCTCTTATTTCAATGTAGCATCCAATGAAATGTCCCAAGAATTTTTATGTAATCATTACATCTGCACATCGTTGAAAATTCTAGAAACTGTTCCAATAATTCTGAGAGTATGTGACTTATTACTAATAAATCTAGCGGTTCATGCCACGATACATATATATTTTGTATTCCACGTATTTCGACTATCTGCCTGTCGTCTCAACTATGGCTGTTGTTGGAGCTAATTTCAAATACAAAGAAAATCAAAACTAATGTAACAAAACGAAAGCGTACCAGTAACCAATATTATGAATTTGTTTCACAAATACAGATATAATATTGTTGCGAAAAATTCGGCGGTTGCGCCTGTATGTAAGCTTTCCGGAATAGCACTAGGATTACCATAAAATAGTGTATGATAGGGTTGCCAGATTGGCGACTTTATCGCCCATTTGGCCCAATACCAAATTGCCGCCCAATACCAAATTAAAAAATTATAAATAAATTAAAAATTTATCGCCCAATACCAAATTGGCGATATCCCATGGTCCAATCGGGAAGCTTCTAGAATAACTTCCTGTCGAGATATTTCTCGAAACGTGTGGAACTTAAAGAAAAGCTATATAAACCCTTGCGTTTCTGAGAGCAGGCAGATTGTGAAGTATTGTGAAGTTGTTGTTGAGCAGAGTGTGATTAATTGCGAGAATAGCTGCTTACTGCTAGTGCTAAACAACGCGAGAGTTTTGTGAACGGAAAGCGATCGAGATAGTGCTTTGCCGTGAAGCTAGCTTTACAGTATAGCTTGACAGTGTATTGGTGATTGTTCCACGGTGTTTATTATAAGTTTAGTGTTGCCGTGAAGCTACCTTTACAGTTACAGCCTGAAGCTGTGTTGCTGATTGTTTCAGCGTACTTATTGTAGATTTTCGACGCTTGTAAAGGTAATTTTGGAACTGTGCTGTAAATAGTGATTCTTGTAAATAAATTGTGCTTTTTATTGTTCTGCATCGTGTTTTCATCGGATACTCTCAAATCCACGAACCCGTATAACGCAACAATATGATTGTTTATTGCTCCAAATTTCAATGGACATGCACAGACATAATACACATCAGCATGATAGTTTAGTTCAAAGTTCTTGCTAGATTCCCAACCTTTTTTTCTGTCGCTGCACACTTTTAACGATTTAAAAATTTGGCGGCACACAAAGTAAAAGATAAGTTTAAGAGTTGTTTACTTATCCATAACACACTGTGTAAAATAGTTTATGACGATAATTTTGAATGTAAAATAAAATAATATGTACTACAAAAACAGCAGTATGTTTATGAAGGGATTAATTACAAGTTAATAATAACAATACATTTAATGAGAAATTTGAGCTTGATGCTTTTTGATAATTTTCTTTACGTTTGGTCGTAAAAATGGCAATGCTACTCTCATATCGCCTTCTACATTTAACAGCCTCGACCTTTTATTCGCTTTTATGTTGGTTCACACTGAAAATCTGAATTCACAAAAATAAGATGTAGAATATTTTAATAATATTTTTAAAGCTTTTTTGGCCGTCATGGATAATCGCATGTAATGTTAATCCAAAATGAATTAATCGATTCTTGCGAATATTTTAAAATTAAACCTCAATTATTAGGAAGCTAAAATTAATGAAAAATGAGCAACGCCTTCGCCGGGAATCGAATCGCGGACCTCTCGGTTACGCGTCGAGCATGCTGACCACTACACTACGAAGGTATGCGGAGAAGGCGGGAGAAATACCTTATACACAAACGAATTACGATCCCCATCAATTTTTTTTTATATCTAAATTTGGGAAATAATGAATAATTCTCTCCTCTAATGTTGTCAAATGGTCAATAACAATTTCATGAATAATTTTATTACAATCTTTTGGGACTGACTCGAACTTTTCCATATTGCCTTCCTGAGCTTTATTCTTCCCTAAGCAGACCTCTACCAATATAAAAGTTATTTGTTTTTGGAAATCTCACCTGTTTATCTGTTGAGTTTAATATATTTCCTTTCAGCTCTTACATACTTGAATTTATGTTATTCAAAATAACAAAAATGTCTCATAAGTATGCTAATCTCCCATCTGCACCAAACAGACCTTCTCAATTTAAATTATATACTGATGCACTAAAATGCTCCGAATTGCTCTCTCTTACACAGCACCAAAATCGGCTTGGACACCCCAATTGGAGCACTTATTAATGTTTTAAAAATCGAATTTCGTCAAACCTCATATGCACCGTATGCATGTGTTATTAATGTATAATTTATATAGTTATAAGTTGCATAATGCGCACTGGTATTGCTTCTCAATATGTCTGTAGAGTTTAGGAACTTTTATTATTGTATGTTCTAATATAATGAGTGCATTATTAATGTATAATATATTAATATATCGAATGCAACTTTTATGTTATGTATGTAATTAAAATAACGTATGTATGCATGCAATTATTAATGTATAATATATATAGTTAAAGGTTATACAATGCACATTGATACTGTTCTGCAATATGTCTGTAGAGTTTAGAAAATATTATTATTGTATGTAAAAATATATCGTCCCTACGTCGACTATTATGCCGTCCCGGCGGTATAGTGGTTAGGGGAGCCGACTGCGATACCAACGGACTCGGGCTCAAATCCCGGAGAAGGCATGGCTGTAAGTGTCCGTCTCTTCATAGGAGGCAAAGGTGGTCCACCTATTAGGTGCCTCCATAACAAATGATCACCATGTCTGGCCTTAGTAGTGGCCAAGTCGAAGTCTGCTGAGGCCCCGCCATTGAAAAAAAAAGTCGACTATTATAATAGGGCACTATTAATCTATAATGTATAACGATGTATTACTCCTGTAGTAATTCAACATAGTAACAGCACTTTTTGATGTAAGTATCTGTCTATTGTCACATATTGTACAATACGCATTGGTATTGTAAGAATTCTCAATACGTCTGTCTTCCACCATCCGCCCCTGTTTGCAATATTGTTTTTCTGGACAGTTGCGGGATCCGGACGATACCCGAATAGACAGTGATAGCCGTCCGTGTGTCCGGACCCTGCTCTCACCCGTCACCAGTGGACCGTATACTAGGATTAAACCCATTATAATTTTTACTATATACATTTCTAAAATTTGGCGGCACACTTTAAGAATTTTGCGGCACACGAAAGAGTGCTAGACACACTATGTACGGATCCATCACATTCAAATTGTTATCTGTTGGACTCATAAAGCTATCGATTGACTTATCATTTATTCTTAACTTTCTAAATAAAGTAACGAGGAAAGAATAAAGTAAAACGTTTCTTATTCATTCTTCAGCCTAATGGTTACACAACCAGTGTACAGAAAAAAAATATTCGAAATGTATTTTTGAAATGAGATCTGTAGGTGTATCAGGGTACTATGATTGTAGAAAATGAAAGATTAGACTTACCACTGAAAGTTTACAGGGATAAATCCAGCAAAATTTCACATTGCATTCTTTGAAATCTGTAGTGATCAGGCAGTGGATCGTAGTACTGCAACATTCCTTTGGGCTACAGAGCTTTCGTGAAAGACGTGTCAGACTATATGATGCTGAAGATTAAGAAGATGAAAAATACCAACATATTAAAGAAGAATAATGCCGATACCATAGCCGGGGTAACCTGTGTAACGTCACTGAGCGGCAGAGCTGAGGGAGGAAAAATTTTAGAGGTATCGGGAGGGGAAGGCGTCTTTATCCTAGTGCGATATTTCTGACGACATAGAAAAAATGAAGTTCGTCAAGCAAAGTACGATAAACTAGCACAAGGCTAAAGCGATTTCATTCGTATCGATATGCCCGTATTTTGATAGGAGTTTTGTAGAAGAGAGATGTTTGAATCCAGTTGATCCTCCATCGCTTGATGTAACATGATGATGAAGTTAAAAGATTTGTATCTGCAATGACAGCAATTAACAAAACGTGAACTGATAACTTAGAGTAGAATTAAAACCGTTGTCAAACAAATAGATCTCCTCGAGATCTAAAACATTTTAGCATGCTCGAACATTTATGAAATAAATTCTAATTTCTCCGAAGAATTACAAAGGAATTATACTACCAAGGAAGGTAGAGTTTTACAAGAAAAATGACAAAATGTTAACTGCAGCATATTATACTGTGAGGTGTTGCGAAATATGGGAAGAAACTGCATAAAAATGATTTCACTTGCTTAGGGATGCGGAATTAATTTTGATGGGCACCCGCTCTTTAGAAAATTCGGCAAATCTAATCAAATAAAAACGGGCACATTCATTTGACCAATCCTAAAATCCCCAAATTTCAAATTCCTCTCCAAATTGGAAGAGCCGTACGTATTCTATTTTCTTCATTCTTAAAAGAAGTTTCTTCAGTTACCCAAGTCATTCAAGGACTCAATAAATGTAGTATTCTACGAAGAATAGCAAATCTTCCAACATATTGGATAGCAACTGTTATAAAGCAAGAGGATCAATGTAAGCAGACACTGCCTGAAATAAAATTAACCTGAGAGAAAAAAATTAGAGAGGATTATCTCGTATTTGTAAATCTTAGGCTTTTTTGACAGCCATTATCTACTCTTAAAGTAACAAACCACGATATCAATTGGCAGAAATGGAATTTTTTCCAAAGTTTGTTTGCTACTCTGACGATAATTCTACGGCCGACAATTTTAAATCGATGACATTATTACACACATAATATAGAAAAATTAAATTAGCGATTAATAAGGAAGCGTGTCATTGCATGGTTTTTATTTCAAAAAGCTATTATGTTTTGAAAAATAAACACCTGTTTGTTGCAAATAAGTCGCCTTTCAGAGAGCAAATGGCAGTAAGTAGCTGGCGAGCCGCAGTTAAGATGTCGGAGAGCCGCAGTTTGGCCATGTGTGTTGTATAGTTTCCCTAGGTGTTGTAGGTGATACCTATGCATTCTGTAGAATTACAAATACTGTCTAAGTAAAGTATGAAACGAAAGTCATAGTAAGGCTTTTATATAAAAGGCATGCATTCTACAAAATTTCAAATGTTGTTTAGAAAAATAGTAAAAGAATGCCATTTAAAAACCATTTACTCAAAATGCGTAAATGAAAGTTATATACGACAAAATTTATGCCTTTCACCTAAAAAAACCAAATAAAATATGAATCAACTTGCTGTGTCAAGAAACGAAATAATTCCCTTAACTTTATTTCTTATAAAATGTAAAACAGAGTCATGAAAAGGCCTTTTCTAAAAATATACACATTAAAAAAGAAATATTTTTATCTCCAGCGCGCGAGACTGTGTATCGGAAATAGGCTCTTTTTAATTTATTTTGTGATGCTGCTGTTGAGTTGAAAATAATGGTTCAAGTGCGAAGAATATGATATTTAATAAATGAACGTAACACACAAAACGAAACTAAGGGGCGTCCCTAAGGAGCGTAATATTCGTATAAGAGCTTTCACATTTTTTAATTTTATTTAATTTTCAAAACGTTTTAATAGTGTAGAAAAAGCCATAGAGGGCGCTGAGGCGCCAATATATATAGTTAATTAAAGAGTTTCTATGCTGAGAGAGTGCGGATAGGTATAGCCATGTAAAGAGTAAAGTGACCACGCGTCCCGGTTTTGGCGGGACAGTCCCGCTTTTTGGAAACTGTTCCGCCGAATTTTAAAAATGTCCGGCTTTTTAGAAAATATTTGCATTGCTTATTTAAAATTTACTGTAAAAATATATTACCTATTATTCATTAATTATTATAGTGAACACAAAGAAATAAAAAAAACACATAAAATGTATGCAGAGTAAACTAAATTAGGCAATGTAGCGAGTTAGATTTACTCGATCATATTCGATCATTGTCGTTAGGTCTTCTGTAAGAATATGTATTGTTAAGAAGGAAAGCTTCCCCAAAGTTGGAATGGCTTCATCAAATTGTAGACGGAAGCAGTTGCGCATGCGCGAAATAGCTTTCGAAGCAAATTCAAGCTTAATATCATTTTGCGCATGTGCGGCATAGATGTCGAATCGGTGTCGAAGGTCACGTTTGTGAAGAGTTCATACTTCTGTGACACCATTTTTTTTTTCGTCTGTATAGACGTAAATCAAATCCGTGTTGGTCTCGTCTCATCTTAATGCAGATAAGTGCGACTGCCGTTAGACAGTGCGGTTTGTTGTTTTCAAATTGAAGTTCAACTCCTTATTTGATTGACGAAGGAAGGGCAGTAGTCGCCACAGCGTAACAGTCAATAAAGTAAAATTTAGTACTCTTTCTTTTAGCCTTTGTAGTAAATTATTTATTTATAGTATTTACCCATAAAAGATGAGTAAAAAAAAGAGAGAATGCAAATTTAATGACAAGCTAAGCAGAGAATTTCTGTCTATTAAAAAAACCGTAATAGACTACATGGAACGATAAATGCAACACTGAATTTTCGGTCTCACATGGTGGAAAAAACGATATTACTAAATATCTAGCGACAAAGGGGCACAGAAGATTTTTGAAAAATGCCGCTTGCTTGTCTAAAATGGAACAGTTTTTTCGCAGTGGAATTTTTCTTTGGCAACACGGAGGAATAGCTAGCATTAGCTGAAGGGTTATTTGCATTCCACACCATAAACCACAATCAAAGTTTCAGATCATGGATTGTACGTCGCAAACGATCAAAATATTGTACGACAAAAAATTTGCATGTGCAAGGACAAAAACCGAAGCAATTATTTGTAATGTTTTTTCACCATATTCGTTTTCACAATTTCAGAAAGAATTAGATAAATGCACATTTATATCCATACATTCCCATACTTCCAACCACAAAGATTTAAAATTATTTCCCACAATTGTTAGATTTTTTGATCCAGAAACAGGAATTAAAATTAGAATATTAGATTTTGTTTCATTGCCGGATGAAACTTCACAAATAATTTTGGATTCCATAAGTACGATTTTAAAAAAGAATAATTTGAACAATAAAATTATTGCCTATTGTGTGGATAACACTAACGCAGATTTTGGTGGAAATGCTAGAAGAGGCAGCAATAACGTTTTTACGAAACTTAACGAACGTTTGAACCAAAAAATTATTGGAATAGGTTATGCAGGGCACATTCTACACAATACTATTCAAACAGCATCTGACTTACTTCGAGTTGATGTTAAAAGTATTATTGCAAAAATTTATTTGTATTTTTATATACATACTGTGAGTGTTGCAAGTTTGAAGGATTTTTGTGAAAGCACAGTAATCGAATATAAGAGAATTCTTGGTTATAGCAAAACACGCTGGTTAGCTCTTTTACCAGTTGTAGACAATATTTTAAAAATAAACGAGCCATTAAAACCATACTTTGTATGACAAGTCCAAGAATATTGCAGCTATTTTGTGAAAATGACACATCAAAAATTTGGCTTCCGTTCATCCACAAACAAGCTACATCATTTCACAAGACTGTGAAAATTACTGAAGGGTTCAAAATTTCAATTACGGAAGTGTCAAATGAAATCAATAATTAAAAACAAAATTGCGGAAAGAATTGATAACGATTACGTTCCTTTAGTTATTCGAAAGGGCATCACTAAGTTGGAAGAACAAGGTGCCATTAAACGACCGGATTTTCTGAAAGAAGTCAGAAATTTTTAAAATAACTGCTTGGAATATCTTGAAGAATGGGCAGTTCAATTCGAGGATATTAAAAACTTTCATTGGGTGACATTAAAAAAGGAGAGTTTATGGGAATATGTGGAAAAGTATTTTGAATAACCATTTTTCAAAAAATAATATTTGCGAAAATGATCTTTTTGATGAGCTGGCATTGGTAAAAAGATACTTACTGCCGAAAAAGTTAAATGTGGTTGTATGCAAATGCGAAAACAGACAAAACGTGGACGGACTTATTCCTTCATTTTAAACAGAATAATATTCCTTATCAAAAAAATCTGAAAGATTTCAGATTTTAAATTACGTCCAAAGGCGCGTTTTTTTAACGTTTCGTGTGCTACCTTTTTTTATTAAATATCATGTACTACGTACTCAAACCATAAAATTCAGCTCAAAATCAATATCGCAAAATCATTTTAAAATGAACATATCTTTAGAATTTCCGTAAGTCTCGTGCGCTGGAGATAAAAATGTTTTTTTTTTTCGTACAGTGTTGCCATTGCTCGCTTTGAAATCATTTAGTTTGTTAATCAGAAATTCGTTGAAATGTTACAAAACATAAAATCGATAATAAAGCAAATTTCAAATTCAAAATTAGGGCTTCCAGATGCCCATATTCGCAGTAGGA
>KK116158.1:19991-30713 GCA_000611955.2 Stegodyphus mimosarum
CTACAAGATTTACACCCCTGGAGTCTTCCACGATTCCCTTTTTGTACTCGACGGAATAGCTCTTTCGTTTTGTACTCATTTTAACTGGGATTAAAAATTATTCACTTTATTTTTAAATAAAATTACGTATGAGGAAATAATCAGACTTACAAAACTGAAATGAATGAACGTTGTATACCCGCACTGTCGCTCAATGTAGACTGCTGCCTTATGTTGCATTTTTAAGATAAATTCCAAGAATTAATTTGAAACGAACTGTGGAGGTAAACTATTAATTTCTCGGAATATTTTGTTTCAAACATTTCTCTGAAATACCAGTATTAGGAAAGCTAAACATATTATTACTTATATTTAATAAATCAACAGCATTTTTTAACAAATTCTTTTTGTCACATTATTTTAACTAGGGATTATTTTCGGAGGATGTCTTATTTTACAAAAAGTTCCAAAAATCACGATAGGGCTTATTTTCGGAGGATGTCTTATTTTACAAAAAGTTCCGAAAATCACGATAGGGCTTATTTTCGGAGGATGTCTTATTTTCAGAAAAAGACGGTAGTCATTCGGGACTAAATCCCTTTGGACTAAAAATGTTTTGAAAACTGTAGAATACGCGTTCTTCCTTCCAGGAACAATGCAGCAACGCAGCGTGTTTTTCTAGTATGAATAAAATATGGACAACTGAAAAAACGCAGTTGAACATTAAAACTTTAAAATTTTTACCAATTCATGTGAGAAATTTCACTACATTTTAATAAATGATCCGAATCTATTGAAAAGTATTCATTCGGATCAAAAATATGACCTTGAAAGAAAATCATAATTTTTTTAAATAAAAAATTTTAATTAATTAAAAATCATAATGTTCAATTTATTGTTTTTTACAAAAATTTTTATAGTTACCGATAATTAATAATAAATACATTTTTTAATATTTATAGACAAGTATATGAATGTATACAATAAATTATATTTTTTTGAATTATTAGTCTGCTTTCATAACTAAATTATAATTCACTTTTCATCCCATTTGTCCCGCTTTGTATCAATGAAAATGTGGTCACTTTAGTGTAGACAGAGAGGATGGGCGTGGTCATGTAGCGGTGTTATTAAACCAGCTATTACGTAAATCCAGCAAATCTGTAAATATATTTTGCTTCATAAAGTAGAATTAGAAGAAAATAAGTGTCTTTATTCATCGCAACATGACATTAAAAATACCAGTGGATTGCCATTAACAGGAAAAAATTATTAAAAAAGCCATGGAAATTTTAACTGTACAGATTTGGAAAAAAAGAAATATTAGTTAGTGAGCATATGAACGTTATCCTTATTTTTGGAGCCTGTACGTCGTTCAAGTGATTTATCCAGTTTAAGAAAATTGTATGATGAAATAACAGTTCAAATTGGAAGTTTAGAAACATTAGATATTAATTTTAAGCCTTATGACAATCTACTACTTCCTATTTTATATAAATGTATACCCCAAGATTTCATGTTACAGTTTAGTAGAGAACAAAATTCCGGCAAAGAATCAACAGTGTCTGATTTATTGTCTTTTCTAAAGAAAGAAGCACGCGAAAAATCCTTAACTCTGGGTCTTAAAAAATGAACAAACACTTTCGAAAACCAGCGAAAGAAGTACTGGCAATTATCGTAAGAATTTTGAAGCAATTTAAAAGAAAATGGCATCAGCGGCGATGCTTAATACATCAGTCAAAAGTTATATGTGTTGTCTTGAACTTCACCCGTCAAAAGACTGCGGGAAAGTCTTATTTCAGAAAAACACAAAGCGTTTTATGAAAAAAGTTCACAAAAAACCAAAGGCGAAAAGAGTTAAATGTAATAAATAGTATTTGCAAATCTCAGTCGCATTTAGAGAGCCTGTGTAAACGTGCAAGAAAATAACCAACAAAAATGAAAGCGGATTAAAAGAAATGAACGTCAATTCACAATTCCTCAAAACGCTGAGTAAACAAATTCCTAATGATATGATTTATTACCAGACTTTGAAGGCCCAGCTAATCGTTAATAATTCCACATATAGCGTTAGGTTGTATGCGATTCTGCTTTCGAAAGATCTTACGTGTGTCAATCCATTGCTAGAAAAGCAGAATTGCCAAAAATTCGCAAGGAAAGATTATGAATTCATACATTTGCATCTTCGAATCCGCCAGTAAGAGTTTAAAAGAAAAAGACTTGCATCAAAAAATAAAAGTGGATTTACTTTAATTATTGACGCACTCAAAATTAAAACCATATGTTCCCATACGATAGCGAGGCCAACTAGACATATCATAAATGAGCTACGCAAGGAAGGATTTGATTTATCTGACAGTTACGATAACGCCGTGGCGGAGGAGCAAGCTTTTAATTGGAAATGATTATTTAAACTGCATTTTAACGGGGAAAACATGACCTTTGCCAGAATGTTTAGTATTGTATGAAAGCATATTCGTTGGTCGTTGAGTGGTAGAGAGGGGGGAGAGAATAAGAAGTTAAGTTCTTCGGAGGAAGGGTTAACGGGTTTGTTTGCACAAATTGATGGAGAGAATAAGTTCTTCAGAGGAAGAGTCAACGGGTTTGTTTGCGCAAATTGATTCGGTAGAGGAAGAAATACTATCTGAACACGTTCGTCAGCTATGGAAAGTGGAAAATTTACGAATTACTAATTGCAAGTCGGGAAGGAGTGAATGCGATAAGTGAATAATTAAGCAGTTTGAAGATGATTTGCAATACGTAGATGGGAGGTATGAGGCCCGTTTGTTGTGGAATAGGAATGCAGGGAATTTGGAGAATAATTTTGGTTTTGCGAAAAGGTAATTTGAAAGGGTGCAGCCAGAGTTAAAAAATAACCGCTTGGTGAGGGAACAGTTTATGGAGATAATTAAATATCAAGTACATAATAACATTATTCAAGAGGGCGAGGATACGAGAAAGGGATATTTTATGCCATTTCGAACAGTGGTCCGTAAAGATAGAAAAAGCATTCAAGTTCGAATGGTATTTAATTGTAGCAGTTATGACAGAGTAAAGCTATCGTTAAACGACTGTTTAGAAAAAGGCCCAAACCTAAATCCGAATAATTTGGGCATCATTCTTCCTTTTCGAAAATTTAAAATTGGATTCTGCGATGACATAGAAAAGGCGTTTTTGATGATTGGGATAGAAAAGGAAGATAGGCAATATTTAAAATTTTTGTGGTGTCCTGATAATGACAATTATGCAAATGGACAGAGTATTATTTGGATGTAATTGTTCACTGTTTTATTGAGCGCAGCGATCAAATATCATTTAACGAAATACTCAATTTATGCTTCACCTGCATGGACCTCTGCTACAAAAAATGATCTCCTGAAATTACAGAAAATTCAAAATCGTTTCCTTCGCATTATTACTAATGCACATTACTATGTCAGAAATGTCACACTTCATGATGATCTCAGACTTAGCACCATTGAAAATTATCTTAACAATACAGACACAAAATTCTTCGATAAAGCGCTTAGATGTTAATATTTAAATTCATTTAATCTCTTCAACTATAAAATACTTGAAGAGGATCTAAGGTCATTTGCCTCACACCGCAAGAAGACTTATCTTCCTATCTAATTGAGGAAAACGTAGAGTCAGCTTTTAGTCTTTCATCAGAAGCGGTATCTATTTTGAGAGACGCGAGTTTTAATTTGAGAAAACTAAACACTAATTCTAAAGAGCTGTATGGCTTGTGGCTTTAGAATGAATTGTGTGAAGAAAGTAGGTTTGAGAGAGATAGTAAGTTGAAAGTGTTAGACCTGGTGTGGGACTTGGAAAAGGATGTTTTGAGAGTTGACGTTACATCATTGTTGAGTAGTTTAGAATCGTTGAGAAATAATAAAAGATCGGTGTTAATAACAGCAGCTAAGGTGTTTAACCCAGTTGGATGTATTTCTTCATTTGTGGTGCGAATTAAGAGACTTATGCAGAAAATATGGCAGAGAGGTTTGGACTGGGATTTAGAGTTGCTAGTAGAGTTTCAGAGCAAATAGATAGAGTGGTGCACTGAAGTTAAGGAATTAAACGTGTTGAAAATAGAGAGGTACTGCTTTGCAGAAGTTCTAAGTAAAGGCCATTCGGTTGAAGTTCATATTTTCTGTCATGCGTCAGTGGTGGCATTAGGAGCGGTGACGTATTTTAGATACAAGAATGAGAGAGGAGAGGTCGTTTATAATTTCAAAGATTAGGATAGCGCCGTTAAAAAAGTTGTCCTTCCCTAGGTTGGAATTATGGGAACCTTAGTTGCAGTTAGGTTATGGGAAATATTATTGAAAGTGTTTCGTGATTTGGTAGGTAAGTTAGTTCTGTGGACGGACTCAGAAATTTGCTTGTGGTAGGTAAGAGGGTCAGCGCGTGAGTGAAAGCAGTTAGTGTCGAATAGAGTTGCAGAAATACAGGACTGTACTTTGCCCGTTAAGTGAAAATAGTGTCCAGGGTCGGAGAACCCTGCAGATACGTTAACGCGGGGTGAAACAGCATATGCATTGGTGAAGGCTAATAATTGGTGGCACGGTCCATCATGGTTGAACGTTTCTGAAGATCAATGGCTTGAGCAAAAGTTTAAAGCACAAACTGATATCCAAAATTTGGAACGTTTGAGCACTTATGTTCATGCGATGGTCCCAGTAGGAGAAACTGCGTTAAACATTACTAAGTTCAGCAGTGTGGAAAAATTCTTGAGAGTTACAGCTTGGGTAAAGCGGTTTGTCATCAAGATAAGAAAACGTACCTGTGAAGAAGGTTCTCGTACTGTATTGGAGGTCCAAGAAGCTGAGGAGTACTGGATGAAACAAGTACAGAGAGAGAATTATTTTTCGGATATTCAACAACTGGAGAGGAATAATCTAAAAACTCTTGATTCGAAGATTTACAGTTTAGCACCATATCTGGACAGTAGAGGTATTTTGCGTGTCAGAGGCCGTCTGTAACAAGTAGAATTAAAAGGGAAAGAAAAACATCCTATTATACTGCCAAAGTCCACAGAACTAGTGATATTTGGTAAACACATAAAAGTATTCCATTCAGGAGTTATGGCAACATTGTCCAATGTCAGGAATCAATTTTAGATACTTAAGGAAGACAAGTAGTAAAGAAAATTATTAACGCCTGCCTGGTGTGTAAAACGTTCGCAGTGAAGCCCGCCAAACAGCCAACGGGTCAGTTACCAAGAGATGGTGTAGTTCAAATAATCCTTTCACAGTAGTAGGTATTGGCTTAACGTCGTCGTGCTGTACACATTGAAGTGGTTTCAGATATATCAGCAAAAAGTTTCATTCTTTCATTACGGCGGTTTATAGCTAGAAGAGGGAGCTGCAAGGTGATTTATTCTGATAATGCTAAGAATTTCCGCAGTATATGTCAAATGATTAAGGGATTTAAAACAGCCTGCGTAGATCCTACAGTGCCAGAGTTCCTAACATCCGAAGGAATTACATGGAAGTTCATCCCTGAACGTTCCCCCCATGTTGGGGAGGGTTCTGGCAGCGTTTGATGAGAAGCATCAAAGAACCTCTGAAGAAAATTTTAGAGAGAGCATTACTGACTCTCGAAGCGCTCTCTACAATATTAACTGAACTCGAGTGTGTGTTAAACAATAGGCCCTTAACATACGAGGGTAACGAGCTGGGTGAACCCCGCCCGCTCACAACTTCACAGTTTTTACTGCCAGGACGTGACACATTTAACTTTCCTGAGCATTGTTTGGAAATTTTCAACAAGGCGTTAGACAAAGAAACTTCAACTAGACGGAGGCTTGAGCAATCTAAGCTCTTAAAATTAACATGGATCAAGTGGAAAGAGAAATATTTACTACACCTTAGAAACGCACATAATTTTGCTAATCCTTCAACTGAGAGTAACCTTAAGACCGGAGATGTAGTATTGGTAGAAGGACGAAACCATTCCAAGCTACTCTGGGATATGGGAATAGTTGAAGAAGTAATTGTGGGACGAGATGGATATATACGAGCGTGCCTCGTTCGCACACCAAAGGAGCAATTCAGGTAAGCTATCCAGCTTTTATACCCTTTTGAAATTTAAATTTAGGACATTTCATGTCATTTTGAGCTTTTACATTGTTTATATTATTGATTATTATGTTCATTCAATTATAGTCTATCATTTGTGTTTTTCATGCAAGTTACTATATGTTATTCATTTAATATTCATTTATATATGCCGTACTTATTTAGCATTAAGCCATTTTAATTAATGTTAATATTGTTGTGTAAAGTTTGTGTATTCGTATTAAAGAGTATAGGTGGGGAGTGCTGTAGAAAATGCTATAGAAGGCGCTGCGCCGCCAGTGTATATATAGTTAATTAAAGAGTTTCAATGTTGAGAGAGTGTACATAGTGTATATTGGTGTGGTCACGCAGAGAGTGTACAGAGAGAGGAAGGGCGTGGTCATGTAGAGGTGTTATTAAATCAGCTATTATGTAACTCCAGCAAATCTGTAAATATTTGTATATATAGTTTGCTTCATAAAGCAGAATTAGAAGAAAATAAGTGTCTTTATTCATCGCAACGTGACATTAAAAAATACCACCGATGCGATGAGTCATCAAATTAAGTTTTTACATCAAATAGTTTTTTTCCCTGAGAATTAGATTCTAGTCTTAAATTTTAAATGCAGAGTAGGAAGTGTAGGGCATCAGCTGTGTCCTAGAAAACATTCGAACCACGGATCCTCCAATGTCAGAGGCGCTCTCCACTTACACTGCGAGAGAACCCAAAGGGAATGCCTTAATTGCTTTTAAGATTACAATGTTTTAAATTATTTTTTAATTACTGATAACAGTAATTTTTGGTCATTATTATAGTACCGATTTGATTTAGCAATTTGATTTCCATTCCTTAAGAGTTAATTTATTATTTTGTTACAATAAATAAGGTAAACAAAACTAAAAGAACCTCACAATTAAAATTTTCCGTTAAGTATTTGTTACTTAGATCTTCAATTAATATCTAACATTAATTAAAATTCTTTTTCCATCTTATAAAAAAGGGCAAAGCTTTCAACAGTAACAAAAATATTTGATGCTTAGGTTTGGGTATTTTTTTTACGTCTTCATGGAGAATTAATTATAGCAGTATCTGTTCCGTTAATCACGCTTCCGAACACTGTAGCATTCGGCACGTGGCTAAATTCTTCGATGATAGTAATGTATAGCATTCGTGGGATCATTTATTTGCTTGCCACTGAAAGAATGTTTTTTTCTCTTCCACTGAAGGGAAGGTGCTTTAAATTTCTATCTAAAATAAATCTTTGCCATTAATAGCATTTTGCTTTTTGTTTCGTCAAAGTACTGAATGCTTTTTTTTAATTTTTATTTTCTCTTTCAATTAGTTAAGAAAAACTCCAATGATTATTAACTCAGCGGAAAGCGAGAAGTTGCAGTGTGGTGAAAAGGGGAGAGTATTAATTTATTTTTATTTATTCCTTTGTTTACTCTTATTTATTTCATTTTTATTTATTCATTTTAAGGAAAACGAGTTAGTTGCGTGTTCTAAAACTATCTTAAGACTGATACAAGTTCATTTGTCAAAAAATTAATTAATATATTTTATTTTAGTTGTAAGGAAGTTACTATTATTTTTCACCATTTAGTACTTCAGGTCTTTACTGTCACTCCTCTTTTCCATTTCTCTACCAGAATATAAAATTAGGTTATTTAAACAAAGGCTATAAATTCCTTAGATAGAGTGTGTTTGCCTCCTGAAGGCCACGATACTATTTTGCTATCTTAGGATAAGCGTTCTTGTCTCCGTGGTTAGTTATTTTTGTATTCCCGCCAGTGTAGGAAAAAGAGCCATCTTTCGCATCAGATACCTCTGGAATCAATCGGCTAATTGCTTAAACTGATATTCTTATTTTGACTTATAGCCATACATGCTGGCTGAGTTTGTAAGCACCCTTGGTGCTTACATTTTCAGTTTAATAAAAGGGTTTTTAAGGCCTTCGTTTGTATTTGTAATACTATCTCCAAGACTTGATTGATAACTCTCTACCCAGTCTTAGTTAAGAATTTAGATAGTGTGCATGATAGCAAAACACATTAAACTGTATGTGGTTAATAAGTGTGTTAAGTTCTAAGGGCTTTGGTAAGTTACAAAAGAAACACAGCCCTCAGAAATTGTAGTATTTTTTTTTCTCATTCTCTGCTTTGTCTGACTTATTACTTTTTATACAGTAGATCAGAGACTGACAAGACTGAAAAATCTGTGGACCAGATATGCATGGTAAAAAAGTATTTAGAAAATACTCGAACTATTAAATAAAAGCATAAGCAGGGCGGATATTTGTACGCTGTTATTGTACAGCAAAGAAAAGAATTCTATTTTTGCTTGTTTCTTATTTAGTTTAAAAAAAAACTGAATACAGATAAAATACAGTTTTTACTTTCTTCTTAAACATACATATTGCACTCAAAAGTAAAAAAATGCCAATTGTTAAGAAAAATAATGTGCTGTATATTAAAATGTTTACAGAAATAAATTGTTCTTTTCATTTCCTTTTTCAAGACGATTCCTTGAATAGAAAAAGGAAAGACATGTTTCTTTAATTTGTTTTTAGAAAAGGAAGCTCAAGCTCACACTACGATTTGTATCTTCTTCTGCAACAGAATGCAACAATGGAAGTCTTCCCACGTCAGTCAGATTTCAGTAGCGTCTAGCCCTAGCATGGTTTATGCTTCACGCATGCGCAATGGCAAGCTTCGTTGGCGTTAATGGCTGACGTCCGTTATACAGAACTGGCGATGTATCATGAGATTGGCAACTAAAGACATGTTGTTATTCCACTAAATTTTGTCATACTGCAGAAGTTAAGCTTGAATAAGAAACTTGAAGCGTTGAAGAAGTTAAGCTGTTACTGATTTCTTATATTTAGCATGATTAGTATGAAAGGTAATTTTGTATGTTTAGGAATGTTCGAAGACCTATTTTCGATTACCTTTTGGATTACCAATAAGGTAAGATAATGTTGTAGGCAACAATTATTATTGGTCATAATAACTACAACTACTTTTTAACTAATAACTACTACTTTCACTTCATCCATCGCTCAGATGAAGTGTTGTTTGACTAAAATCAACAAGCGCTAGAAAAAATAATAAAAATGTTATAATACGAAAAACGTGATTCTTGCTTTTGTTTCGCCGCTCAAATTATTGTAAAAATAAGAACGTTGCAAGCGACAACATACTGATGATCCGTACGTAAGTTGAACACAAGTAAAACGTTCTGTTCCCTTCAATGACATTATTGACTCTTCTTGAAATTATAACTCTTCCATATTCATTTAAAACTATGTTTTCGTTTGTGTGCATGATTTCAATTCATATATTTGAACAGACATTTGAATCTTCTCTCCCACCATGTTTACAGAGTAACATAACTTACTGGTAGGGGAGTGATATAGACAACAATTATTATTGGTCATAAAAACTACAACTGCTTTTATTATCTAATAACTACTACTTTCACTTCACCCATTGTTCATTTGAAGTGCTGTTATGCTTAAAATCAACAAAGGGAATTACCGAGCGCTAGAAAGAATAATAAAAATGTCATAATACGAAAATTTGATTCTTGCTTTTGTTTTGCCGTTTAAATTATTATAAAAAAAAGTTGCAAGCGACAACAATGCAATCAAGAATACGAAAAGAACCAAAGTATGTTATTTTACTGAATGCCTGTTAAAAGATGAACTTTTATGATAACTGTAACTATGAAATAAAAAACAAATTTGCTAAATGAGGTTAAATTAATTGATTATGTTAAGCTCTCAAGAATTATTCGCCTAGGATGAGCCTTGCCTTTATGGAAAGCTTGAATTTGAAAAGAAATTTTATGATAACAGTAAATATATGATGAAATATCAAACAAATGACATTTAGAAATAAATGTAAAATACGGTCATGTTAATTCATTATTTCACGTTACAAAAACGTACAGCATTATTTTAAGCAGTTCATAAACATCAACACGAGTGAAAAAAGAATAAGGTCTATTCCCCCATACGCTTTTTCAAGTCCCCAGTAAATAAATTCTAGCATATTTGGGCACAAAGCTCACTCCATACGCTTTTCCAAGTCCCTAGTAAATAATTGGCCGCATAATTGGGCACAATTTTTTCTGAATTTCAAGCAGCCATTCAATCAGTTAGCTCTGTTGAACACCCATTAACACCTGAAATTTTGCAATGCCAAGAATTCCTGAGAACTCTCACTTTAAAGGGGAAACAAATCGTCCTCCAGAAGGTGCCCGACCATTGTGGTCTTTGAGGCAATGACCAAGCGGACTTACTTGCAAAACGAGGTGCCAGCTTATTACAACATCCAAATACAACCGTTTCTTATTGGAGGATTAAACTGTTTTTAAAAGGTGTATTTACGTCTAATACCTTACAAGATCTTCAGACTCATACAGCGTTGAAAAGTTGGAGAATGATAAGTCCTTCTCTTATTCCCGATAATCCAAGACGTACTGCAGTTGCAGCTTTCCGTCTGTCTACAGGACATGATTGCTTTGCCGCTCACCTGCACCGCATAGGCATTTTAAGCTATCCTATTTGCCCACTTTGCAAGTCTGGAGAAGAAATGGACAGGGACCACCTGCTTCGATGTGGGACTCTTCGTGGTTTTATAGAAGAGTCGAGATACTGGGAGGCAAGAGCGCTCTTCA
>KK116158.1:30730-42488 GCA_000611955.2 Stegodyphus mimosarum
TTCTTAGACAATGACTTCGGTCATTTTGTTCTTTGTTCTATCGTTTGTAATCCTTTGTTTGTAAGATTTTAGTTCTTTGTAACTTTTTCCCTAGCCATTGGAGATAAAAAAAAATAATTGGGCACAAAGTGAACAAATTTCACACATTCTGCAGCACTTCGCTTCCGCATTGCTGAAGTCTGAATTGTGAATTCATCGGCAAGCCAAATATACATAGATGTTCTTTGACCAAGCGACGAAGTTTATCATGCTGAAAATATGCCTATTGCGCATGCGTGAAGCATAACCCATGCTAGGGCTAGACGTTACTGTCAGATTCCACCGTATTAAGGCAGGTGGCGTTGATTAAGCGGCAGGCAAGGTTTGACAAATGACACCGCTCGTCTGCAACATTTAAACGTGGTCTTTGTCGACTTGCTACCTGACTAAGGAGGCTGCCTTTACCACTCAGCACGCAGGATATGGAGATACTCGAATTTACTTACCTTACTTACCTTAATTTTATTATAATAGAACCATAACGTTTCGCACTCAGCGACAGCAAAGCCACTTTGATCTGCCCCCCCAAAATGGCCTTGGTAACAGGCGAAAATTCCTGCAAAAACATAGCAAAACGAAGACATTGTGGTACGAAACACTGTAGGAGAAATTAAATCAAGGAGAAAAACATCGCTGTTCTAAAACATCGTAGTGAATAATAACGCGTTTTAAAACATCGTTGTAGAAATATCCTGCTAAAAATAAAGCACAAATAATCACGTGATGATAACGTCGGAGACATGTTTTTCAGAATTTAGAAGTTCTAAATGTATATGCCCATAATGATTTGTGAGCGCAAGAAGGAATCAGGAATGCTTTTACCTCTCTATTTCATATTTTGGATTTAATTAATTATTTTTAGGAGGGCTTAAATGAAGAAGAAAACTTAAGCCTTCAAAAACTGAAAATGAGTAGAAAGTTAACGTTGTGCGTAGCACTGAATAGAATTTTAAATTTATGTACTTAAATATTATAGCTCATTATTTAATTAAAAATTAAAGTTTATTATTTAATTCTCTTGTAAAGTTCCTTTGTCAGTTTTTCATCAAAAATACAGGGTGACTCAAAAGGTCGTCGCCAAACTTAACATTCTGGTCTGTCATATAATAACAAATAGGATTTACATAGGAGCATGTGTCCGAAAATGCGTACGGTGACACACGGAGGGCAATGGGAGAATGGGAAGCGGGAACATTTCAGGCGAGGACGTTGCGGGAGAAGGATGAATCGGTTTACTAACTCAAAACTGGCCGATATGCATTACTTGTATGTTGCCGCGGACCAGTCGCATGGCCATCGCAATCCCCCAGACTGACTTCCTTGGATTTCTACCTGTGGTCATACATGAAATCCATGGTACCGTAACATTGGACATGAATCTCGTCACCAGGATCGTGGAAGCGGTGGCACGTGTCCGTGGCACACCTGTACATTTTTACCGGGTCCGTGAATCCATGCGTCGACGTTGCGGAGTATGCATTGTGGCGAATAGAGGGAATTTGGAACATCTGTGATTTAACGGTGTTCCTTAATAAAAATCATATTAATACCTCTTCGGACTTACTTTCTTTCTCCCCCTCTGCGAATGCGAACTTTGCCCTCTGGTCACTGTCTGCATTTTCGGACGCAAATTCTTATGTAAATCTTATTTGTCATGGCATGAGAGACCAGGAAGTTAAGTTTGGAAACAACCTTTTGAGACACCCTGTATGGTCTATAAAAGATTAGGAAAGATGAGTAATTACATGAAGTTACCTATATTAAAACTGCTTAATTAATTATGAAATTGTAAAATTATTTGCTTTTACTTTGTTTAGCTTTCTCTTAGTAAAAATTAAATTTCGTTTTGTTTCAGTTTACTCGTTTTCTTAAAGTATTTATTAACATTTTCCCGCACAGCGTGCAGCAAATCGTTTAGATATCGATTCATTGGTTATGGTGAAACATGTCAGTAGGTAAATATATAATATTTTAGTAGAGGATTTGGATTTATTGAGTTAAGGCAATGCGCACTAAGGCTATCTGCCTAATGGGAATGATGCATTTGTAGAGCATTTTTTCAGGAAGCGGATGATTATCAGCACGCCCTGTGATTTGTGAGAAACCAATAGATCCATAAAGAACTCAAAATCCTTAATATCGATGAGAATATCCTGACAACAAGTTGCAATCTCTTTACAAAAATGCGAAATTCAAAGCATTCGCACACATTATGTAGATTATGATCCAACCTTAGAAAATGCTGCAAAAGACCAGATCATTTCATCATGACCGAAATGGTAAAGATGCAAAATTAACTGTGTACTCGGTTTTTTACTGTTTTAGTGTTATTCTGTATATGTTACTCATCAACGTAATTTTATTAATTCACCTGGTAACGCAGGTATTGACTTTACTCATTGTTGGCAAAATGGAATAAGAGAACTATGTATATAATATAACTATATTTTTTTGTGTTTAACATGCCTGGAAAAGCAGGCTATAAACTTTCTATTACAGCGCCTGACATAGCAGGCCTTACAGGCTTTATCATCTTTTATTGTAAAGAACCATTATCCTACACTTTCGACCTTGTATTGTATCTTCAGTTATCTGTATAATTGCAACGTGCATTCCACTTGGGATAATAAACTGGTTCTAAATAAGTTTATGAAAACTGCATCTCAGTTTCCCGTATCATTCAAATTCTTCGTCAGTGGAACAGCTTTTTTATTGATGATCTAGAAGTGATCTTCTGTTTCGTGTCACTAGATGATGGTACAAGCACAGTATTCCTCGCCTGATCGAAAGAGCCCGTGTTATTTAATACGTTACCATCGCCTTAGGGCAAAACTTCATGATTATTGGTGAAAGCTAGATTTAGTTATATGCTAATTGAACCATCTAAGATCCAGGAGCTGGATAATATGCTTAAACATTAAGGAAATCGCAAAATTGTCATGCAGCCAGTTCATTCTCCAGGTCGAACAAGTGTTCAATGACTCTACCACTTGAAAACTAGTATTAAAGGAAACTTATTTGTTTTTATATCAGTCATCGGAAAGACTCATATTTAAAATTCAGAAGTTCCAAAAGGGATTTAAAGACGATTCCAAACAGGATTCTCAAATTCCAAAGAGGATTTAAAAGATATAGAGTTGTAAATCATTTTAGCTACACGCGCGCTTTAATTCTTCGAAGATTTTTTAATCATTGCTTTACATAATATATAATGAACTACCTCGTGGAAATCACCTACTTGAGTAAAATATTAAAATCTCTTAAAATGCTATTTGTTCTATAAACATCTGCAAATGGTGGTACTGAATCTCATTTTTCTAAGGCGATCGTCTGCATAAAAGTATACTATTCCTAGAGCCGCTGTGATCGTTTAGAAGCGGTTTATTTTATCTAATTTTCCCATTTAGACATTTTTTTTATCTTTTGAAAATCAATACATTAATAAGACCATAACATTATGGTTCATAATAAGTTAGAATACATTAACATAACATTAAGGTTCACCAGAAACAAAAGAACATACGTGGTATAAAGAACGATCGCTCTTTACAGAATTTCATTTAGCACCAATATACTTTTTTGACTTCTTATTACATCAGTAATTTGTTTTGGAATAATCCTGGTACAGTTCACAATCAAATCATAATTATATGTGCTTGATGGTATTTCAATGAGTAAACAAGAGATGAAGCCGACGTACATTTGTATTGCCGATTCTCGATATTCCTTCGGAACTTCGAACAGCAGCAAAATTCAATCTGAAAGCGTTTGGGAAGATTTCTGAAGCGCCGGGGGTATCCATCAGGCAGCATATGTCCTTCACCTTTCCAAGAAGAAAACTGCTGTTGTCAATTTGATTCACAAAACTGCTGGCTCGAATCATGGAGTAGAGAATTTTTTTTTATTTTCCAATCTCTGCTTCTTAACTAGCTGTTCTCCTTACAGGATCGTATTCTCTTTGGCCCCATAAACTCTACGAGATCCTACTAACGAACCTGGCGACTTCTCGTACTAGGCTTAAAGGAAACAACCACAGCAGGAGGATTAAAAATAACCCTTTATTATTGTCAACTATGAACAGAAAGGCAAGTACTTCGGGCTTTACAATAACATCGACAATTTGTGGTGGAACTTAAGAATCGTTACACAATCAATTCAAAGCTGAAGATCAGTGCTGTAATAGCACCTTAAGTTAAGGCTAACTAGGTTGACTCGACAACATTTTCGACGTGATAATTATTTAAATGGCCAAAAAGGAGTATCAGCAACTCCGTGTAACAAGGACAGATTCGTTACGTGCGCTGGCTAGCAAAACGCGCTCTGAATAAACTCTAAGATTCATCCCTTAAAATAATTATTTCACTTAACTTAAAATTAGCATCCTGGCGAGGAAATGCGAGGGAAAGTTCAGGAGTTCAAAAAAGATAGAAAAAATTTGAACAATGGGGTAACTGAACTAAGGGAAACTCTACACCTTCATAGGTCCCTGTTCAGGCTCTCCCTGTTTGGCCTTTTTGGTCTGCTCTTTTTCTTTAGCCCTGAGTTCTGCTTCCCCACTCGCAGTCCACTGTAAAATGCTTCTCGAAACGAGGCTTTTGAGGATCTCCCGTTTTCTGCGGCCATCTCCTTATCCATCTCTATTGTCACTCTTCTGAAAGAACCTGAAAACTCTTTCTGATTTTATCACATTTCGCAATAAATTAAATTACAGAGATAGGACCGAAATAATGTTATAAAATCGTTTATCGCTTTAATAATCAAGTATATGACCACACCTACGATATTTAAAAGATCGCCATATTCACGTGTTATAAACTTCAAATGTCATGGTTACATAATGGGCAGAGAATGCCAGTGAACGCGAAACTATGGTCCAGTTTCTAATTTTCGAAGAATTATTGTGGAAGTATCTGGAGGCCGCCGGAAAGTGGAGGCCTGAGCGCATACCCCCATTTTACCCTTATTTAAATGAGGTCCTGGATTACAAATACGACTAGAGATGTGGAGGGACATCAATTAATTTACCATTAGTGATCAGGTGCAGTTGCCGTATATTAAGCACCTAAACGTACCATATCGCAAATGACAACATTTAGACCACATCAGGCGCCAGAGTGGGAATGCTGATGATCCAAGAATAATTAACGATGAACAATACTAGTGGCCGAGTGGATAAGACCGCTGAACACTGTGTATTTAAATCTCCGATGAACGGGATGGCCACATGGGCTTTTTCGGATTGCTCCCATGTGAACCGCGAAAACAAACCTATATTCCCTTAAGTCCTCCCCAAACGCATTCCCTCTCTCCTCATCGCATGTGCTTTTCTGCAATTTATTAAAACAGAACGAAGCCAATTACTCGATCCCTTTTGTAACTATGGGATCTTGGAGAGTAAAAGCACTGCATTTATATATCTTCTCTACAGTCCAGATGCTTCCTTCGGGCTTACAATTCGCGAGTCGTCGCTAAGTAATACTTAGAGGAGGCTCATTACTAGACCTGGACTCTACTGCTAGATAAGGTTTGGTTGTTTCTGTGTATATTCTCCCTTCGAAAGTGTAATGCCAGTCTACCCCCTTTGATGCATCGTGGATAACGTACTAAGTAATAAGATTGCTGAAAGACCATCGGGTTTGTCCATTCCTGATGAATTACCTTTGAAAAAGCATTCAAACGGGAGGAGGAATTGGGAAAGGGTATTGGAAAGCAAAGAAGCTTTTGAATTTTACAGGCGTTTCTTCTGTTGTCGTTACTTTATAGTCCAAAGGGGCTTTGTCCCTGAAGGACTATTGTTTTCATTTTGCGATTTTGCGTTGGAAATATTAAAAGTCAGAATCACTTTTCAAACTGTTGCCACCAAATCTTGCAGCCCTGTATTATATTTACAGAAATTAAATAATGAAGAATCTGGATAAATGTATGTATATTTCTGGAAATGTGATAAAACAACGGTACCTAGAGCCATCCAATTTTGAATAACGTACTTTTCCTCCCGAATATGCGCATCTGGAAGCCCGAATTTAGAATTTGTTTCATTATCTATTTCATATTTTGTAAAACTTTAACGAATTTTTGATGGACAAACTCAAACGATTTAAAAGCGAGCAATAGCAATACTCTACGAAGGAAAGAAAATCTTTTTATCTATAGCGCACGAGACTGTGTATCGGAAATTCTAAAGATATACTCATTTTAAAATTATTTTCCGATATTGCTGTTGAACTGAATTTTATGGTTTAAGTGCGAATAACATGATATTTAATTAATAAAGGTAACACACAAAACGTTAAAAAACGCCCCTTTGGACTTAATTTAAAATCTGAAACCTTGCAGCCATTTTAAATTTTTTTTTTATTCTTTTTGTTTTTTAAATAATTTTTATGTTCTTGTAGCTTTGTGTTTATAGTAAATGATTTTGTATATGCTTTTAGCTTGATATGCCTTTATTTAACCTGTAAGGTTTATTTTAATTAGCACACGATTTCTTATATTCA
Source organism: Stegodyphus mimosarum (assembly GCA_000611955.2). Lineage (NCBI taxonomy): Eukaryota > Metazoa > Arthropoda > Arachnida > Araneae > Eresidae > Stegodyphus > Stegodyphus mimosarum. Next base: position 37,267 of record KK116158.1, read on the forward strand.
GTCTTTTCTGCATTTCTACTATTTCCTCTACTCAACCAAAAAATGCATATTAAATATGGTGAGAAAGAATCTAAATTTATGGAAAGACCTTTGGAAAATTAGGTTCCAAGTTAGTCCTATTTGGTAACTGACTATGTTCCTTCCTGCTGTTGTGCTAACTGCTAAAAAGAATGCACATTAACTACGAAACCAGGTTCTTAATCTTTTTATTTTTATATATTTTGATTTATAAATATTGATGTATTAATACTGAGTGCAAAATTTGTAATCATGTGAATATTCAGTCTTCATCTGGATTTGTAAACATTGAGTTTCATTACCAGTTTTAGTTGGAAGTTTAGATTTATTGCTTTTTTTAATAGTTAACTTCAGGCTGAATCATTATAAATATTTAATTTTTTTACACGTTCATTGTTATATTGTTACGAATTTCACATTTATTTGGCTATTTATTTAGAATTGTAATTAAAATTCCTTTTTATTTCCCCGTGCAACGCAGACGATTTTTTCAAGAGAAAGCTACGTCGAAAAAAAAAAGAAAAGAAAAATAAAAGAGCGCGTGCATTTAATGCTTAATAAATAAATATCTCGTAATTACTGTTGCCATCCAGAAAAATCTAGAAAAATTGAGATTGTTCTACTGACAATTAAAAAGCTTATAAAAGCCGAACTGAAACACGCATTCCTCACGCGGAGTGCTAACTTCCCCACGTAATAAAAATTCATGACTGGTTTCCGTTCACACAATGTTTAATATCTTGTACATGTTTGGTGCCTACCTTACTTATACTTTTCAATTTACATTAACTGTTTTGTAACTCATGATACTATATCGTATTTAAAATTGTATATTTTATATTTATTATGCATTGTATATCTTTTCAGTCGTCTTGTATTTGCCACTTGTGGCTTCCCTTTTGACCTTTACTCTTTTATGTTTTATTTGTCTGGACTTTCAACGTCTTGTGGCCTTTTTAGGCAAATTTTGTCATTGAGCCGGTAAAGTTGCATTATTTTCAATAATTCGGCTATAAAATCACTGACTGACTGACTGACTGAAACACCTCATCTCAGTAGTTGTTGTAGTTGTAGTTGTAAAAAGCGGATTGCTGTTTGTTTACTTAATGCTGTTATTGATTGTAGCGATTTCGCTGTGAGATAGAATTATTTTATCTGTTTTGAACTGAGTTTTTGCTAAACGTTTGAGATATTGTGATATTGTGCGAATATCTCTGAAGAAATATTTCAGCATTTTGATTTATTTCTTGGGGAAAGAATAAATTTTTGTTAACTTTTTACGACTTGTGCATTTAATATATAACGAACCCGTACGCACGTAACAATATTTTACTGTACTGCTCTAATTAAGATGGAATGAAAATTTGGCCGATAATTTAGTAAGGTTACACAGTATAGTTTAGTGCAAATTAAAGTGTAGCGTTTATAAGCATTCGATGAAAAATTTAAAAAAAAATTAAATCTTATAAAGAGAAAATAATCCTTTAATAAACTTTTAAAGTTTCATTCAAAATTTTCTGTGCAGGAAAGGAAGGCGATCCTTCCTCCCCGAGTTAACTTTTAAGGTATTTTCTTCCGCCTTCGTCGTGTAACTGTAGCACACTCGGCGCGAATCCGAGAGATCCTGGTTCGAGCCCCGGCGAGGCCATTGCTTATTTTCAGGTCTCCTACTTCGAAAATCCTAAGGATTCTGCAAACTCTAAAAATGCAAAAATTTGAATAAGAAATAAAAATTATTGAAGTTTCTTCTATCTTCAATAAATACCACAAAAGCAATAAACGAATCCTAACTAATATTATAAATGCGAAAGTGAGTTTGTTTGTGTGTTTCTTTGTTTGTTAGGCTTTCACGCTTTAATTACTTAACCGATCCTCATGAAATTTTCAAGAAATATTTTTGATATATTAGAAAAGGTTACAGGGTATAAAATGTAACTTATCTGTTGAAATGTAAACTATATAATAGGTTTTTATAGATTAAAATGATTGTCGTTATATAAATATTAAATGTTGAAAGTTTCATAACGATAAGTTAAACGATGTAAAATTTCTCAGTGCGCGCAGGTGCGTGGCATACATTTTTAACCTTTTCTAATACATCAAAAATATTTCTTGAAAATTTCATGATGATCGGTTAAGTAATTAAGGCATGAAAGCGTAGCATTTATGTTTATTAAAGCGTTTATTAATTTTTATATGTTTAATTTAATTGATTATTGTATTATGTAATTAATAATTGTTACTTACGAGATTTTACGTCGAGTGTATTTTTAACTTAAAAAATAAGTAATAATAAGTAAAATTTTATCCTGATTATCCCTGTCAGGCAATAAGAAGAAAAAAAAAACAAATTATTTTGTTTTATTTTCAATAGTCTTTGAAACTTTGTAACGTTTATCCTAATTTTATTAATAGTTATTTTAAGTTATGCACCTTTTCTATCTATTCTAATTTCAGCTTACAATTTCCTACCAGAATGTAATTTCAGAAGTGCAGTTAATGCAAATGAGTAAGAGTACTGTTTAAGTCGATGTTTCGCCGACTTCGAGACTGATTTTCCTGACTCGCGCTCGTTTGCCTTTTGGCTACGTTCTCTCTTAGCTACTACGCTCGGCCATACTTTAGGCCCTTGCTTGGCTTCGCCGATTTAATTAATATTTAAGGCCCAACTACTTAGAAACCTGATAGCTTCGGCTATATCTTTCAGATAGCTTTAGTTAAGCTTAGTTTAGTTTAAATTCATAATTATTTAAGTTCAAGCCCAAGTGGAGGCTTTGTGTATACTCCGAGTTAGGAGTTGATTGTCATTATTCTGAGAAATAAAGGGTAATTAACCCTTCTTAAATCTTACGTGTTTATTCTCAAACTTAAGCGATTATTCCCTTGTTAGTGTTTGTGGGGTTCTAAGATAGAACATTGGAATTAAATAAGTAAGAGCCCTCCAACTTATTTAAGGACATCAACGGGAGCGAAGTCGCGGGTAAAAGCTAATTTCTAAATAAGTGTTAAAACCAAAACGACAGATGTTTTCCAAACATATGTCCTAAATATAATTCACAAGCACGCGAATTTAACACTAAATTCCGCTTAAGTGCTTTCAACTAAGTTTCAAATTATTTAATAGAAGTGAATTATCAATATATTAATGCTTAATATTTACATCTTATTGAAATGTTTAATGTTTACATCTTAGGAAATCATAAATGTCTGTATTCATTACAAAGCTTAAGTATATACGAAGCTCTACAATTATTAGTTACTTCAACTCAAGTATACGTATTTGCAGTTGTCTGTACCTTCCTTATTTAAAAGATGGGTAAATAACGAAATATTCTTACAAGATCATAATTAATGTCACGTGTTATAATGCAAGTTATTTCTCGTCAGCTGCACTACCGTTAAATTAATTTGCTCTTAATACTGAACTCAAAATTCTCCCTTCGAAGAATTAAGATGTCGAGAAATATCTTACTGTTTGAATAATATCACATATCTAGATTGATAACATATATAATTTATAAAAATGAAGAATTATTTAGGCAATTAAATTTTAAATGCATATTTATTTACAATTAATTTCAGATTCATTTAATACAACCTAATTTTTTTTCTCACTCCGTAAGAAAAATCTCAGTAATTAATGTCTCGTTTAAAATTCAAGTTCGTTAAACTTAATATATAAATGAGAAAACTTGCGTCATAGTTATCAATTCGGAAAAATAATCTGAAACTATGTGGAAACTCATTTATTTCGATTAATAGTTAATTTTTTAGCTAAAACAACTTTTCCTTCATTCTTCTTTTCACCCGCGCTTTCCTACCAGAATGCTAATTAGCTAATTAGATAGCGCGCGTTTGTTCAAATTATGGAAGGGAAAAGTGCTATTTAAGTGGAGCTTCTGAAGGTGACTTTAGAGCGTGATATGCCTGCTTGAAGGCCATCTTGTTACTTTAAATTTCTAGCTATCTGATTCTGTGGCGCTGAGTGCTTCTAGCCATTAGGCTTGTTTCCGCCAGCTTCTACGAGCCAGAGCCTTCCTGCGCGCTAAACTGTCTTCTAAGCCTTAGGCTGGGTAAATTGCATTTTATTTTAAGTTCAACATTACCTGTTTGAGTTAAGCCTGAAGTGTGGTTTTATGTAAAGTGTTCAACTATATGGGATTGAATAAAGGGTTTTTGACACCTTTCTTCGGACTTTGCTTCTTGTTGTCAAGATTTAGTGATAATTCCTCATACAATCTTTTGAGAGCTCGTTAGTCTATCTTCCTAAGAGAACGAGATTCTGTAACTGAAAACTTAATGTTTGTTGAAATATTTACAGCTTCTGTATTAAAGACTAAGGAAAATTATTCTTTCGCAATTATGTAGCCTCATACTCCAAATTACTCAGCCTCTGCCTTCGAAAAAATGTGAATTTGAAAAACAAGGTTAAGATTCAGATATTGTAGAGACAACCAATTAACCCAATAATTAAGTTCAATGCCGTAAAAAATATACTTATTATAAATATAGGGCAAGTCTAGCATATATTTTTCCTTGAATCTTTTCCGTTATCGAATATTATAAGAGCTATACTTCTGTAAAAATATACATGCCCCAGTGTTGCCGATTGTCCACCGTTAAACTAAATGCGTTGCTTTTATTTCTCATAACAGTGCTTCCAAAATAAGCATATTCAGTAAAACGGTTTTAAAGAATGTCATTCTATTTCTTTGTTGTTGACTTATCTCACTTGCTTGACAGTAACATCAGCACATGCCACGAAATTCGTCTTGACAAGGCGTGCAAGAGTGCATGTGTCGTTCGCGAGAGCCTTTAGCACCATACAGATGACAGTACGACCTTGGTCAGTTCCGTTTCCAATTTTGATGAAGTCAACCTCGGGGGGTGCGAGGATCTCCAACCCCTTTTCTCCTACCGTCAACCTCTCGAGAGGACATTCGGCTCACCGCATGTTTAGAGTGTTCCCCACGCCCCGCAGACGCTCTGCACTTGCAAACATCTACGCTATCTCCAGCATTCGAACCCGGGTCCTTCAGCATCACTAACCACTATCCCGATTTGACGGCTCCTGTTTCGTTCTTTTTGTATTGAGATTATTAACCTGGAAGTTAAATTTGTTGCGTTTAGGAACCTTTTACCACATTCGAAATCAGCCGATGATGAACGCTTGTTTTCTTGCTGAATGTATCAGTTTGGCATTT
>KK116158.1:42571-107294 GCA_000611955.2 Stegodyphus mimosarum
GTCTCCTATATAAAGATCCAACCAATTTTAAGAACTTCATCTATATAAATTAAAGTAACACGTTAATTTATTTCTATTAGCATATTTTTAACAGCCTATGGTATGCAGAATACATTTTTTACAATTATTCGCGTAACTTGGAAAACTTTCATAAAACAGAGTAGTTTTTTTGAAATACACTCCAACTTAAATCACTGAACCACTCAATGCATTTTTAATATATTTGTTTTTCTCAGCTTATGTCTTTCTATGCTAAAAATGTGTAGAAACAATTGCTGGAGCTTCTAAAATTTAAATTTCTTCTGATTTGCTATTAGCCCAAAGGGTACCTTAATCCCGAATGGGATATTAGCCTTGAGTGGGATATTAGTCTCGAAACGGCGTTTTGCGTCTAAACACTTAAATGCGTTGTATCGCCTTTCACATTATTGCCACCATATATTATCGCCCTGAATTATATTTAAAGAAATTAAATACTGAAGAATCTGCGTGAATGTATGTATGTTTCTTGCAGTGTGAAAAAAGAACGTTACCTAGATCCATCAAATTTTGAATAACATAGTCCTCCAACCGAACATGGGCGCCCTGACACCCGACTTTCGACTTTTGAACTTGTTTTTTGTACCTATTTCAGATTTTGTAAAACTTAAACGAATTTTTGATTAAGAAACTCATTTCAAATTCAGCAGTGGCAACACTGTACGGAATAAAACATTTTCATCTCCAGCTCTCGAGATTGTCTAAATCGAATTTTATGTGGAGTAAGGGATAAAAAAGCGATATTTAGTAAATAAATCAAATACACAAAACGTTAATAATAAAAGGACAAAAGAAGTTTTGTAAAGTCATCTTAGCAAGAAAAACAAACATTTTTATAATAAACTTAGGAAAAAACTGGCAAAAAAAAAATCCGTAAGGTTTCAGATTTCAAATTACGTCCAAAGGGGCGGTTTTTAACGTTTTCTTTGTCACCTTTATTTATTTAATGTCATGTTCTTCGCACTTAAACTATAAAATTCAGTTCAACAGCAATATCGCAAAATAATTTTAAAATGAGTATATCTTTAGAATTTCTGATACACAATTCCGCGTGCTTTAGATAAAAAAAACATTTTTTTTATCTAAAGCACGTAGAGTCTAAAGCAAGTATCGTAGAGTGTTGCCATTTCTCGTTTTTAAATTGTTTGAGTTTGTTCATCGAAAATTCGTTAAAGTTTTACAAAATATGAAATAGATAATAAAACAAATTCCAAATTCGAGCTTCCGGATGTGCATATTAGGGTGGAAACGTTCGTTATTCAAAACTAGATGGCTCTAAGTACCGTTGTTTTATCACATTTCGAGAAATATATATACATTTCTGCAGATTCTTCATTATTTAATTTCTTTAAATATAATACGGGGCTGCAATATTTTGTGGCAACAGTTTGAAAAGTGTTTCAGACTTTTAATGTTTTCAACGCAAAATCGCAAAACTAAAACAATTGTCCTTCAGGAACAAAACCTCTTTGACTAATAACAGAAAATTGTAAGCCAACACGTAAAGCTGGATCGGGAATTACTATAAACGTATACCGCTATGCTGCTTTAATTTTTGTAATTTCGCGGTTGAACTGTTTATGGCGAAAGCACAAAGAAAATGATGCTTGATAATAAACCTATAAAGACCAATAAAAAAAAAGGTTAGTATGAGTGTAACAGTAGACTGGTAGACTGCGAGTTCAGAGACAGAGTAAAAATCCTTACCAAACACTTTTCTTAAATAATAATCTTTTTAATTTTAATTTTATTTTATTGAATAGTAAATTTCATTTTTATAATTTCTCAGGAATAGATATTACGTTATTTTAAAACGAAAAGCGAAATATTTGCATGATTTTTTCAACTAGGTCTTAGATATTTAAGAATTCTTTATATTTTTCAGTAGTAAATTCTGCCTTTAGAGTGCTAGAATATAGACTGAAGTTTACAGAGTTTAGAAAACAGATTGAAATTTACAGAGTTATAATTGTTTTCTCTGTTTAGTTACTTCCAGACTTTGACAATGGCGTTCGATAATTTTGGAAAGTATTTTGCTAAAAGTATTTCTCCAGAGAACTAATTCTCTCAAATTCTCTTGTAGGTTTCTCTAGAACTTCGATGAACTTCTGTAGAAAGAAAAGCTCTCCGTTATTCTTGGTTTGTAAAATAAAAGTTCTCACAACATATGGTTTCAAGAAATCTAGCTTAATATGGTCGTGTTTACAGGTCTTGATAATACGTACGTGAGAACGTAAACGTATATGGTTTGAGCTACAAAAGCTCAGAGGGAACAGCATGGCTTCTCTTCGAAAGGAGAGGGGTAAAAAAATTAAAAGGAAAGGTTAAAATTTCTTATCCTTCAACTGAGCTCGTCATTGTTTCTTTCACTAGCTTTCTATAGTTTTGATTAGTCCGTTTCAATACTTCTATCATTTTCATTATTTGAAAGATTGCTTATTTTCGATACAAAAGTACTTGAAAACTTGTTAAAAAATGTGTCTCGAAGATTTTCTTGTCTTTTAAAGTTAGAAATAATTCAGGAATACTGAAATGAATAGAAGCAAACAATTTAAATTTTTTCTGTTTATTCTTTAGAACGAATAACCAAACCAATGTTCGTATAATTTGAAATGTGCGATAAAAGTAGATTTAGATTTAGATCTACAGTCAGAGATTAGTTTATTGTGAAATAATGAAAAAATTAGCAGCGCAGTTCATCAGCATAAAACAGAAGTTATCTACTGAAAATATAAGAGGGAAAAGAAACGTGAATGAGCTAATAACAGTGATGTCAGGTTTTATCATAGTATTTGGGAACTCTTTTTATATTTAAGATTACTTAATTTAATTGTGCGTAATCTAAAATACGTAAGTATTGAGCAATTTATTTTTAACGCCTGATCTTACAACCTTAAATATACACTCATGTCCATAAATTAAGGATAATTCGGAGTCACGCGGAAATCGAACTCTAAAATAAATATATCACCTGTAAAATCACTACACACATCTTCAAGAATCATATGCAAATTTCAGGAAGTAACCAGATGACACCGATGGTACGTCACAATGACGAGAGTGTAAGAGAGTGACAGATAAGGAATACAGGCAAAGAAGTAAAATTGTTCGCAGGCGCTTTATAAGCATTTCAGTGCAATAACCGAATACTTATGACACAAAGGACGCATTTGGAAGATTTTTTACGTGGTAGAATTATCGGCCGTCTGGAATGTGGGCGTACCCAACTGGAAGTATCAGATAAACTTGGAATTGCCCAGAGTGTCATCTCCAGGCTTTGGCAACGATTCCAGCCTGATGGTAATGTGAGTAGACGTTAGAGCACAGGTCGCCTCAGAAATACAACGCCGAATGAGGACCGGTATTTGGCAGTTACTGCCAAAAAAAACAGAAGGAGCACAGCCCTCAGACCTGTCTCGTCAGCTCTCTTCGGCCACTGGTACTACAATTTCAAGGCAGACCGTGTACAGACGCTTAGGGAAGATTGGTCTATATGTTCGTAGACCTGTCAGATGCGTTCCACTTACTGCAACTCACTGTCGCCTGCGGTTAGCCTGGAGTAGAGAGCATGCATTGTGGACACCGCAACAGTTTTGTGTGATGTTTTCCGACGAGTCCAGGTTTAGCTTGCAGTCTGATTCTCGCCGGACTTTCATATGGAGAGCTCCAGGTACCCGTTACCACCAAGAAAATATCATTGAACGACACCGTTACGGTGGTGCAGGAGTGCTCGTTTGGGGTGGAATTATTCTGGGTTCCAGAACTGACGTGCATGTTCAAATCGGAACCATGATAAGCCAAATCTATTGGGACGTTATTCTGGAACAACATGTACGTTTGTTTCGGGGCGCCATGGGCGCACAATTTGTGTTTATGAATGACAACTCCCGTCCTCACCGTGCAAACATCGTAAGCGAATGCCTTCAATCGGAGGATATCACCCGTATGGACTGGCCAGCATTCTCACCAGACTTGAATCCAGTAGAGCACGTGTGGGACATGCTTGGCCGAGGAGTTGCAGCCCGTCAACCTCCTCTTACATGTCTACCGGAACTTCGGAGAGCATTGCTTTTTGAGTGGTGTAATATCCCCCAAGATCAGATCGATAATTTGATACTGAGCATGCCTAGGCGTTGTACGGACTGTATTGCATCGTCTGGGAGACATATAATGTATTAACAATCATACCAACCATGTAATACTGATTTTTTGTGAAAAGGTTTTTTTTTTTTTGTAATTTGCTCCAGGGAGAAAAATCGCTAATTTTTTTAATAATATCAAACATATAGCATCTTTTTCTGCTCTTTACCTTTTGTTTAATAAATAAGTTTTACAAATATGTCACATTTGTTTTGCTTCTAACTCTTCCTTTGCCTGATTTTGCATTATCCTTAATTTATGGACATGAGTGTAAATTAAGTGTCCAGGCATTAATGTTCTGTTTGGCTCAGACACCTGTAAAAATAAAAGAGTAATGTAAAAAATAAATAAACTAATTAGCCAGATCATGCAGCTTAAAATTCCGAGAAAGTTGCTAATGGTATATTCATGTTAATAATGTATGTTTTTCCTCTTCCCTATACTTTTTTTAATTATTCCAAATTAAGCCTAATTTTAAATTAAAAGTGGGTATAATCTCCTGTTTATTCACAACTGTCCCTCGATTAACCACGAATTGCCTGAATAGTCAAAGCGAAACAGTTTTACTCGTGACTTTTAATACACTAAAAGAAAATGAAATCCGATCACTAAGAAGGTATCAGTTTAGAGAAATGAAATGCAGGCAAAATATTTGTCTACGATTCATTTATTTGATCAATGTTTCAAGGTCACGAAGCGCAAGAACAGCCATTTGAAATGTAAAATGGTGTACATTAAAATAACCGCTTTAGTAGCTACAATATTCAATGAAAGCAAGAGTGCTCGCAGGCATTGTATCGTACAGGTGCCATTTTATGGAATGGATTGCCTTGCCTATTGCACTTGGTCTGAGAAATCAGCAGCAGTCCGTGCTGGTTGTGAATGACGCTTGATTTAGCGTCCAATCATGTCCCATACGTGTTGGAGGGGAGAAAGATCGGGTGACTTCGCAGGTCAAGGCAATAAGTAGGCATTGTGTAAAGCCCGTTGGGAGATAGCGGCAATATAGAGATTAGTATTATCCTGTTGGAAAACGCCGTTGGAATATTGCTCAGTATTGGCAGTACAACCGGCGCAGTCACCAGTCTCACGCGAGAGTGCTCCTGCTGCCACAGGAATTTCTTTCCACCATAAATTCCTGGTGTAGGTCCAATGTGTCTACGCCACAGAGACCTTGGTTCCAAGTGCTCACCTGGGCTTCCCCTAATCAACATATGGCCATCGATGATACAAGCAAGAAACGGCTCTCATTAGAGAATACAACAGATTTCAACTCCACCATCTAGTGAGCTCTATAGCTTCACCATCAGAAGACGCAAACAACGGTGATTTGGAATTAGTTATATGGTCTCTACAAGGTGTCTGGCTCAGAGATGTCCCGCAAGTAATCGGTTTGTTACAGCCCGTTGGATTTTTCTGGTGCCAACAAAAGCTCGAATGTCTGTTGCAGATGTAGATGTAGCGCGATGGACTGCAGACATACAGCGAATACGGCAGTGTTATACTGAGTGGCATCACGTGTGCGAGACAGTAACTTCCCTTGATCACTGCTGCCAATACACATGCACAGTGGATACATCCCTGAAAAATCTTCCTGTAACATCGCGAAAATAAAATTCGTCTCCTAGTAGTCATATTACACTGCCTAGTTCAAAGTCGTTAATCTGCTGATACTGCCTTTTTCTTTTCCATAAAAACATTAGTGATTCTAATAATCTCTCTCATAACACCCATTCTGGGTTGCAGATAAAGCACGTTTGCATTGCGTATTCAAAGCATACGTGATTTCTATTTTCATAGCGGCGCTACTAGCGCGACACTTATTTGTTCAGCGCGAAATCTGAATAGATGTTATCATTTAGAAGTGCAAACTAGTTTCCCAAATTTGGTGCATCTAGCACAACTCCTTGTTGGTGCTCGGATTTTTTTTTCCATCGGCGTATTATCTTACTTTGTATGGATTTATATTTATTTTAAGTAACCAGTTAAATTTAAGTTTGCGTTTTTTCTTAAGTTTGCGTTTTCTTTAAGTTTGCCTTCATTCCACTAATTGTCAATGTCAGAATATTTAAATATGGTAACGCGCGTAAAGTAATGCAAATTCTACCTTGAGGAGAAAAAGGTTTAAGTACCAAGTTCTAGAAGGAAAATGAATAGACAGTGTGGGCGAACTCTGTGCTTGCTGTAGCATGAGCTTCTGCTGAGCATTTACTGCTGGTTAAACGTGACGTAACAGCTCTTACTTTGCTGCCATCAGATTTTCAACGCTCTTTTAGGAAATAGGATAGTCTGAGCCCTGTAGCGTAATTCTACTACTTGTTAATATCTTCAGATTTTGAGTTTAGTTTTTACTGTTTCAGTTACCGCCCAAGCAGAGGCGCAGTTTGTTAGCGTCGAGCTGACGCATTGTAAATTTATAAAGAATGTAATAAAGGGTAATTTTAACCCTTCTTCTGTGCAGTTACTACACTTCCAGTTTCACGAAAGGTTACAAAAGTGAACCCTACAACCTAATGCTAAAAATGCAAAACAGTATAAGATAGAGCACTGTAAATAAATAAATATAGAATACAAATAAATATAGAACGAATTGCACAGAGTTAAAGGGCAGAGTAAAATTTACTCGCATAATCAATAATATATTAAGCATATTTCTCTTATGGACAGCATGGCGGTAAAAGTTTTCTATATATAAGAAATGTACTTGTTAGTTTATAAAGTATTTTCTCCCTTCTTTCTGCGTGCTTTTGTGGGATGCCTGGAAGCAAGTCCGACGCGTGATCTGGAGATCCAGAGTTCGAATTCTGGCGAGGACTTCTGCAAATTTATTTCATTAAACAAAATCAAAATAGATAGACACATATTAAAATCTTTTATTGAAAACACTTACTTTGGAAGCAAGATCTAAAAGAAAAGAACGATACATTTATTTTAAAAGTAGCCAATAGGCTGCAATGTCGGCTGAGGCCTGTTCAGACTGGCATTTATGTTTATTCTAGCGTCTGCGCATGAATTCAAGTAAATAAGAGTCAAATAAACTATGACTAATGCCATATTATCAAGTTGAGCATTAGTATGTTTGACGTAAAGATCGATATTATTTCTTGGAGTCAATATAAGAGTACTTATTCCACTATTTGTACGTAAAATATTTATTTAAATACCTTAAAAGAAATTTTTCCAAAGCAGCATATTGCTTAAAAATGAAAGGTTAAACTATTCATTTAGAGTTTCTGAAGAAACACCTTATAATATTTTTCTTCTTTAAAAATTGCTATCTTAAATACATGAAATAAGTTTTAAAGACAATAAATAAATAAAATCACCAGCCATCTCCCACTATCTATAGGCTCTCTCAAGTTATGATTGTAGTGGTATTAGCCTGTATTACTGAACGAGGAAAAAAACAAAAGGTATTTTTCAGGAATTCTTCATTTCGAATCTTTTGTGCATGTCATTTTCCGGTGCCTGTGAACTTACCCAATTCGCGCAAAAATTATTCGCCTTTTTCTTTCAAAGAATTGAAAACAGAAAAGTTAAAATTATCTGACCAAAGATGTCACTAAAGATAGATTTCTACGTAACAATATTCAAAACTACTTAAATATTTTAAAGTGATTGTGTTCTAATACTGTGCATATTATCATTGTATGAAAATTTTCTTGAACTCTTCGTGTAACTTAGGAGTCTGGAAATAATATATTTCTGTCTAGAAACAATATTTATATAATACTGAAAGTATCGCTTAGCTCTTGCGTAAATAAAATACGTACCTTTGACATTTTTGAAGAGTCCATGATTCGCTTTTATAACTATTTTTGCTCAAGTGCAGTAATAAAGTACTGTCCTTCGAACTTTAGTAATATTTTCTTAGTTCATTATAGAACAGATCAACCCACCAGCGGCCGAGCGGTAAAGTCGCTAAACACTGGTAGCTCTTTCCGGGTTTGAATTCCATCGGACAGGCTGGCTGCATGGGCGTTTTCGTAGTTTCTTCACGTGTTACATAAATACGAGCTAGCTTCGCTTAGAAAATCCTCCACGATGACATCCCTCCTTTAATGCAGGTAGCCCTCGATGCTTTGCCATAATCAAATAAGCCAATTACAGAGCAAATCAGTTAAAGTAAATCATGTGATTAATTTAGCAACTCTTCTAATCAGTTTTAAATTTCACAACCCGTCGACCATTTTGCCTATTAAAGAAAAGACGTCAAACTAAGCGATTTTTCCCCCAAAAAAAGTCTTCTTCAAATACGCTGGGCTGGATGTAACCTTGTTTACACGTGTTAGTTATTATCCTTGAGTAAAGACTCCTTTTTTTCCCCTCTATTGCACACTTTCGAAAAAAAAAAGTAATTAAAATTTGGGACCTGTCACAGAAGAGCATGATGTTGAATATTTTCAAAGTTATAGAATTTTACCGGCCTCAAAAAATGTGTTAATGGCCACGGTTAGGTTATTCAATTATGGCAAAGCACACGAGGGCTATCTGCCTAAAGGGAGGGATGCCTTCATGGAGGACTTTCTAAGGGAAACTGGCTCGTATACACGTTAAACATGGGGAAAACCACGAAAACGCCCATGTAGCCAGCCCGTTCGCGGGATTCGAACCTCGGACCGAACTACCAGTTTTCAGTGTCTTTACCGCTCAGCCGCTGGTGGGTTCTGTTAATGGCCACGATGCGGCGCTTTATTTAAAAACTGAGAAGCTGGATCGTTGCAAAATTAAGGCTTGTGCGAAGCGAGTGGCAGTTCGAAAGGGAACGAACGTGGTTTGAGGGTTCTACTATTTCATTTTTGACTCCATTCTTGCATTCATTTATATATTATTATAGATTATTTATAATATAATAAACTTGAAAGAAAAATAAGAATAGAACGTTTTTTCTTGTATTTAGTAAATGGGTTTTTTGGTTTGGCGCAATTGGCGCCGTCTCTTGTGGTCGACGGGATTTTCCGTAAGTACCTTACATCCTAATTAAACAGAAAAACTTAAAAAGATGTGTAAACGTATTTTATCAAATCATTTAATGTGTTCATCATGGCTAATATAACTGTTAAGTGTCTGAGTTCTAGAAGAATATTTAAAAAACCCAGTTCATAAGATTGTCGCGTGCTATGGGTTAGTAAATATCGCTTTAAATAACTACAGTTGAATAGAAAAACTTGAAACTTTATTCAGGTAAATAACAGCTCTTGCATACATAATAAACCACAACAATCAGCTCAAGGAGAAAAGAATTCATGAAACGAAGTTCTGCTTACCGTACGAGAACATCGAAGATCATGAGAATCACTCACAGAGAAAATTAAAAAGCAATAATCACAGCGAAGAAATTCTTGAGTGTAAACGCATTGAGTATCGATCCACCTGGCTTACAGCGGCTCACTGCCTCCTATATAAAGATTTGTTAAAAGACGAGGGAAAATATTTTTAAGAGCTACGACAAAAATAGCTCTTAGTACTTTTCGCGAAACTTCCAGAATGTCTTCCAGTTGTCCGTCACGTATAGTCTGATTGCAGCCTGGCTTTGACGAGAATTTTACCCAGGTCGAGCTATAGTGTTCAAAAGTTTTAAAGCTCGGCCGCTTGTTAGCTCCACAAAGATTTTGGTTTGGTTTGGTTGATTGTGGAAAAGCACACCAGGGCTATCTGTCTAAGGGAAGGGATGAATTCGTGGAGGATTTTCCAAGTGAAACTGGGGTTCAACTTCGTTAACACGTTACACATGGGAAAACCACGAAAACGCCCATGCAGCCAGCCCGTTCGCCTGAAATCGAACACAGGTCAGAATTAACAGTGTTCAGAGATTTACCGTTCAGCCACTTGTGGGCAGCTCCACAAAGGATCTGAACATTTGCACTTAATTAAATACCAATAATTTTCACACCTTGTTTCGGGCTACGTTATTGTCTGGTCCTGCCTCGTTCTGAGTGTGCAAGAGGTAGTTGACACGGTTCTAATATTGTGTCACAGATATGTCTCATAATTTAAGATACACGTACTAATGTTCAGAATAAATAATTGCTAGGAGAATAAAATTTTAGAAACTTCCAGTTTGGTTTCATTTATTTCATTACGGTAAAGTACATAAAGGCTATCTGCATAAGGAGAGAGATGCCTTCGTGGAGAACTTTCTAAGGAAAACTAATTCGTTATACGTTGAGAAAACCGCGAAAATACCCATGCAGGCAGCCCATTCGTTTAGAATCGAACCTAGATCGAACTAACAGTGTACATTGGCTTTACCGTTTGCTCACTGGCTGGTCTTTAAAAACTTCCAAGCTTTTGATGTTTCCAACTGATTATTTACAACTGCTGTCTGAAATGCTATTAGTAATACATCTAGATCACTTTTTAGGATAATGAATGTGTATTGTTTTCTAAAATATTTTCCAACACATTGATCTAACAAATGTTAGTTGAAATGTATTCAATTACATAATCATTATACATTGTGAATCATTATTTATTCCAGAAAGTTTTGATACTTGTTTTGTAGCTTAGTGTTTTGTTTAAAATAATTGCAATAACCAGCTTTCGAGAAATGAAAATATTTATAATTTTGATAGATTTATTTATTTTCTCTTGGTCAATGCATGTCTTAAGTATTGTAATTGCATGAAACTTTTTTATTTTATATAATGCTTTTAACTTTTCATCCCCTGCTTTGATTTTTAAAACATTCATCAGATTTTTAAAATTTATGCATAAAAGTTTCGTATATGGAGCAAAATTATCGACAGTTTAACCATAAAACACACTAGTGAGTAAATAATAATCTTGAAAAAAAAGACTTTTCAAATTTACTGTTGTTATATAAAGTCGATGACGAAAATTCTAAATCAACTGAAGTTGATTGATCAAAATTCATTAAACTCATTCTTAACCGCTTGGTAGGATAGAATGAGTTTCCCAATAACTTATTATTTTGTTTTTGTTTTCACTTGAAGACGAGAAAATGGACTGTATACACTAGCAATAAATAAACCCTTTAATATATTAACACTTTTAATATGAAGTAAGCCATCCACATGACGACTGCGCACTTGCATATTTTTCACTTAAGAATACGCAATAGCCTATTTCTTCCACTATTAAACACCATAAGCAGATGACGTTTCGAATACACACTCTATAATAAAAACAAAAAGAATTCTCGTTACCATGACGACCATATGACATCACACGGTGGTAACGCCATCTGTTGCAGTCTCGATACACTAAAAATTCTTGAGGTATAAAAAAAAGTAAACATAGCCCCCGGCCTTGAAGCCTTCTAAGGGTTCAAAAAAAGATAAAACAGTTAAAGTACATAGCATAAACAATACAGGAAGAAAACTAAAATGTTTAACTAAAATTACAGTTCAATGATATGAGAAAAGTCATTAGTTCATAGTTCACATTTTATCATCACTAGGAATGAGACACAGTTTGGTCACTGCTCTTTTAAAATCACCAGCGGCTGTATGTACTGTACTTTAAAAGACACTGCTCTTTTAAAATCACCAGCGGCTGTATGTACTGTAGCCACCCG
Organism: Stegodyphus mimosarum; assembly: GCA_000611955.2. NCBI lineage: Eukaryota > Metazoa > Arthropoda > Arachnida > Araneae > Eresidae > Stegodyphus > Stegodyphus mimosarum. Next base: position 54,291 of record KK116158.1, read on the forward strand.
GACTCTATTATCACTACCTGGATGAATTTGGACAATTCTTCCAATTCTCCAGTGGTTTGGAGGCAATTGTTCGTTTTTAATCAGAACTAAATCACCACATTTTAGATTTGGAGACTCACGAAACCATTTAGCACGTTTTTGCAGAGTTGTCAAATACTCTGCACACCATCGTTTCCAAAAATGTTGCAGAAGTTGTTGAACTAAAGACCAACGTTTAAGGCTGGAAGATTTAACATCACTCAAGTCAGATTCAGGAATGGAAAGCAAAGGTGCTCCAATCAGAAAGTGACCTGGAGTCAATGCACTAAGGTCGTTTGAATCACTAAACATCGCGCATAGAGGACGTGAGTTCATACATGCTTCCACTTGTGTAAGCGCTGTCAAAAATTCTTCATAAGTTAGAAATGTGGATCACAACACTCGTTTAAGATAAAATTTCATGGATTTCACATTAGATTCCCACAAACCACCGAAATGAGGGGATGTCGGAGGATTAAACAACCAAGTTATGCCTTCTGAGGTAATGAAATTAGATACATTATTGCTTTTCTTGATGCAAGCTACACTTTTATAGATCTCCTTCAGCTCCTTACTAGCACCTTTGAAGTTAGTTACACAGTCACTCAAAATTTCAGACGGTTTGCCACGTCGGGCGATAAATCTTTTTAGAGCTGCCAAAAACGTTGTAGTAGATAGGTCACTGACTAACTCCAAGTGTACAGCTTTTGTAGAGAAGCACACAAAAATGGATACGTAGCACTTGAAAGTTTTTGCTCTTCTCCCAACTTGGGACTTAATTGTATATGGACCAGCATAATCAATACCGGTAACTGTAAATGGTCTTGAAGGTTGAACTCTGGGCGAGGGTAAATCACCCATTAACTGGCTCACAGTCTTGCCTCGATTTCTAATACAAGGAATACATCTATGAATTATTTTTCTCACAACATTTCTTACCGATAGGATCCAAAATTGCATTCGTACAATACTTATCAATAACTCTTGGCTAGCATGCAAATAAGTAACATGGTAATGAGTTATGATGAGATTCGTGATGTGACCTTCTTTTGGAAGCAAAATAGGATGTTTGCTATTTTCAGGAATGTTTGCATTTTTCAATCGACCGCCTACACGAATGATGCCTTCCTCATCAAGGAAGGGTGTTAATTGTATTATTCGACTACACACACTTTTTAATTCTTTCGATGTTTTTAAGCAAGAGAGTTCTTGAGGAAAATAAGATTCTTGTACACTTTTTACTATTATTTTGGTAGCTAACCTAAGCTCATCAGTTGTCAGCAAACCTCTCAAACGATTTTCAGCGGAGTTTCGACAGTTATAAACGAATCTATGACACAAAGCAATTATACGACGAAGTTTTGTCCAAGACGAATACCGTTTAAAAATATCATTTTCCTTTACTGTACAATACATTGAAATGCACTTCTTTCTTTCTTCTCTAAGAACTTTTTCATAATCTACATCAGCACAAAGATGTTCACTTTCAGGACAAGTTTCAAAATCACGCGAATATAACCAAGTAGGTCCTAAACGCCAGCGCTCACAATTCAAAAGTTCGGCTGGTAACATACCTCTTGTACCTGAATCAGCTGGATTCAGCTTTCCATTGATATGGTTCCACTTTAAATCAGGAATTGTGTTTTGTATTTTGGCAACACGGTTTGCGACAAAAGGAACCCAACGGTATGGTTCTGAAGAAATCCAAGACAGTACAACAGTCGAATCTGTCCAGGCAAATACATTACGTATAGAAAACTCTAAATGCTCTAACACAGATTTAAGTAAATCCACTAACAAAACTGCAGCGCATAACTCTAATCGAGGTAATGTTTGCACCTTCAGAGGAGCAACTCTCGTTTTTGATGTTAAGAGTGAGATTTTGATGTCCAACTTTCGCGATACTGTACGTAGATATATAGCAGCACAGTAGCCTTTCTCAGAGGCATCACAAAAAGCACAAATATCAATGTGATTTATGTCATGAGTTAGTACAAATCTCGGTATTTTTAACTGCTGAATAAGATGTAAATCCTTCCGAAAACTCTTCCATTTGTTAGCTATCTCATCACTAACAGGCTCATCCCAAGATAAATGGAGTTTCCACAGGTCTTGTATCAAGATTTTGACGTACATAATGCAAGGAGCAAGCCAACCCAATGGATCAAATATTTTCGCTAAATCAGAAAGGATATCTCTTTTAGTATATTTAAGCTTTTCTCCAGAAATGGTCACGGAAAAGTTAAAGTAATCCTCACGGGGGTTCCAATTAATTCCTAAAATTTTGATTGAGCTATCATCTTGAATTTTCGTAGACTCAGAATCATTCCTCAGTTCTTTTGGTATATTCTCTAGTACTGACACGTCATTTGAGGACCATTTACGTAGAAGAAATCCTCCACGTTCGAGCATTTGCAAGAGTTGATTTACAAGGATTTTGCACTCTTCTGTATCTTTTGCACCTGCCAAACAATCATCTACAAAAAAATTTTGAAGTACAGCCTTCCCAGCTAAAGGAAAGTTATCCTGTTCATCGTAGGCAAGTTGATATAAACAGCGAGTAGCCAAATAGGGAGCGGAGGCAGTGCCATATGTGACAGTATTAAGACGAAATTCTTCTATAGGTTCATTTATACTGTTCCTCCAAAATATTCTTTGGAAATCCCTATCCTCTTCATTTACAAAAATCTGCCTAAACATTTTCATGATATCAGCTGTAACAACTACAGGGTAACACCTGAATTTAATCAACACTGGAAACAGTTCTTGTTGTATTCGGGGACCTTTCATCAATATGTCATTAAGAGATATTCCAGATGAAGATTTACAAGTAGCATTGAAAACCACACGTATTTTACTCGTAGAACTAGACTCCTTAATTACTGCATGATGTGGCATGTAGTACGCCTGTTTCGGGGACTTTGTACCACAAACAGGTTCCATGTGCCCGAGGTCCAAGTATTCTTTCATAAATTGCTTATACATCTCATATGTATCAGGAGATCTTAAGAGCTTTTGCTCTAACGATTTAAATCTTTGTAAAGCAAGATCCTTAGAGTTACCCAGCTTTGAAGAGCTGTCCTTAAATGGAAGTTTCACGACATAACGACCATTTTGATCACGGAAGTGTGTTGTTTTAAAGAATTCCTCACATTCTTTATCTTCACTAGAGATATGTTTCACTTCAGGAACGGAATCTAAAGACCAAAACTTTTCAACTAATTCATTTGTACTCAACTTAAGATTATTCACGGCGTAAGTGGTAGTGATACTTGAATTATCAGTAAAAGTGTTTCCGGATATGATCCAACCTAACTGAGAACAAATAGCAAAGGGCACTGATTGTCCTCGCTTTATAATGTCTCCCTTAAGCATAGTAAAAAATACATTTACACCTAACAAAATGTCAATGGGTTTTGTTTCATAAAACATGGGATCAGCTAAGACTAGATCTTCAAAATGATCCGCGATGTTAGAAGGAAGAGACACATTAGGCACATCGGAAGTTATCTTTGGAATCACATATGCATAAGTACGAAATTTAGAGTTTGACTCAAAATGAGATGTAAAGTTCAGTTCCACCTGTCCATTGGTTACAGTGTTGAATGAACCTAGACACGACACTTCTATTTTTGATTTACATCTACTTAACTTGAGCTTTTTGGCACACTCTTCACTTATGAAATTGGCTTCACTGCCACAATCCAATAAAGCTCTACAAGGTATAGCTTTACCAGAGGAATCACTTACTTTAATGACAGCAGTGCATAGCAAAACACGCTTTCCGCTACACTTAGGATCACTAAACTGTCCTGTACACGTAGTAGCATGAGTAACTACCTCTTTATTCCTTGGTAAGAATACTTCCGCACTGGGTGATAGTGCTGTATTTAATTTCGGTTTCTCATTTTCACCAATTTTGGAATTTCGTTCATAATGAAGAATAGTGTGATGGGGCAACTTACACGTCATACATTTATGTAAACTACGACAATTCTTCACTAAATGAGGCTCAGAAGATAAACAATTAAAACAAAGTTTGTGTTTCTTTACAAATTCGATTCTTTGTTGGACACTTAAATTCAAAAATCTACCACATCGGTAAAGAGAATGATCTTCCTTGCATAGCATACAACTGCTTTTACTCGACACTAAGGAAGTCACTTTGGAATTAGAATACATCTTATAATCCTTGGACTGATTTCTACTATTCTGTAGGGTTCTAGAATGGTCTTTTAGAAATTCAAGCAAATTATCCAAAGTACCTAATTCATCTTTTTTCAAAGTTCGTTCCCACCAAAATTTTATATTTTTATCTAATTTCTCAGTTATCAGATAAACAAAAAGAACATCAGAAAGATCAGAAACTTCTAACTTAAGTGTTCTTAAGGAACGTACACATTCATTCACTACATCAACACAATGTAAAATAGCTTGTGCAGAATCAGAAACTTTAGGCAAATTAAACATTTTTCGTATTAATGCATTAGTTAATTCTCTTTTATTAGAATAACGTTCCTTTAAAAGTTGCAAAGCGATATCATAATTAGAATCTGAAATTGGGATAGAATCAATAATAGACAGAGCCTTTTTTTTACAAGAAGCCTTTAAATATTGCAACTTTTGACATTTAGAAATATTTGGATTATTATCTACACTTGCTTTAAAAATATCATAAAAACTAATCCACTCTTCTATATTTTCACCTGTAAAGGAAGAAAGTTCTAATTTTGGCAATCGAACTTCAGACGAATTTACATTTGCTACATTATTTGTTTCGTTTTTAGAATCACTGGAAAATTTCTGTAGCTTTTTGTTTATAGCAATCCATAAATCATCTAACGTTTCTTGTATCGTTTGTTGTTCTGTAATAAATGTATCACAATCTTTTTCAGAACACAACAAAAATATTTCCTCAAAGATAGAACGTAGTTCACGGTTAAAATCATTTAGTTTCGTTTCGAACAGCTTTACTTCTAAAATTTCTGCGTGTTCTAAATTTGAATTTACTTTGCCTTTAAACGTAGTTATATTGCTTTTTAGAACTTTCTTTTTAGTTAAAAGAGGCTTTAATTCAGCCATTATGAATAACAGTAAGTACTAACAATTTTTAGCAAAATAAAAATAAATGGAACGTACTCACCGCAATGTTGCAGCTTTATCTCTAAACCACATAAGTATACACGCTAATCAACTTTGCCATTTCACTTTGCCAATTCACTACACGAATTTATTTCACTTATTCCAAAATCGAAATAGTAACACTCCGGCCGTACTGGACCAGAATATTTTGTTTTTGTTTTCACTTGAAGACGAGAAAATGGACTGTATACACTAGCAATAAATAAACCCTTTAATATATTAACACTTTTAATATGAAGTAAGCCATCCACATGACGACTGCGCACTTGCATATTTTTCACTTAAGAATACGCAATAGCCTATTTCTTCCACTATTAAACACCATAAGCAGATGACGTTTCGAATACACACTCTATAATAAAAACAAAAAGAATTCTCGTTACCATGACGACCATATGACATCACACGGTGGTAACGCCATCTGTTGCAGTCTCGATACACTAAAAATTCTTGAGGTATAAAAAAAGTAAACACTTATATTTTCACGAATTTCAACTTTAGCTAAGTGCAGTTTGATTAAAATATGAAGTTCGAATGAAATTGATAAAACCAAATTTATAAAAATGTAAAAGCATTATTTTTAAACACATTGATTAGCATCATGATCCAGAAAACTCTTAATACTGAACATTTAGTCCTATATAAAAATAATTTAAACAACAGCAAACAAACAAAAATTTAGCTTGACAATTTAGTATGAAACTTACCCCTGCTGCTTAAAATTATCTTCTTTATACTTTATTTTAAAAAGTATATTTGAAAATATTATTAAAATTATTTACTGTAAGATTTTTAACAAGGGATTATACAAAATAAACTGTACTCAAGCTAAAGTTGAAGTCAACAAGCATTAAAATCAGCAAAAATAAAAATGTCTGTCTTTGGCTTTTCCAGAATAATACCCCAAAATATAAGTTGTTGAGAAATTGTCAAAAGTCATAACTCTTGTTTCTATGGTCAGATGTCAAATACGTCAAAAACGGTTTACATTGGTTGATGTTTTCTTAGCGATATTTTCTTTCAGAATCGAAAATATATGCCCAAACCAATGCTCATATGTAACGGATATGAAAAGAAAATACATTTAAGAAAATGGCACTATAATGTTTATGAAGAATGATATCATTAATAATATCCATTTAAATGCATGCTATTTAAAAAGAAAGAATACTTTAATTTTAATTAAAGAAATGTAAAATAATCGGTATCAACTGCACGTTACTTCACTTATACTAAAAGTAATTAATATTAAAGGCCGATTGCTGAAGAAATGTTTTGAGCGGACAGACACAAAAAGAATCCTAGGAAAGTTAATTGGACTGTAAAAAAATGAATAGTAATTTAGTAATTGCTATTTTCTGTTCATCTTGCTTGTATCTTTCCAAAAGTCCTATAGACTGATGTATTCGAAGAAGGAAATGATAAATTACATGAAGAAATTCTTAAATCATCGAAGTATTGTTTTGTTAGTGTTACATTAAAACGATTTTCACTGATGTTTTAATCACTCCTGTTTTCACCAGGACTTTAACTATTTCATAAAATAATAGCACCAAAGAATTATGTCCATCAAATGATAACAAAGGAACATCTGTTTGCGATATTTGTTTAATTACTTTTATAGATAAAATTTTGTGGTATTTAGTAATTCTTCTGTTTGCGTAGTAAAGCATTAATAAAATGAATGGAGTAATGAATAAATATAAAAAAACCATGAAAAGAAGACAGACTGTTATGTTAATGTTGTTATTTTAAAGACGCTTTACATCATCCAAGACATGATCAGTTCTTAAAGCATTTCCTGGCTAGACACCAGTGTTGTGAAATGATACAAAAACATTACAGTTTTTATCATAACAGGACTAGAAATGTCCGGAATATGCAGAACTGTAACTTATTCTAAGGGCAAGGCCCACTAGCGACCGAGCACTGAACACTGGTAGTTTGGTTCAAAGTTCGAATCCCGAGAACGGGCTGGCTGCATGGACGCTTTCATGGTTTTCCCTGTGATACTTCTTTCGCAAATGAAGCAAACTCCATTGATGGAACACAGCAAAAACTTTATTTAACACTTAAAATGGCGACATACAAGCAAGAAGAGAAAACGAATTCTAAAATATTTTTAAAATAAATATAATTACATTCTTCGTGCGTTTAAAACGTTACCATTCAGATATATACTAATGTTCGCCTATTTAAATTGTACAAACGATTAGCAACAATATTTAAAACTGTTACAACCTATGGCATTTCTTCATTCAATTGATAAGTTCGAAAACGTTAACTGACAACATTATTTCTTTTTTCAGTCGGTTCTAGCCGTTGTTCATAAAATAAAGTGACTGGCGTTCGAGGTTTTTTCCATGAACTATTTCTGCTGGTGTAAAACCAGTGCTTTTGTGTGGAATTGTTCTGAGGGCAAAAAGAACTGATAGTAGATACTTCTCCCAATCAGGAGTAGCTCCTATACATACGACTCTTAATACCCTTTTCAGCGTTCTATGGAATCGTCCAACGGGATTACTCTGCGGTTGATACACAGAGCTTCTTACATGTTTAATGCCAAAACCGCCCAAAAATTCCACTGTCAAAGCCCTGACAAAAGAGGTCCCCTGATCTGTTTGGATCGCTTTTGGGAAACCCATACGGCTGAAAATCTGTACGAAAGCATCAATCAGATATGGTGAAGAAATGTCTGTCACCGCAACAGCCTCTGCATATTTGGACGACATACACAGAGCTGTAATAATATAGTGTTTTCCAGTCTTTGAAATAAGTAATGGACCAACAGCATCGACATTAATGTTAGTGAATATTTCGGAAATAACTGGTACAAACGTCATTGGAGCCTTCTTTTTGTCATTTCCTTTCCCAGCGCGCTGACAAGCATCACAGGATTTTACAAAATCTCCGGTTTCTTTGTAACACATCGTCCAATAAACATGTCTAGACAGCCTGTCTTTGGTCTTTTTGACTCCTAAGTGACCGGAAGTTCCTTCGTGGCACATCTTTAAAATTGGCGGCTTGAATTTTTCAGGTATAACTTCAAGCTGGTTTTCAAAGCCCATTTTATCTGTTGTTTTTTTAACTAAAAGATCTTTTCCTGTTAGACTATAGTTCTCATTTTTGCATGTACCTTCTTTAACTTCTTGGGTGATTTTAGATAGTTCCTTATCATTATGCTGAAGTCGTGCAACTTCTTTTGAGTCAATGTTTACTAATTTCATGAAAGCTTCATCTTCCATGTTTAATTCCGGTAATTTAACTTCTTCTTCAAGAACATCTCTGAATGCTTCATTTTCTTCCTTCATCGGTTCCAAGATCTCTTCATTGAGTTCAGCTATTTCTCTTTTCGTTTGAGCTCTAGTAGAGACCGCATTAACCTGGTGAGGATGACTATTAGGTTCGTTTCTTTGTTCATTCAACAACACAAAAGTTCGATTGCCTAATAAATATTTTCCTTTGTCGAGTTCATTTCTAATAATGGCAGCCTTGGTTATTACTCGCCCAAGATCGCAATTTAGTTCGACCTCAGCCAATGGTAAACAGGTTGGATTCAAGTCTAATGGTTGTTGCAACCACACATTTTCACCTGTCAGCATTTCCGGCGTGATGTATTTGCGACAAACTATATCAACACTAGCACCTAAATCTCTTAATATAGGAATTTCATAACCATTTATTTACGTAACCCATACTAGTATTAGGTAATATAAATTTATTCTCTAGTTTTGCACTAATTCTGTTAAGATTAACAGGGGATTCAATACTATTCTTAAAATTTGGACATTGAGGTCTTAATGTTGATAGGATCCACACTGATAACATTATTGTGGAGTCTTTCGTTTTTCATATTTATCGTCCGAACGTGGACTTCTAGGTCGGTGTAACCAGCTTTGCGAATTAAATCCTGACGACCTTTACTTTCAGTTTTATTTTTATTATCCGAACTCACTTTACTTTGAGTTTGTGAATTGCATCTTTCTGTCTGCCGTTCTACTACAGACCTTTTTGGAAAGTTTCCGCGGATGTTTTCATAGGCATCAAGTTTTTCAGCTAATTTCTTGGATGAAATAATCTCTACCTACTCGTTAAGAAAATGATCTCGAATTTCGGATGGAACTCGACGTTTAAATTGGTCAGTCACCATCAAGTCTAGCAACTGATCAAAAGTCTCAACTCCCAAGCCAGTCACACCCATTCTTTGCAATAATGTTCTATTTCGTAGTTGAAATCCATCCATGTGGATTCTGTACTCTTTTGATGTTTCATGAATTTCTGCCTGAATTTTCCCGGCCTTAGCTTAAACCGTTTTAACAATAAATTCTTCACATGCTCATAGTCTTTAGCTTTATCGGATGGTTCTCTAGCTACTAACTGTGTTACTTCGTAAGGAAGTAGTCCTAGTAAATGAGATACAAATGATTCTTTATTAATTTGAGCCCATTCTGCTTGCTTTTCAAACAGTAGCAAATATAGACTGATATCTCCTTTCTTGTCGTCGAATTTCTGCATAAGGTGACGCAGCTTCGTTTTTGGCCGGAGACTTTGTCTCTGCTTCAAGTCTTAATCTCTCTAAGTCGTATTGTTCTTTCCTTCTCCGCTCTTCTACTTCTTCCTGCCTCCTATGTTCTTCTCTTTCCCACTCTTGCCGTTCTTCTCTTTCCTCCGTCTGTTTCCGTTCTTCTCTTTCCTCCGTCTGTTTCCGTTCTTCTTTCCGTTCTTGTATTATTGTGTCTAAGACTCCTTTGACGAATAGTTCATCATAATCTCTGCTTTCAACAATTTTCTGTATCTGCAGTCACATGAACTCCCAATTCAGCGCAAGATTTTGCAAATCTTCCTTACGAGCTCTTCCTAAGTAGGACATTATTTCTGTTTTTAAAATTTATGAACGCTCTGTTCTTTATGCATTAAAGTAGCTCCATTTAATTACTGTAATTAATTAATGTTCTCAGGAATCACAGAATTAAATGCACTCTCTTAAATACACAAACCTTAAAAATGAGATGTTTAAATTATATGAACTTCATACTCTCTGCTACATTAATTCCGACTAAAATAAAAATAACAACATAGAACAATGGATACGTTATATATATCTACTGTTGAACAACTAAAATGAATATTAAATATAATATCCAGTACGGTAGTAAAATAAGGCAATTCAATATTAACAGAAAGTAATAACCTCGTATCACTAATATTACATCCAGTGATGAACTAATAAAATAAAGAAATTCACTATTAAGAGAAAAGAATAATCTGGTATTACTAATATTACGTTCAGTGATGAACTGATAAAATAAAGCAATTCAATGTTAACGAGAAGTAATAATCCGTATAACTAATAATTCGTTCAATGATGAACTAATAAAATAAAAATACGCACGATTATTCGATCTCGTCGCTACCTCCAAAAATAATTAAGACTGTGATACTTCTTTCGCAAATGAAGCAAACTCCATTGATGGAACACAGCAAAAACTTTATTTAACACTCAAAATGGCAACATACAAGCAAGAAGAGAAAACGAATTCTAAACTACTTTTAAAATAAATATAATTACATTCTTCGTGCGTTTAAAACGTTGCCATTCAGATACATTTTATCGTTTATTTAAATTGTACAAACGATTAGCAACATTATTTAAAACTGTTACATCCCCATGTGTAACGCGCGTACCAGCCAGTTTCCCTTAGAAGTCTTCCACGAAGACATCCCTCCCCTTAGGCGGATAGCCGTAGAGTGCTTTGCCATAATCTCAGTAAACAAACCAAAACAAACCTGAGTCAGGCATCGGGCCATCGCCTCGTTTCGTGTAAGCCGAGCACATAGTTACTATTCTGTAAATGAAAAGAATTTATTTTGTTTACGGGTTTTATTTCAGCAAATAATATATGACTGAAAACGCATAGTGTTAACTAAATTTTTAAAATTCTATATTCGAGAAAAAAATTGCATTTTGCTCTCAAGAATAAAAAAATTATCCGCAACTGTGTACGTTTACATTATCTTTTTTATATTAAGTTAGTGGGAAAAAAAGACTCGTAACTAAAGTAGCAACAAGTTTTATTTATTTGATATACATTGAGTTATGGATATCTAATACATTTAATACATATCTGCATACAGTTATGTATATCCACATACACTATACATTGAGTTGGGGATATTTTGAACAATTTCATCCTCTACAATCAAGCAGCAGATCCTTCATCCTTGGGCAATGTCCGAAACAAAGATTTAACGACTCGACCATTACAACCTTTCATGTAGCCAAACAGATCCAACACAGAAGCACCTTAAACGAGCATACGGTATATCATAAATACAATTCATTTAAACTAACAGCATCTGCAATTATCAAAAGTATAAAAAGCAACAAAAATAAACGCAGAAATTCCAAAATAGCTTAAAGCAAGAGTCCAAAAATATTATTCAAGCAATATAAAGCTGCAAAACAAGAGAAGAAATCAATATAATAACTAAAACATTTAGTAGCTATAACCAAAACACCTGTGTAGAAATAATCAAGAAAAGAACTCAATTCCTAAACTAAAAAATAAACGTACAGAACAAGGAACTGAGAAAAGAAAGCATAAGAACAGAGGACTTTTCAAATGGTTAAAGTCAGCAGTTTTTGAATCGAAAGAACAGAAATCTACAAGAATTTTAAAAAAGAAAATGCGAAATACAAGAGATCACTAAAAACAACTTGAAAATATATTGAAACTTGAAAATATATTGCAACAGCAACGAAATCATATGCAGCTCACTATATAAAATGCCCATAAACAAACTATGCAGACCAACGTAGCTCCAATTCCCATTCCAGACCACCAGCAACAATTGCAGCGAATACGCAACAGTAGAAACTATAAATACCATACTATACACAGTATTATTCAAACATAATGAAGCTACCGAAAAACAAAAGAAAATTCGCAATGAGATCAACACTTCGAAGACCAATTACATCCCTCCCTTTACGATGCAAGACTTCTCCGTTCATTAGAAACTGAAGCAGGAAGAAAGCATCAGGTCAATGCGAGATCTATAACTAAGTCATTCAAATAATCCATAGTACCCATCCCAAAATAATCTTCAAATACATATATAATTTAAGGTCAACTGGGTGAGGGAAGTAAATAGGCCTCAAATAATACTAGCAATATAGAAAATAATATATTTGTATAACAATAATGCATCATGTCATTAATGTATATGCATGTAATGTATTCAGAGAGGATATGTGACAAACAAGTATTCTTAACCCGAATTAAGTGGAATGATATTGAACCAAGCTGAAACGTATCAGCACGTCAAATAATACTATGCGCATGGTAAATAATGCCTGAGGGTGTTCAGATGTGATTGCGTGTAGAGAGTAATGGAACTATAAGTATGCAATGTTCGAAAGTTAAAATTCAAAAATAACGCTCGCAACTCCTAAAGGGAGCTATTCGCCGAAAACATCACGGACGAAAACGTCGTAGTACAAAACATCGTGGGAGAAAAGGAAGCAGAGAGAAAACATCGTGCTCGAAAATGAAACGGTTCAAAAACTTCGCAGTTTAAAAACATCGTCTTCGAAAATATCGTGGTGAAAAATAAAGTACCTTCGAATCATCGCATGACGATAACGTCGCACATTATGCGTTTTTGAGGGTTTAAAAGTTGTAAGGGTAATTTCGCATAATGATTTAGGACCACAAGAAGGAAAGAGGGATATTTTTACTTCTATGCTCCATATTTTTGAGTGAAATAATAAATTTTTCCTGAAAACGTAAGAAGAAAACTTAAGCTTTTTTAAACTTTTTAAAAAAATGAAAATTAGTAGAAAATTAACGCAACTTTAAGCACTTAATGGAATTTTTAAATTTACATAGTTAATTAATAAAGGTTATTAATAAATTAATCTTTTTTTTAAAGTTTTACTGATAATTTATCATGAAAAATACAGTCATGTTTATAAAACGGAAGACAAATAACTGCATGAGGTTACCTCTACACAAATTGCTTAGTTAACTATCAAATTATTTTCTTTCACGTTTGTTAATCTGCTATTGTTTTAGTGAAAATTACATCTTATTTTGTTTCCTTTTATTCTTGAGGTGTCGTTAACATTTTCACCCTCCTTCCCTTTTTCCTTCTTACCCTTCCTTTCCAGGTAACAATATCCTTAATCCATATTTCTTGGTATACACACCTGCAAATAATGCTAAAAACTAACTTAGAATAGCATTAAGATATACAAATGAGACAACTTGTTAATTTTCCTGTTTTCCGTATTGTTTATTTTACTTACAAAATCAGCATCCAATTAAATAAACGAATAATAAGTAAAAGAAATGTAAATGTATTTATTAAGCTATGGCAAAAATCTTGTTATTAAGTAAAGTATATAAAAAAAACCTGAAAGCTTTTACATTTCAATTACTCCCAAAGGGAGGTATTTTTTTATTTTTTATTATACATTACCGATCATCATTAGAACTGGTATCAATGACATAGTTTCGTTATCACCGCCTTTCAAGTTTTACTGATGACTGTTAACTATTCTATTCTTCCATACAACGGCAAATTGTACTATATGTAATCATGTACACAGCCGTTCTCATGCTTTGATTTCAGAAGATTCCATCGATCGTCGTATATCCTCTGGTAGTAAAGTGCTTGGATTCTTTCGCTACTCAAGATTCAAGTATTGAAGTTCTTCTTCGAACTACCTTTCTTCCGAAGAAAGTGAATGGATATTGAAATCTCCAGTCAAGACCGTTTTACATTCTTCGTCGTACTCCAAAGTTCGAAAAATGGAATCAAGTTTATGATCGCTACTGAGGTTCGGTTTTGCATACAGGACAGCGAATCTAACTTTATCTTGCACGTACATATGCCATTTGTTCAGCGTTATAATTCGTTTTGAAGTATTTCACGTTTTTAGCAATCAGTCTTCCGCCCTTTTGAAATATTTAAAATATTTAAAAACAGCATATCTTTAGAATTTCCGGTAGATTGGGAATAAAAATGTTTTTTCCCATACAGTTTTGCCATTGCTCGATTTGAAATAATAGAGCTTGTTAATCAAAAATTCATTGAAGTTTTATAAAATATGAAATAGATAAAAAAACAAATGCGAACTTCAAAATTAAGTCTTCCAAGTGCCCATTTTCTGGTGGAAGCTTACGTTATTCAAAATTTGATGGCTGTAGGTGCCATCGTGTTTTCACAATGCGAGAAACATACACACATTCATGCAGATTCTTCATTATTTAATTTCTTTAAATATAATACAGGGTGATAATATTTGGTGGCAACAATTTAAAAAGTGAAACGTCACAAAATGCCGTTTTGAGACTAATAGCATTTCTCGACTACCGCACTTTTAGGCTAATAGATATTTATTTAATTTTTATTAATACTGGAATGAAAGTTTAGATGGAACGTATATTTTATTTAAGAAGCGAATTTTTTAATTTTTTTCCACTGCAGTTAAAAATGTGATTGTGCATTAAATGTATTTAACAATGTGATGATAATGTAACTGTATGTCTAGACAGGGTGTAAACTTTCTTCAAATTGATCCAAGATATATATCCAATTAAAATATCTCTTAAAATATGTTAAGAAAATTTTATAGAAAAGAATTTCATTGCAAGGTTTCTAGATAAAGAAAAATGCGGAGGGGAGTGCTTAATATATTTTCTAAATTCTGTAGAGCAAATAATTCTACCTGCAAAATATTAAACATGTTCAAATGAATTTAAAAATATTTTCACAACATAGAAATTTTTCAGAATTACGTTTTATATATACTTTAAAGCGACGAATGCAATACGTAATGGAATTTTACGCAAGGCCAAAATATTAATCATCAAAAGAGTTACTTTTGTTTTTACAAATGCTCCCCAAATATAATCCCAAAAATTCCTAAGCTGTGCTTTAATAAACATAGGAAAAAGAACGTCTGTCCTAAATACTTTAGAAAATTCCTCACAGAATTTAAGTGTAGATCTTTTCATTCAAAGTATAACGAATATGATATACTAAATGGAATTTTTTTCTCTTCAGGGATTATATAAAAGTTGCACTTTACAGACTCTTCTATCCATAACTGAAGAGTGTGGAATCTATTTTTATAAAACTCTATACTTCAATTAAAGAAGTTTTATGTCTGAAAGTCATGTAATTTTTTATTCTTGTACTTAAGGAAATAAATTCCGAAAGCATCGTTCTTCAAACATTCTATTCATTGCATTTGCACACTATTGTAACGGTATTGTGTAACGATATTCTATATTTGGAAATATCTGCATGGTTTGTGCTACATTTTATTCTGAAGTATAATTCCAAATGCATTTATACAACTATTCAGACACTTAAGTGTCTATTGAATTCCAAACAGATTCTGGAGTCGAAAGAGTAGTAGAAAGAATATTATTTGAAAAAAATAATTCAATAAAAAATTTAAAAAAAAAATTGAAACGTTTCAGATTTTAAATTACGTCCAAAGGGGCTTTTTTTAACGTTTTGTGTGTTACCTTTATTTATTAAATATTATGTTCTTCTAACTTAAACCATAAAATTCAGGTCAACAGCAATATCGCAAAATAATTTTAAAATGAATATATCTTTAGAATTTCAGATACACAGTTCCGTGCGTTTTAGATAAAAAGTTTTTTTCCCCGTAGAGTGTTGCCATTGCTCGCTTTTAAATCATTTGAGATTTTTCATCAAAAATTCGTTAAAGTTTTACAAAATATGAAATAGATAATAAAACAAATTCCAAATTCCGAATTTGGGCTTCCAGATGCGCATATTCGGGTGGAAACGTACGTTATTCAAAATTGGATGGCTCTAGGTACCGTTGTTTTATCACATTTGGAAAAAAATACATAAATTTATGCAGATTCTTCATTATTTAATTTCTTTAAATATAATACAGAGCTGCAATATTTGGTGGCAACAGTTTGAAAAGTGATTCAGACTTTTAATGTTTCCGTCGCAAAATCGCAAAACGAAAACAATAGTCCTTCGGGGACTAAAGCCCCTTTGGACTAATAATATGATGTAAAATTCCAATTCGAAAGTCAACTGCTTCGGGTGGCATATTCTTCTAATTCATATTCTTCTTCAATAATCACTTGCATAACTTTTCTCTAGATTCATATCAATAGATAACAAAGAAGGAGAGTATCGAAGATTTTCTTCATATAATGATAGAAAATATTGAAGAATGCGAGTGTAGTAAAAAGTAGTAATATCCAAAAATGAGAATTGTATCTATCTGACCTCCAATACATCGCTATCATATATCGCTACTACAGGAAGCTAAAATAAATTCTAGCTTCTATTTCTAATACTGTACAAGAAAATGTAGTTTTCACTGCGAATAAATTCATTAAAAGGGTTATTTCCAAGGTTCTGCTAGTTTAGTATTTTCTTTTCGATATATTTCGCAACAATAAGTTTGTAAGCTTTATAAATGTGAATAGTTATATCTTTTCGGAAAATGTAAAGTTTGTTTTACAGTAAATGATATATATATTTCCATTTATTTAAGTCACAGATTGTAAACTAACGGAAGTGTGGTTTCAATCAATGTAACGCCTGCGATTGATATTTTGTTGCAATTTTTTTAATATTTGGCATAAGAAGGCTTAATACAATTTTTAAAACACCTCGTTCGAGGGTATTTAACCTGTTTATTGTTTCCTTTCAAGTTTTGCATTCTTCGAATATTTCATATGGGAAATTAAGTTAGTGTTTTCTTGTGTTCTACTTTTTTACATTGTACATATTCCGTAAGAAATTTATACGTCAAAAAGTCTGAAAGCTTTCAGATTTTACATTCCGTCCAAAGGGTCAATTTTTTCAACGTTTTGTGTATTACTTTTATTTATTAAATGTCATGTTTTTTGCACTTAAAGCATAAAATTCAGTTCAACAGAAATATCACAAAATAATTTTGAAATGAGCCTAGGTTTAGAATTTCCGATTCACAGTCTCACGCGCTTGGAAACAAAAATGTGCGTTTTTTTTTTTTCCTGTACAGTGTTGCTATTGCTCGCTTTGAAATCCTTGAAATTGTTAATAAAAAATCCGTTAAAGTTTAACAAAATATAAAATAGATATTAAAACAAATTCCATATTCCAAATTTGGGCTTTCAGATGCCCATATTCGAGTGGAGGACTACGTAATTCAAAATCTGATAGCTCTAAGTTTTGTCGTTTTTTCACAGTAAGAGAAACATACATACATTCATGCAGATTCTTCATTATATAATTTGTTTAAGTAAAATGTAGGGCTGTAACATTTGGTGGCAACAATTTGAAAAGTGAAACGCCGTTTATAGTGAAACGTCACAAAATACCAAAACGAAATTAATAGCCCATCTGGGCTACAATCAATCAAATCAATATGTCTAATCAATATGTTTAATTCAATATGTCTAATATATTAATGATTAAAATCCTTCTAATTTAAAAATTTTTGATTCTTTGAATGATTTTTATAAAAATTACCAAATAATACCGAACTATTTTCCCTTATTTCTTTCATGTTTGAGAAATATTGATAAACTATGTAGGAGAAAAATGTAATAGGAAAAGTGAAATCAGAATCCTAACTAGCAATTACTGTAACAGTTTTCTTTTTTTTTCTGTGAGTCTTACAACACTTATGAAAAGTAACCTCGGTTATGTACAAAGTTTGTAAAATGTTAACCTGAAATGCTAACATTTGACTTACATTCATAACATAAGTAAAAAAAAATATACAATGGCGTTGACTTAAGTGAAGCGTTAAATATTGGATCGTGCTTAAGTTGTTAGCATTTTGTTAAGGGTTTACAGCACCGCGTTGTTAAAACCCCGTTGTATATTATTCCATTGTAGGGTGTAATGTGGTAAACCTCCTCATGGTGTAACCTGGTTAACACTAAATCTGTCACAGCGTTGTCTCGCTTCCTTGTTCTTTTAAGTCTTTAGATTGTATTACATTATGGCAAAGAATTCGCTGCGAATCTTTCTGTGGAAATCCAGTGGCCTTTCCCAGAATAATAAGATCTAGATTATGAATGGTCACTCACTTTCAAGATGATGACTTATTTTTCATTGTGAAAGCTAACCTATCCTTTGTTGATTTATGTGGTTACTCATTTCCGGTTTTTGTATGCAACTTCTACCAAAATCAAGAACTGACAGTGGAATCCTGACAGGCGTAAGGCAAAACCTAACATGTAAGAAGATCATCAACACGCTGGTTGACTCAATTGTCTTGCAGTAGATTCCTGCTCATTGTGGCATCTAAGGAAATGAAACAGCCGATTTTCTGGCAAAGAAAAGAAAGATTATTCTACAAACCGCTAATGACCATATTACTTTTGATTCTGCAAAACTCCTAATTAAATTAGAAGTTAAGCATACGTTTCCTTTCTACCTATCATGAAGCTAAGAGAAAGACCTGGGA
Organism: Stegodyphus mimosarum; assembly: GCA_000611955.2. Classification (NCBI taxonomy): domain Eukaryota; kingdom Metazoa; phylum Arthropoda; class Arachnida; order Araneae; family Eresidae; genus Stegodyphus; species Stegodyphus mimosarum. Next base: position 72,925 of record KK116158.1, read on the forward strand.
GTGTCTTACTAGTTCAAAGCCAGCTATTCCAGATCCTGTAGTGTGACGTTATTTCGTCTTTTGACTGGGCATGATTGTTTGAATGCCCATCTTTATAAAATTCGACTTAAGGACATTTCTGTCTGCGCTCTTCGTAACTCTGGACAGTCCATGGATTAGGAACATTTTGCCGAATGCACTGCACTATTATCTTTTAATTCTATTGTTCTTAAGTATGGAAAGCAAGGTCACGGCTTAATGGTCAAATGTCTGGTATTTGTATAAATAAATAAATTACTCCGTTGTTATTGTTTAAATTTGTAGTTTTGTATTCATCAATATGTAGCATAATCTAATTCTGAATATGCTTTCCCTGTTTTGCTGACAAAACAAAATAGAAATCAGGTGGATAAATTTGAGCATTTTTGATGCTTTCTGCTCTTTGGGTCTAACAGAGGATCGAGGGCAGCAGGAACGGTAGAAACAGTTTGTGTGTACAGGAACTAACTCCCTTGCTGAAAGTACAGCAAGGAAGCTGTTCTCTCTATTCCAGGGAAAACGGTTTGACTTATTCATAAAAGTCGTCTACTTTTTAACGAACATCGCTTAATACGAAATCTTTACAATTATCTGCATGGAAAACATAGGAAATTAGCACAACCTATGGAATACCTAATGGAATACCAACTATTCGAATATCCACTCAGCAATTTTGTGCCATTTGTATTCGATGGATAATGTATAACCCATAACAAAGCGCTAGAGATTTATCGATCGACACAATAATTTTCAAAAATGAGTCTTATTGTTATTTTTTTTAAAACGTTGCTTCCATAAAACCGCAATTTTAAAGAAACAGCAACCAATTTTGGATACGTTCCAGGCCATATACCAAAACTTTGAAGTAAAGCTAAGCAATTTAAGGTTTCGTGATGTTGCCAAAAGCTATTATATGAAGTAGAAATAAAATATTTTTAGTGAGCTAAATTATATCGCTGCACATAAATATAAAGCACAGTACACAATCTTTTCAAATAAGAATTATAATCTTACTGCCTTTATTTCAAAAGAAATAAAGCTCATATTTATCATTGAGTGAACAATTGTTTTATATTTGCCTTTCATTTGTTATAATAACTTTTAATAAGCTTTTCACAGAAATTTTTAGTTGGATAAATTATATCCGAATGAATTCAAATTATATCAATTACATGTCCAAGTAACCATGAATTCGAACATGAGACTTTTGAGAAACAACTATTTGAAAAACTGCGGGGAATTAAAAAAATCTTATACCTTGTGAAACAGCAAAATACCTGCCGAAGTATGGGAAATTAAATTATTCAGCTTTCACGAGGAATTTAACTGCATAAAGTAACGATCGAAAGAATTACAAAGGATTCGTTACAGACTATATTTAACACCACAAATTATTTATTAATTACATCCAAATTCAAAATTATACTAAAAATTAGAGTTTGGAATATCAATGACTTTCAGGGGAGGAAGGGGAAGAAATGAGAATTAAATTTTAGTTCGTTTTTAGTGATAAGCTGGAGCATGTAACTGCGTAAAACAAAGACACTCTGAGATACTTTATTAAACTATTCAAATTCTTCCATAACAAAAAAATAATGAATGCAAAATTGCTTTCAGCCAGCCAACTCGGATAGTAGTGACTCTGACTTCTGTACCGAAGGGCCCGGGTTCGAATCCCGCAGAAGGCATGGATGTTTGTAAAGGTACAGTGTCTGCGCGGCATGGGGGTTCTTCAAATATACGGCGAACCGAAAGTTCTCTCAAGAGGTTGGTGGTAGGGGTATAAGGTATATCTCCCACATTCTTAGCGTGCCTTCGTGGTGTAATGGTCAGCACACTGAGCCGGTATTTCAGAGGTCCGTGGTTCGATTCCCGGCGAAGGAATTGCATATTTTTCATGTCTCCTGCTACTAAATAACCTAATGTCTCTACACTGGCGCCCGAACTAAAAGGGTTGTGGATGATTACTCTCCACACCCAGGATTTGGCGACTAGGTCCCCTAAAACCCTAGTCGCCCTTTAAAAAGGGGAGTATATAAGGTATATCTCCCACATTCTTAGCGTGCCTTCGTGGTGTAATGGTCAGCACACTGAGCCGGTATTTCAGAGGTCCGTGGTTCGATTCCCGGCGAAGGAATTGCATATTTTTCATGTCTCCTGCTACTAAATAACCTAATGTCTCTACAGGGGAAGAAGAGTGAGAGACCCTCTGACCCATCTCCACCCCCGGGTTCTGTCCGTCAAAACTGGGGGCAGAACTGAGCAAAGTCGTTCTGCCACCTGCATGGTGCCCAAGTCTTTTCTCGATGACAGCCGCAGTCTTGCACTCCTTGCCACAATGAATTTCGTGGGCTTATTCTAATGTCACTGTCAGGCAAGTGAGATAAATCACAACGACGAAAACAACGAATTACTTTCAATCAAAAATTTATATCATATTCTAGATATACTTTAGTCATCAAGACATATATTTTATTAACTTAGTTTAATTATTTATTATTATTATTAATCCAAATGGGCTTTGTCCCGGAAGGACTATTGTTTTCGTTTTGCGATTTTGAGTCGGAAACATTAAAAGTCAGAATCACTTTTCAATCTGTTGCCACAAAATATTGCAGCCCTGTATTATATTTAAAGAAATTAAATAATGAAGAATCTGCATAAATGTATGCATATTTTTCCAAATGTGATAAAACAACGGTACCTAGAGCCATCCAATTTTGAACAACGTACGTTTCCAACCGAATATGCGCGTCCGGAAGCCTGAATTTGGAATTTGTTTTATTATCTATTTCATATTTTGTAAAACTTGAACGAATTTATGACGAACAAACTCAAACGACTTAAAAGCGAGCCATGGTAACATTCTACAGGAGATAAAAACCCTTTTTATCTAAAACGCACGGAACTGTTTATCTGAAATTCTAAAGATATATTCATCTTAAAATTATTTTGCGATACTGCTGTTGAACTGAATTTTATGGTTTAAGTGCCAAGAACATGATATTTAATAAATAAAGGTAACACACAAAACGTTAAAAAAACGCCCCTTTGGACGTAATTTAAAATCTGCAACTTTTCAAGTTTTTTTAATTGTTATTTATTAAATTTTATAGTTTTGTTTCATATCACAATAAAGGAATTTTATTTAAAAATTTGATACGTTGAGTATAATAACGATAGGAACTACAGTAGTAGATAATTGTTAAAACTGTAAATTATTATATTTATTAATTGTGAATATCGACTGAAACATGAACTCATGACTTACGCGATGAGCGCTGTGCCTCAGCTTTACCCAACTACTAATCTAGTATTTCCGGTATTGTAAAGGAATATCGAAAATAGGCCGGATTTCAAGGCTAAGATTTTCTAATTGATTACTGACTGAGATTTAGGCGACTAAGCTCGGTCTGTATTTTGAATGGGAATTTACTTTGGATAGCTTTCATATGCGTTAAAAATCCATACTTCAAGTGTCATTATCAGCCTTGAGAGTTAGTTGAGTTATTCATAGTTCCATTTCCTACTAATGCTTCTGCAATTCAGATAAGCAGTAAATCTGTTGTTCAGGAATACTTAATTTACGAACCTTGTTAATAATGAGAGTTCAAACCGCAATTAAATTTTGAAAGCTTCATAAACATCTAATTTCGATGGTTTAGTGGTTTCCGAGTTAAATAGAAGCAGATTTGGGTCTCAGAATGTAAAAGCTCTTCCGCATATTTGAAGCAACGTTATTAATTATTACGAGAATTATTATTCTCGTAATAATAATAATAACATCTGCTTTTGAATTCTTCTCTGATAATTATTGTACTTGTTTAGAATTTCTAATCATGTGCCGTAAATTTCGTGTATGACATATTCTAAACACGGGTTGTACACTTATATGTGTGTGCTGTAAATTTCTGTATTTCTCCTCAAATTCGAATGAAATATAAACTTATCCTAAAGTTAATATTTGTAAATATTAAGCGTTTAATTTTTATTAGCTTTCTAATTATCAGAATTACGAAAAATCGGTAAAGTCTGAAAGTAATTTACAGAGCTGCAACAAAAATCTACTTGGAAAAAGAATTTTTTTTTATTTATAGCATATCAAAAGCCACCGTAAATTGATAATCATATGAATAAGTTTACTTCCTTTCCAATAATTTTACCATTTCTTCCCTACTTACGTAGAGTCTGAAAATTTATCAGATATTTTCCAAGATATATTTTTTAACATTATTCAATTTCCTTATCTTTAAAGATATTTTTTTTTGCCAAAATCATCCCCACTTCAGTCTGGTGTCGGTTAAATATCCTATATACGAAAATTTAAAATGAATTGCTAAAGCCAATTTATAATCATTCCATATCAATTTACAAATACGGTTTAGATTAAAATAACGCGCCGAACAAATATTAATTTAGAAGTCAAATAATAAAAAATTCCGAGTTCCATGTTTAAGGACCCCATTCCTGATATGAATTCCTGGGGTATTTACAGCATTCCTTGCCAGTGTTATTTAACTTACATTGATTAAACTAAGAGAGCTTTAAAATTTCGCGTTAAAGAACAAGAGTCATACTTTAGGAAAAAGGAAGCACAGAAGTCTTCTACTGCCCAGCATTGTTGGTCCGAAAATCATCCTTTCCATTTTTCTGCAATCAAAATTATTCAAAAAACATCTTCCATTGGTGAATTAGATTTTCTATAGGCGTTTCACATTCAAAAAACTCTTTCTGCTATAGTTAACTACCTAAATTCGAATCCATCTTTACCTTCACCTTATAAGGAAATCACGTTTTAATTATCTTGTTTCGTCAATAGATGGCGCCACTAGCTTAACTCCTGTCCAGCCATTCTAATCTTATCTTATCACTATATCTTATCTTGTTCATTTGCACTTTGGCAGCTGAGGCTGTTAACAAAAAATAGTCGAAAATAGTCCTGTGAAAATTTGCAAATATGAAGCTGATTTTTGATGTTTGACTTCTAAATTAAGTATGGTTTGTATTTGTAAATGTAACCTTCATACAGGATGCATTATGGAACGGTAATTTTGATAAATAACACTTCTAGCAGATTCATGCACTCAGGCCTTTCAGTAAGTTCTAAGTGCGATATATTACTTGTAAAATGATAAAAAACGGCGGAATATTTTTATTAGAGTCGATTACAAAAGGATTTGCCAAAGGGAGGGATGTTCCGTGGAGCACTTTTCAGGGACACTGGCTCGTATCCACGTTATACATGGCGAAAATCATGAAAATGTTCATGCAGCCAACCTTTTGGCAACGATTCGAAAGCCGAATCGAGCTACCAGTGTTTAACCACACTCTACTATTCAGCCGCTGGTGGGCATTGATGAAATAATTGCATCATTATTTGGAAGCATAAAAAAGAAAGCACACAAGGCAGGTGTTATTAGATTTTTGATAGAATGTTAAATATTGTCATTCAGTGAAGTCTGCTAATATTGATAAATAACCAAACACAGTTTCTTGATTGGGTTCTTAATTAAAGAAAGTTCAATACCGAGAACTATTCATGAATGCATGATAGCCGGCTATGGTAGCACCTCGTGCCTGCATCAAATGCTAAGCTGCCATTTTGAGACAGGGAACTGCTTCACTGGAAGGGGATTCGACATCAGACTGAAGCATGGATGATGCCCTGAATAAAAATGCATGCTAAAGTTGAAAACATGAAAGCGATTGACTGACAGTTTCTCAGCTTGCGTTAGAAAACGGCATTATTCGTGTTGAATCAGTGGAAGAAACCTGTATTAAAACTTAAAGAACATAAAAATCTACATGCATTTATGTTTAACATAATACTTGTGAATTTTCAAAAATCCCCAAAACTTATGGGACTTATTGAACAATCTTCCACCACGTTTTGCTACTGCAAATTCTAATTGTCACATTGTTGTTATAATACTGCATTTAAAACATAAGTCCATGTACCTGATAATATTTTATACTTGGCGAAAGACAATATATCTTCTTTATAATATATGTGTTTTAACTTTTGAATAAATCTTAAATGCAAATATATGTGTAAAGTATTATTTAAGTGTTTAACCAGTTATTTTATGCTAACATCCTTTCTTATCGATCTCATTTCTATTTCCCTGACTTTATGTGAATTAATAAAGGGGTCCTTTACACCATTCCCCCATCTCTATGGTACTTACAAGACATAGTGACAATCCACACATTGTCTTTTAGAGTTTGGGCCTAATTTTACGTTACCAAAGAAGACTAGTCTCTAAAAATGTTTAGCATTAAGGAAAATTTAATAAGTAATATAATATATACAGGGTGTCTCAAAAGGTATTTGCCAAGCTTAACATACTGGTCTGTCATACCATAACAAAGAAGATTTACACAGGAGCTTGTGTCCAAAAATGCGAACGGTGACAACTAGAGGGCAGTGTTCGCAAGTTTATGGAAGAGTGGGAAGCGAAGTCATTTCAGGCGACGACGTTGCAGGATAAGGATGAATCGGTTTACTAACTGAGAACTCGCCGACAAGCATTCTTGTATGTTGCCGCGGATCAGACGCATGGCCACCGTAATCCCCCCGATCTGACTCCCTTGGATTTCTACCTGTGGTCATACATCGAAACCATGGTATACGAGATGACCGTAACATTAGACATGGATCTCGTTGCCAGAATCATGGAAGCTGTGGGACGTTTCCGTGACCCACCTGCCCATTGTGAATGAGTCCATGAATCCATGTGTCGACGTTGTGAAGCATGCGTTGGGTCGAATTTTGAATATCTTCTTTGAATTACCCATGTTCTTTAATAAAAATCATATTAACAACCTTTCGACTTCCTTTTTTGCTCCCCCTTTACGCCTGCGAATATTGCCATCTAGCGGTCACAGTTTGTAGTTTCGGACTCAAGTTCCTATGTAAATCTTATTTGTCATGGTATGACTGACCAGCATATTAAGTCTGGCAACGACCTTTTCAGACATGTTGTATTTTCTGTGTTTTGATAGTGTCGAGTAGTGTTAAGAAATATCAAGCAGGTATTCATTTTAGAATGTCTGGTAATTTTATTCCATTATATTATGTATTTTTTAAACCATTAAAAACTATGCTACAAGCAAGTAAAATCAAAACAGTAATTACATTTTGTTTTGAGGGGTGAGATTTTGCAAGTTTTTTTTGTTTTAAAAAAGAAATAATAACTAGCCAACCATTCAAAGAAAAAAGTGCCCAAAGAAAAAAAAAACTAAGATGTGCCAAAGTCATTATTTTTCTATACATTGTCTCATTGCAAGTCCAGTTCTAAAATAGTATATAATTCTGTCGATGAAGTACTGCAGCGCAGTGGAACGTTTTTCATTTCCACTCTGACTGCGTTATTAAAAGACTGTAATTGTAATTAAACTTCACTAGAGTGAAGTTCAAAATGGGTGAAGACTCACTAGGGTGAAGTTCAAATTCCTTCATGTTCAAAATGAACAGAATTCACTTGTTAATGACCAAACTTTGTAAACGAGCGGAAAATATCGTGTCTAGACGAGCTCAGTGCTTTCTTGTGTAGAACTCTGATGGGAAACTTGAATTTTGTTTAGTTACTATTGGCTAGACAGCTGAAGTAATGTAAAAAGAAAACTGCTTAACTAAACTGCACAGCTCTTAACTTATTGCAGTTATTATTCACCTTTTGTTAAGCCGGATGGTTACCTTGTACTTAGTCTATGGCTTGAAAGCTCGGCACCTAGATTAGCATGATGCAACTGAAGTACTGATATTCATATCAAACTTCCTATATTATTCTTTGAAGTTTAGACATAGAGCGATTACTACAATTTAGTATTACCGTCAGATGATTTGTGAAGATTTTAATGAAACTTACTTGTTAGTTAGAAACCAGCTATCAAATAATTTCTACTTAAGGTTAAGAATTGGATAATTTACCTTTGATGACATGATCTGACTTCTCTATCTACAAATTCTGAGGAGGTGTTCCTTTCAGAATGTTTAAAATAAAGGAAATCTGAGCACAGATTTACGATTAAAATTTTTTGGAGTGTAATGTTCATCCGTTCCAAAAGTTCTCAGAAAAGTCCTGTCACATGCTTACAACTCACATTCATTGGATTTTACGTCAGCGTAATCCCTGTAGATAGGTAAAAGTATGGAAGATACATAGTTTACATTACAAGACATTACTTACCTAGTTTATATTACTTACAAAACATAGTGACAATTCACAAACTGTCTTTTAAAGTTTGGATTTAATTTTATGTTGCCAAAGAAGGCCAGACTGTACAAATGTTTAGCATTAAAGAAAATTTAATAAATAATTTAACATATATTTCCTAAACTAAAACTAGACTCAGTGGCGCAGCAGCTCTAGTGGGCCATGGTCTGCCGGGCCCTTTTCTGCTTTCTTGACCATTTTGGGGCCCTGGAGTGCATCAGCATATGCGCTAGACAAGTGGTCGGCTTGTCGCAGGACCCCCCGGTGTTTGGTCTCCAAGCGAACTTAGTACTAATTTTATCGACCCACATAAGGGATGAAGGGCTGAGTCAACCTTGCCCAGCCCGGTGATCGAACCCCGAACCTGCGGTGCAGCAGCGCAACGCGCTAGCCAGTTCGCCACAGGACGGCCAACGTACATGTTCTGTGTTTTGATAGTGTAGCGTAGGGTTATGAAAAATCAAGCACGTATTGATTTTAAAATGTTTGATAATTTTATTCGGTCATCGGAGGTAAAACAGGTATCGTCCACATATGCTATCTTTCTATGACATAACATTAATTGAAGGAAATAAAGTGCTTCATGGGGAGCGCTGGATGTTTTTACATTCAGCAGCTCAAGCTTCTTTCACAGTATATGTTCTCTGATACGGAAGCCCGTTTCTTGCCGTGCAACTTGAAGTATGAAGTGCTATCAAGATTTCTGTTGTAGTACAAATGAAACGAAAACACATTTTGGCCATTCGTGGCAGTAACATCATTAAAATGCGTTTGCAATGAAGTTTACGTTTCTTTGATCAGAAATTAATATCTGTTATCAGCCAACCATTTTATTTCTCAGATTGCTCACCATATGATTCTCTTATCGAGATAATTCAACAAAGATCAACGTTTACAGATAACTCAAGTTATCCGAAACGAAGCGGCGGCCAGTTTATGACAGGTACCGAAAGATGCAGCCTATCTATTCTTCCAAGAATGTCAGGAACGATACAGCTGGTATGTGTGTTCTGACAGGCTTTTCTCAAAGACGTCTATGCAATAACTTTTTACATTTCAAACAGAACTACTGGACAAGCATTTCCTTGCTAAGTTTTTCACCGTAGGAATAAATACATAGGAAACTGTAAAAAACACATGGCCTGATATTTAAAAGCTTTATAGGTTAAAAATTATCTTCTTTCCGTCTAAAAGAAATTGGAAAAAAGGAAAAATTACTAAAGGATTATGAAATCTCACGGTGCATATGGGAAAAAGAGAGATAAGTGCATCCGGTACCGTAAAGGAAAATTTTTTAAATTTTGAGTGAGAATAAGATTTCATGTAAGAAACATAAAAACTTCATAGACCAACTATTTTTAGTTTGTACTTAATTTGCTAAAGGATAAAGCTTATTCTTTTATATTTTTCAGTCTCCTTTCTTTTACCTATTGTACATGAAAGGAAAAATATTTCAAATAATACATGTCAGAATTTTTTTGTTTCATAAATCCCTTCAGATGACTTTGTCATTTACGTAATTAATGTGATCAGTGTGGAAGGTCTTTGGTTTTTTCCCCTTTATACGAAATAAAGTAAGCCAAGGGAAAAAACGTACTAGTTAGAAGATATATATATTCCCGTTTCATATAAAACAGTGTTGAATTATCTCCAGTTCTAAAGCTGAAATTTTATGCTTAAAAAACGAATTACGGTTTATCTTTAGAAATGGATATATATATTACCTTAGCACAATAAAAACTTTTACATGTTTGAAAATACTTCTTTTTTTTTTGGATATATTTTTCATTTATTATAAGCATTTCTGCTGCTGCATTCTATAAACTTATTTGCAATCAAATCCTTTGTGCATTTTAATGGACTACATGTATGTAGACAGAAGAACTACGCTAGGTGAATAACAAGAAACCGACATGATACTAAAATCAGTTACAGCTCTACTATAAATTAAACAGCTATACAAAACTCAGGGAGGAAAATAGAGTTCCTGCGAATTTCGATTTTTATTCCAAATGTCGCAGATCAGCAAAATCATTTGTAAAGTTTAAAATTCATTACGAGCGTACGATTCTTAACTGAATCATTGAACCTACACTCAAATCTAAACTGCATTTATAGGCTTCCAGATGTGCTTTAGGAGCTTTGAGAATATCGCGCTTAGAATGCTGACAATGAATTTTCCGGAAACTTCCAGAAATGTCGCCAAATTGACTCCGAAACTTTTGATAAAAATCGGATAGGAAGACTTTGGCCCATATCTCTGCTTTCTTCATAATTTAAACACTGATCTAATAAGAATTAAAAGATCCACAAAATAATAAAAGCATATTTAGTAGGCCCAAATGTAATCAAAAATTTAGAATAAAATTATCAGATAAAGTATTCCAAAATAAATAAATAAATAAAACTATAAAGATCTAGAGTAACCGAAATACGAATAAATAAACAGAAATAGTTGCATAAACGTATAGTAATATTCAGATATCTGTCCTATTAAAACATAAAAAAACCTTAAATTTTAATTATTATGGATACTGTCTTCTTCTCTTTGAGGCCTAAAAACAGTTTAGGAGAATTTTTTTCTCTTTATTAACTTGTCAGGGCTTGCATTTCTTTTTATCTGCTTGGCGTACATCACGTGTCCTGAGTTTGACTGCAAACTATGTCCTATGGAGTGTAGTAAAGACGGCAAGATGAGAAGGGATAAAATTATCCTTTATTTTCCACGATTTCACAAGCGCTCCCATACTTCGGGATACAAAAACCAACCCTTTGTAGTCTGAACGTAAAAATACAAGACTACTAACTAACTAAAATTTAAATAAGAGCTAAACTTTTAATATTTTACACAGGTGACTAACACTAAGACTGGCCTTTTAAATTACCACGTCTGTAGTACGCAAACTGCGGAAAACTACAATACGTCTTTAGGTTTCAAAAGGACTAAAGCTCGCGTGAAGACTCTGGCAAGAGGGCTCTCTGTCTCTCTTTTTCTACTCTTGGCAAAACGCCACAACTTATGCGTTAGCAAGTACAATTTGCATAAACATAGTCACGCGTTAATTCTGGCCGGAAGTGGAAAATAAGAGATGACAATAAAGTTTTAAAGCAAAATAAACGTTAGTCAAGCTTAAGATCCTTACAACCTAATTCCTGCTTCCACGTGAAGAGATAATAACTAGGAAGGGAATATAGTAATCTTTCGCTTTGTGAAATTTCGCTCATTTCATTTTTACGAAAGATATGCCTTAAAGCTTCTTTATTCCCAATCAAAAATGTCTCTAAATATATTATCATTCCCTTAAAAGAAGTGAAAAACGAAAATTTCGTTTGCCTTGTTTTACTCAGTATTGGGGTAAATATTCGGTTATGAAAGGGGTGTAGTTTAGAACAAGTAGGTAAGATATTTAAAGGTTGTCATTAAAAGTATTTGGGAAGAACAACTCTTTAGAACAATTATTCTGCTTTTTCACATGATATGAAACATCCAATCACCGCGGATCATATTTGGATTAACATTTAAAGCGGAAACTAATTTTCCGTTATAAATGATGATCGATGACAGAGATTCGACGCTGATAGCTGTTTGGTTGTTCAAAACGAACAATTTACAATTTTTTAATGAAAGAAAGGGAAAAAACCTCGAGTCTTTCTTTCAGTCGTAAAACGGGTAGAAAAATTGTTTTAAACACTTGTTCGTCTGTGTGATATTAGCCCTAAATGCCTAGAATAGATTGAGATGCTGTTGTTGCTTCTAATTTTACAGGTTTATTTTACTATCTTACATCTCATTCTAGTTCAAGTACACAAATGTCATTGCGTCAAATAGGAAGGAAGTAGCGCCTTTCCTTTGGCTGAGACGTTTGGCGTTTTGTAAATAACAGCGCGATTTAATTCAGCTCTGTCTCAGTTGGTAATGTAGCATGCTCCGGGGAACGGAATCTAGAGTCGACTAACTCCTTTCCCTATCACCAACCAAGAGAAAGCTTCAGATTCAACAATATTTTAAGTTCCCTTATGCCGCAAATGCACTAAATATTTACAAACATCCACGCCAAATCGTATTCGAAGCTGAATCCAGCAAAATTAACATATTGATCGAGACGGTATTTATAATTTCTTACATAAAAATATAGGAATCGGAGCCGTAAATCATAGTTTGATGTTTTAATTTTCAGTTGGGCTATAATTTATGAGAAATGAAGAAAGCCAATGCATAAATAACTAGCGACAGTTACTTCCGTCATTATTTTAACTAGACATTGCCAAGAAAAATTTGTTCTCAACAATTTATCAACCTCACAATAGGTGACGATGAAACCATCAATACCGTATGCGGAATTTCTTGCCATTTATTTCTGCTAACGTTCGAAATGATTCAGGATGCGTACTCTGAACAGCTGTGTTTTATTGATCGTCAACAAAACACCATCCAGTCTAAGCAGTTATATTTTATTGATAATCATTACTAATCATCCATCATTTCTACGTCATAAGTAATTTTTCTTTGTTTCTTCGGCTTTGAAAACTGGTAAGGAGAAGGTACAATTTTGAATTCATCAATTTCTCTCAAACTCTGCGTAATTAGCAGATGTCCTTAAAATAGGTACGTTTCCAAATGATTTACCAAGTATTGATCGAAAAGAAATGAGAAAATGCAGTTAAAATTTTTGGGTGACCTTTACGTTCTTTAAGTTGTTGCACACCTATGAGTGGCAAAGTACCGTCTTTCGAATGTGAAATCTTTATCTCAAATGCAGTTGGCGGCAACGCTATTTTTAATTGGTATAATTTTTTCTCACTTTTAACTTCCTTGTACGAAGTATTGTAATCGCGAAAATTTTCGTGTATCATATCGCAACGAAAATATCTATTTTGACCACTATCGAATGGAATTTAACGATGTTTTTGCGTGACATCTGTATGTAAGAACAAAAAGCATAAGAAATAGAAAGAAATGTCGTATGACATAGAAACTATAATAAAAGATTTAAACCCTAAGAAAGGCTAGATAATATCATATTAAAACAAATTTTCAAAGCTAACAATAATGTCTTTTATTCTTTTATTACTGCCTGCTGGAAAACAGCCTCTTTTCCTACAATATTTAAGCAAGCAGAAATCGTTCTCTTTTTAAAGAAAAATAAGCCTCCAAACAAGCCGAAATCATTTAGACCAATTTGCTTGCTGCCCACACTTGGAAAACTTCTGGAAAAACTTATACTTTCAAGATTGCACTATCATCTTTATGCCAAGAATATCATCCATCCATACCAATTTGGATTTGTCATCAATAAATTTGTAGACCATGCTCTTAAAAGACTGCTTCAGATAATTCATACTAATGGAAATCAAAACAATCCTTCTTTACTAACTATACTTGATATCCAAGCAGCATTTGATACAATACGCTGGACAGATGCATTAAATATACTCAAATCTGTCCATTGTCCAAGCCAATTATTTCTACTGTTAAAGGACTACTTCCATAACAGAACTCCTTGAATATTCTTAATTCTGGAACCAATACATTTAATATCACAAGAGGATGCCCACAAGGATCTTTCTTGGGCCCAACTACCTGGAACTTAATAGCAAATGAAATCTTAATAACCTGCTACAATATCCCTCACATCCACGCACAAGCCTACGCTGACGATTACTAATAGTCCGAGGCAATAGTCGCAAAGAAATAGAAGAAAATTCGAAGCACTCTGTACAAATTTTCAAGAACTGGACAAACAATTTTCAGTTAAAATTCTCAGTCCTCAAAAGCAAAGTTCTCTACATACCAAAAACGCGGTAATATTCAGTAACCAAGCTTAGAAATCTCCGAAATCCCATTATTAAAATAGTACAAGAAAAAATAGCAACGAAGAACTCATTACTATACTTTGGTTTGTCAGGACTGAGTGTTCTGTGCATAGCTTTGGCAAACATTTTGAAGTAACTCCTTAACCTAAAGTCCTGATCTGGAACAGGGAGCTGAAATCAGCTTTGTTCTGGTGTAGATACTGTGCTGAAGAAAAACTGCACTTGAAAGGGATTTAAAATCCTCTTTTATTAAATCAATATTATTTACACACTTCCCAACTCGGGAGGGATACAGAAAGTAAAAGACCGCACTTGGGCCTAACTTAACAATCAGATAAATTTAAATTAAGCTAAATATAAATTTAATTAAATCCTTGCTCACAGAGCTAAATCGCGGAGTTGGCCTCTAACTAAATGGTGCGTAGCAAGAAATACTAATACTAGCGCACTTCAATTTATTTCAATAAGCAATCATGTAGTAAGCACTATGGCTTATAATTTTAGCTGCTAGCTGGTCAGGCGACGTCGAACAGAATGACCGTGATCTGAGACTAAAAGCTCTCTCACACTAAGAGGTTTCTACCTCTGTCTTAAATAGTACTTTCGCTGTACTTCAAAATTAGCATAAGCTGAAAACGCGCGCTTCTTCTGACGGGAAGCTGAAACAGAGAGGAGATAGAAAGATTTAAATTAAAATAAAACTTTGTTAGTTTAACTAAAACCTTACAGGTTTCATGCTCGATAATAGACTCTCATGGCATCCTCGTATCAAATATATCAAAAACAAACGTCTCTATTGTTAAACGCGATTAAAATAACAACTGAAAAAACTTGGGGGGGTATCTTCACAATATCAAAAAATATGGTATACAACTGTCACAGAAAAGGTTCTTCTTCATGGTGCATCTGCCTGGAGCACAGAACTCAATGTACTCGCAATATAACCTCAGTTCAACTTTTTTTCTACTTACAATTACCAAAGCATATAGAACAACACCCACCAGGGCTCTACAGATTATTTCAGGCATTCCTCGAATAATTTTAACCCTACAAAAAGAGTCAACTAAAATAAAAGTTGCACGTTTGAGAGAGAAAAGTATCTACGATTCCGATACCTACCTTCCAGAAGATTATGAGGAACTGAAACAAAATATAAAACTTCATCCAAATCAATTTCATTCAGAAAATATAATATCAAATTCAAACATAAATAGTTTTCAAATCAAACTTTATACAGACGGATCAAAAACTGAAATAGGAGTTGGTAGCGTCTAATGTGTATTTTATAACAATAAACTCATACATGCCTGGAAATCAAAAAACGATTCAAGCTAATTCAATATTTCAAGCTGAATTACTAGCAATAAGGGAAGCCGTAGTATATGCAAAGCAGCTTTCAGTAACCAGCATCATAATATCTGGCAGTGCCTCAAGCATACAAGCAATAACAGGTAAAAATAAATCACCTCTAGTCCAAGGCATACAATTCCTACTTGCTAATTTTCATAAAGAATACAAACCCAAACTCTACTGGACAAGAGCTCACAAAGGAACATTCGAAAAAGAAATAGCGGATGCATTAGCAAGAGAGGCAGTAAACAATACTGCTATTCCAATATTTTTTCCACTTCCAAATCTTATTTCATTATTAAAATCAAGACTGGAAAAAGATTTAATCACACATTGTAATGCAAATTGGTCAAGTGGCAATACAGGCAGAGACATACATACGTATTCTTACCAAAACCATCAAGGAATTTAATAATTTCAAGTAATGCAATAACTTATTTCCTCACCTCACATGGACCTTTTATTTCATATCTTCATCATTTGGGCTTCCATCATGCAGACACTTGCATCTGTGGTTCAATAGGAACATTTGATCATTATACTTTTGAGTTCTCAGTAACCAAAGATCTCTACTTTCGCCTCTTCACAGCCGTCAACGCACAAATCTGGTTGAAACAACTTCTTAAAAATAATTTCCTTCGTAATAAACTGCATAACTTAATCAAATATCTAATAGAAAACTGTGATCATTTCAAAGGAATATAAAGTCAATCTAAGACTCAAGATTTTCATATTTCAAGATATTTCATCTCGGAAGCTGTTAAAGAACTTTCAAATTAGAATTAATTAATTTTTATGTATATATGTATTAAAATATTTCTTATAACTTTATTTACTGTATATATTTATAAATAATGATTTAATATTTATTCATGTATAATGTATTTATTTATGTATAATGATTTATGTATAATGATTTAATGTACATATCCAAATTTCACAGTTATAAAATTTAAATAAACATGGTCCCACTGAGTGAGCCATAAAGCTGAAAGTCTTCTTGGCGACACAGCTGCTCACCCAGTCGTCTCCTGGTCTCCTGTATGTAAGGACAGTATAAAGGATTCTTTTTCACAAAACGGGTTGCAAAAAGGATTTAAAATGGATTCAGTACAGACCTTTTTCGTGACGTCTGTAGCCATGTATGTATGTATCTCGCATAACTCAAAAACGAGTAGCCTCACAAAATGTCGAAATCTTGTATATAAAACTGCTATAACGTGTAGTTGTGCACCTCCCTTTTTGGTTGCAATTGCCTACACCAAAAATATATAAATATATGTATATATGTGTGTGTATAAGATAAAAAAATATGAAATCAAACTTATAATTTTAATTGGCTATAACCTCTTTTATTTTTCATTTAATTTGGGAACTCCTTTCTCTGCCTTAAAAATAGCGCCATAAGTCTAAACTCGTCATTCAAGTTAATCATGTGATCTTACGTGACGCTTAATGCAGATACCTCTTGCCCAATTAAATAATTGCAATCCAAAACTGGAACTGAAACTTTCCCGACTCCCTCCTTTCTTTCTCTGAAGTACTGCGACACTCTTCCCTTCCTGCTTACGCTTTCATCCTGTTAAGACGCTGCCGCAATCATCTGTGTGCTACTATGATCGCTTCTATCGCTATAGTAGCAAAACTGTAAATGTTCTGGAAATAGGCACGATTGAAGTGCCATGTGAACTGTGGCCACAAATGTGAATTTAAATAAATATGAAATTTAATCCAGGTCGACTGCTTTTTCTTCATAATGGATGGACGCTCTAAGCATCAAGTATCTAAGCTAACGAACATTGCTATGCTTGCACATATCAGCGGTCTTACTTCAGTGCTTCCAAAACTGTGCTTTCATTTCATGACAATTTAGTCAGACAGGATTTGATCACGTGCTATTAACCTCAATAGAACATTTAATCCTCACTTGGATTTCTATAAAATAGTATCCGCAAGTTCATCATTCTAAAAATTAGATATCATCGAGTATTCATATATGATGTGCTATCATTGCACTTATGATATGATTTTATTCAAATATGATGTGCTGTCATTACATATATACCCACTCTGTTATTCGGCTCTGTGAGTTTAGTTTTTTTATTCTTATATGTTGGTAAATTGGGCATTTTTTGCTTAAAAATGTTTGAATTATGCTGTTCTTATCTTCTGGTTAAGGTTTTTAAGCCTTTAGTTAAACTGCATGCAATAGTTGTAGAATTATCAACAATTTAAAAGTTGCTTTTTAAATGCGGCTAAGCCTAATTTTTTTATCATAGCAGCCATATTTCTTTACATTTGAAGCTAAACAGAATAGTGAATTGGGTCTGCTTCTGCACCTTCAGTGTTATTTGGCCGAATGGAACCAAAAGTAAACTTTCACTTTTGTGCACTGAAAAATCTGCCTTCATGCGCGCTGGCCGAATTGCTTGTTTCTGCACAGAAAGTCTAATTTTAATTGTAAAAAATTGTTTTTAAATTGTTTTAACTGCATTTGGTGTTTTTTATTTTCCTATATTTTCAACTTTTATTAAAGATGTTTTGAGGTTTTAAGTATTTTTGCCTTGCCACAAAGTGAGAACTGAATTAATTGAATGAAAAATATATCTCTAATTAAGTTCGAGAAATAAGTTTAAAGAAATGCATCAAAAAATGAGTATAATTTAGTATTCCGCAGAAGAAAGTCATGTGGTATATACATCAGATTTTTTTTTCTGTAACTTTACGATGACAAAAAAAATCTAAAATATTTTAAGGAAACAGCACAAAGACAATGTATAATACCAAAATTCTATACTGAAAAAAAATTCCTTGTTTATTTTGTTCTGACTTAATGTATGTTTCCGCGGATTAAATCAAAAATGGGTAGTATTTGTCATATAAAACTTCAAAAATAAAAATCTGTGTATTACGCACATTAAGCGTACAATAACTAAATATGCTATATGAAATATGCTAAACACTGAAAAATATAATACTGTATTATCACTTTTTAAAAAACAATTTTTAAAAATTTTTTAATTCATTTTTTAAAAACAATTTTTTTTCCCAAAACTTCAAAGTTGCATTTTTACATTCATAGAAATCTTTACAAAGTATCGTTGAATTACATGAAACTGCGTTATCTTGCACTGTACCTTTTACTTTTCAAATAGATGTTAGAAAAAATTAAGTTGTAATAAATTATTATTTATTCCATGTACTTTTTGTCAGTGTTTATTAATTTGAATGTTTTTATGGTATATATCGTTTATAGTTCTAAATAAATTTATGGCAAAATGCGAAATGTAGAAAAATTAAATATATTTTATCCTTTGGGAATTTCCGTGTAATTGATTTCAAAGTTCTTCGTGCATAAACTTTCTCTCAAACCAAAATAACATTTAAAGAAATAACAACATTTTTTAAAGATAGCTCTGCTACCAGCTAGATACGAATTATAAATTTATCGTCTGAAGTTCTGTGCATTGCCATCCCTGCTCAATGAAACAAATGAAGAGCTTAAATATTACAAATGCTACTTAAAAATTTAAACTCAATTTTCGCGCTTTTATATGAATTCTTGGGACTATGTGTTTGCAAATATGTATATTCTTTTAAGATCATCTGTAATAATGCAGACTCATGGCGAAATCATTCAGCCCAAATTCATGTGCTTTCCTTATGAGTTTTAGTGACAACTTACTTCGAACTTAGTAACGCTATGAATCATCAAATCTATTCAGGTAAATCAATAACTTCCCTTCCACACAATTCCAGGATACTTCAGATGTAAGATTATTACTTTTAAATATATTTTTCATCGTTAATGGATTAGTTTGGTTTACATAATTACAGCAAACACTCGACGGATATCTGCCTAAGGACAAGAACGCGTATGTGGAAGATTTTCTAAAGAAAACTGGCTTGTATACATGTTACACATGGGGAAAACAACAAAATTGCCCATGCAGCTAGCCAATCAGCCGGGATTCGACAGAACTACTAGTGCTCAGCGACTGTCTGCTCAGCCGCTGGTAGGATTAATCGTTATTGAATTCTGTGGAAAAATACCGTATTGTATTATATTAGTACTTCACGTTCTTAGCATATGTAAGGTGTATTTTAATTAATACATTATTTTTATGTAATATCTTTCCTGCATTTCTAGTTTTTGTCAACACTAAAACGGTAAACGGAGTTTAAATAACGAGTTAGAATTTATGTATGTACAGACAGCTTTGACAACATGAGACCGAAGAGTTGTAATAATTTTAATTCTATCTGGCGTGGAAGGTGCGTTTATGTTTTAGTCCTACATTAATATCTCTGTACTGTAGACGACTTATAATCCTCGCGCTCAAATTAAAGTCTTCTAAGAAATACAATCAACAGATAAGAATTCAACTGAAAGTTAATTCCCATTACGATTTACAGGTACAATTAATTCATCACTTTTTGAGGTTTCTTGAAACACACACAAAATAAATAAATAAATAAATAATCTCAAAGCTTTCAGATTTTATATTACTCCCAAAGGAGAGTTTTCTTCGTTTACATACACATACACTTTTCAGTAGCATTTGAGTTAATGTTCCTTTAGACTAAAGATATTTAAAAACAGCGTATCTTTAAAATTTCCAATAGAAATTCTCGCACATTGGAGATGAAAATGCAGTTTTTTTTTTCGTCCGGTGTTGCCATTGCTCGCTTTGAAATCCTTGAGTTTATTAATCAAAAGTTCCTTAAAAGTTTGCAAAATCTGAAATACACAATAAAATAAATTCAAACTTCGGGCTTCCAGGTGTTGATATGCGGGTGGAGGACTACGTTATTCAAAACTTGATGGGTCTAGGTGCCATTGTTTTTTCACAGTGCGAAAAACATGCATACATTCATGCAGATTCTTCATTATTTAATTTCTTTAAATGTACACCAAATATTATCGCCCTGTATTAATTTAAAGAAATTTAAATTAATACAGGGCGATAATATTTGGTGGAAAAAAAATTTAAAGTAATTCAGACTTTTGTAGTGATTCAACGAAAAATCCCGTTTTGAGACTAATAGCCCTTCTGCGCTAGCGCTCCTTTGGGCAATAAATAAATACATATGTACAACAACATTTATTAAATTGGCTTTAAATTACACGTGAGCTCTAAGTATATGCATTAGCAAATGGTGGTAAATAGTCAGAGAAACCATCTTGAACTACAGGTACGATGTTCACGAGATAAAGAGCTCGCTCTAAATCTATTTCCTTAATCTTTTTAACACTATTTAATCTCTCTAAATCTTTTTATCACTATTTCAATCCCTCCTAAAGCTGACGGAAGAAACAGAAGTGACAGGAAAGATTTAATATAAAAATAATGTGTTAACTTATTAAATGACAAATTTTTAAAATCAAATTTTATCTCAAAATTAGGTTTCTTTTACATATGAAGGCATAACTGAGCCACTTTTAGAAAAAAAATCAATTATTGTTATGAATTATTATTAGAAATCATGCATTTTTAACGGATTTCCAATTGGGTAACACGGTATTTGGAAATTAATTTTTATTCCATCGTGCAAAGTGTCTTGTATTATAAGGTATTTCTTCCGCCTTCTTATTATGCCTTCGTAGTGTAGTGGTCAGCACACTCGGCGCGTATTCGAAAGGTCCGTGGTTCGAGTCCCGGCGAGGGCATTGCTCATTTTTCATCTCTCCTGCTTTCAAAAATATACCTAATGTCTCTACAGTACGCAGTCCAATACTTCAATTTACCACACGATTCCTAACGTTTGTTTTGCACACGGCGCATATTCTTTGCTTCCATTCATAACAAATAATTAATCGCAATGAATTGGTAGTTATTATGTAAGAGGAAAAAATATGCTAAAAATCATCAAATTCAAATTAAATTCAAGTACACCATTCGTACTACAGTATATCAATTGTAAACAAAACATGACTCCACCAACTGGACACAGACGTAAGAGCCCCAAACAGATCACTACAGAGAAACCTTACATATTCATGTTTTCAAAACTGTTCATCATTTTCGAAGGTAATCCTCTACCGGTGGGGATGACAGTAGATTTCGGTATATAATTTTCAGTAAGTTTCTCAATGTATTTTTTGGGCATCTTATGTTACCTATTGATATTTACATAACTAAAACGTCAATGCATCTTAAAATAGTTGATTAGTTCTACTTTATCACAGAAGAAATTACTAAAACCAAATTATTTTATTTAAGGATAGATAATCATCAAGCAAGACCAAGATGATCCAAAATGAATAAAGCATAGATGATCGCAAACATCATTATTTTTTTTCAACATTACCACCCACTGAATGATACATTCTATAATAAAAATAAAGTATAACTCTTTCCATGGACTATTAAAACATCACGAAAGTTTTTTCAAGGCCTCCATCCATCTACAGTGGCAAATACACTGAGAGTTAATGACAGCAATCATAATTAGACATCATTAGCGTAAATTTATTTTCGTCACATACTTTAATGGACAGACTTCGCTGCTTAATGACAAAACTTTGTAGCTGAAGGAAAGTTTTCGTATCTGGGCATTTTCTTTTGATGAACTTTGCTGAGAAATGCAATATTTGCTTAAACACTAGCTGACAAACAGCTGAATTTGATCGAAAGGTGAAATTTCTTATCAGATTGACACAGAGTTTGATTTTATCATCGCTGTTATAAAGTATTTCTCAAACAATTACTACCTCATTCCTACAGTACGCATGTGCAGATATTTTTCATGTATGAATAAACTGTTAATATTGGCAAATACTTTTGTTTCATCATTTCCTAAATTTCATTGATCTGAGTGGCAACAGAAGCTTCGGCCGCTTAGAGTGGTATAGCGACTAGTGCTTCTGACTGCCGTATCATTGGACTCGAATCCTGGAAAAGACTTATCACATAAAGACTTATCACATCCTGGCCTTATCACATATAGCGACGTACGATGCTCTGAGAAGATTTTGCGAGGAATGCGTTTTTCCTAGCACTAGTTAGAATGGGAGATTTCTTGCCGAAACACTGCCGATTGTTCCGCGTACGAACCCGCAACATTTTACGAAGCTGAAAAAAATGGTTTTCTTGCAGATTTTCTTGCAGGTTCTTGCAGGTACACATGTTCTTGATGGGTTGAAGTTTAAAATAGCTGTTTAGCTGTCTTATACTCTTACATTTTACTTGCTTTTCTGGTATAGACAGGTAACTATGGAACAGAGCTCTTCGCTCTATCTAGTGTCTAGTAGGAGGTCTAGTTTATAGTTGCAATTGAATTCCCGTTTAACCTTATAAAGTAACTGAAATTATAACTTTAGCTACGAAATGTCTCATGCTAATTTTCTGAATCATTACTGTATGAATGGCAACATAAAGATTCGAAAAGTGTGTATTTTATGCCTTTAACAATATATATTTAATTTGAACTTATAGAGTCATTAGGTTTTTTGATGCTGGAAACATGAAAATGCGCAATGCCCTATCCGGGATTCGAATTCTGCACCTCCAAATATGTATCCAATATGCTTCTAGTTACACACCAAGGCATGTAGAAAGGAAGGAAGAAATACTTCATATATTCCCCCTTTTAAAAGGCGACTGGGAATGAGAGGACGGCCAAATCCTGGTGGGGACAAAATATCGTCCACTAACTTTTAGCTCAGAGGCCACTTAGAGGAGTTTTTCAGAATGTTTCGATGTCATAAAACTGGAAGAATCTGCAGTTCTCTGACCGGGAATCGAACTCAGAACCACCCGAATACGCGTCGAGTGTCCTTCCAGTTTCACCAAGAAAGCATACGAAAAAGAAGGAGGGAATACTTTATAAACCATAAAGCACTTTATTTGAGACTTCTGATTTATTAGTCGAAAGGGGCAACTTGCCAGAAGGACTATTAATTTCGTTTCGGCATTTTGCGTTGGTTCACTATAAATGTCAGTTCACATTCCAAATTGTGACCACCAAACATTATCTCCTTGTATTGTATTTAAAAAAATTAAATAATGAAGAATCTGCATCAATATATGTGTGTTTCTCGCATTGAGATAAAACAAGGCTACCCTGAGCCATTAATTTTGAATAACATACTTTTCCACCCGAATGTGGGCATCGGGAATCTTGAATTGGGAATTTGGAATTTGTTTTATTATCTATTTCATATTTTGTAAAACGTTAACGAATTTTTGTGTAACAAACTCAATGATTTCAAAGCGAGCAGTGGCAACACTGTACGAAAAAAAAACATTTTTATCTGCAGCGTGCGAGACTGTGTATCGGAAATTCTAAGATATATTCATTTTAAAATTATTTTGCGATATTGCTGTTGAACTGAATTTTATGGTTTAAGTGCGGAGAACATGATATTTAATAAATAAAGGTAATACACAAAACGTTAAAAAAACGCCCCTTTGGGCGTAATGTAAAATCTGAAAGCTTTCAAATTTTTTATTTTTTAATGTTTTTATACATTTTATTTTATTTATTAATTTATGAAGAAACAAAACTGCGCAAATGAGCAAAATCAATAATGAAATTTTATGGTACATATGATAATACAAGTAAAAGAGGAGCAAAAGAAAATGTCAAAATTACGTTTCAGGAATGAATTGTATTATTTCCTGCCGCATTCATTTTTCATTTCTGTAGAATCTCTGAAGCGTTATTGTTTCAGAATTCCTTCATCCTTTCATTTACCGAAAACTTGCAGATAAAAGGGAGAGAAATAATACGTCTTTCAAATCTCATTCTTTTACAAATCCCTTCTGACATATCCCCCATTTACCTAACGAGCACTGAATGAAAGGTACTGGAAATACCTTAGTCGCATTGATTTATCTTCTTTTATGTCATCAGTAATATAATAATCCCAGAACAGGAGTATGTGACAGCAGAGAATGTTAACGAAAATATGTTTTTTTTTATTTTTAACTATGAATAGTTTTACTATGACATTTAAATCTCTGTAATAAGCAAAAGGATTACAATTTTTCTTAGAAATACAGCAATCAAGACGTAAGCTATCGAGTCCTCGAATACAGCTATGTTTCACTTGTGACGCAACTTTTCTTACGTACATATTTTTCTTGCTGCTTGTTATATTTTTAAACTATTATAAATATTGTTTCTACTTTATTTTTTAAAATTAATTCATAGATGCATCATTCCATAATTCGTTATTTCAAATGTATATTTTTCTACTAAGATGCATTTCTCTACTAAAAAGTAGAAGCAATTTTTAATAATATTTTTAAACAAAGATTTAATCAAAATTTTCACTCACCTTCAGATATGTATATATCCTTTCCAATTCAATGTGCATTAAAATGCTACATGCCAAAATCTTCATATTTAACACATTACCAATATATTACTTAGGTAGAATTTCCTGATTTTTACTTCTTTGTACAAAGTAAAGGAAGTATTGTAATTGTGAAAACTGTAGGGTACGAATTTTAAACAAAATATCCATTTTTACTGGTCTTGAATCCATTTAGACGCATCTTTTTCAGGATGTCTTCCCGTATAGACAGAATAAAGGATTCTACCTTTCCCCAAAAGGGATTGTAAAAGAGATTTAAGATATATTCAGAAGGGATTTTTTTCCAGACGTCTGCAATTACTTACGTACGTATGTACGTATGCATATATCTCTTATAACTCAAAAACGGTTACTCGCAGAATGTAAAGATTTTGTATAGGAGACTGGTATAATATGTAGTTGTGTATCGTTCTGGTTGTAATGTCTTTTTTGGTGTTCTTTTTTGTTACAAAAGTCGATACATATACATAAAGAAGAAAGTCTGTTTGTTTGTCCTCTAATAACTCAGTCACTACTATAGCTATCGTCGCCAAACTTTCTACCATTCTTTTCTGTTCCTGGAAAATGTCGACGTCCTCTTTTTTCAAAAAAAAAAAGTAGCTAAAAACTCGGAAAAACGATAATTTTCGCCCTCATTTTTCCCAGTGGCAACAGTCTCTCAAGCTGGAGATGAAAATCTGCTTTATTTCGGAAGTTGTTGCCATTGCTCGCTATCAAATCCTATAGTTTGTTATTAAAAAATTTCGAAGTTTTACGATGAAATAAAAATAGCATTGCCAAGCATTATATACATTATTTCCGATTCCAAAAATTCGTGGGAAGCCATTTCGGCCATTCCTATCTTCGTACGACTTTAATCAGCCGAAATGTTAATTAAAAACTCTGAAAGCACTAGTTTTCGCACTCATTTTTCCCAGAGGCAACAGCGTCACGCGTTGGAGATAAAAATGCTCTATTTCGAAAAGTGTTACTACTGCTCGCTTTCAAATCGTAGAGTTCGTTAACCAAAAATTTGTAAATTTTACAAAATCTATACATATAAAGAAGAATGTTTGTGTGTGTGTTTGTTCGCGTTATTGATTTCTGATCAATTAGGATACATTTTTTGCCACATTTAATCAACTAAAATTGAATATAGGTGAAATATTGGACGGAACTTAAGCTTGTCATTAAAAACTACGAAAAGACGAAAAGAACGAAAATCATTAAAAACTACGGGTCATTGTTGCTGATATAATGAGGAAGAATTAGGTTATTTTTCTATGGAAATTTTTTATGTGGGTTCCATATCGCATCGTACTGAAAAATGTGTGACTATGAACCGTGTTTTTGCATCATTATTAGAGAGGAACTACAGCGGTATCGTTCTCTCTGTTATTAGGCACAATACTCTCAATCTAACTGAACTGGCATCGGGTACTTCCTATAGTATATATAT
Organism: Stegodyphus mimosarum; assembly: GCA_000611955.2. Classification (NCBI taxonomy): domain Eukaryota; kingdom Metazoa; phylum Arthropoda; class Arachnida; order Araneae; family Eresidae; genus Stegodyphus; species Stegodyphus mimosarum. The sequence goes on from KK116158.1 coordinate 99,089, forward strand.
ACACTCCTAGACAAAAAAAAAAACGACGCACCGAGAAGATATAAAGCAAATTGGACACAAATTGATATGCACACGGGTTTCGAGGAAAAATGCAAAATTTTACATTTTGGCTGCCAATGAAGGCACTGTTGTCACTACAGAGAATCTGATCTGCGCAACTGGCAGAATATTTAAGAGGAGAAATTACGATTCCAGGACATAAATTCTTCATAAATTTCGTTCCGTGTACGCTGGTGGACAGCAACTATGCCTCGCATACAGGGGCGAGAACGATATGCGTAAATATCAGAATTTGAGAGAGGTTGTGTAGTTAGGCTCAAAGAAGGTGGTTGGTCTTATCGGTGAATCCCCCCGGGGGTCGACGTAGAGAACTCTGCGAAACTACTGGCTAGGATCTGCACCTAGGCAGTCTCGCCCACGGGAGTATACAAATTATGAACCTAGTGGTTCTGGGAGCTCCGGAAAGGTCATTTATTTACCGGCCCGGGGTTCGGCATGTCTTAGAGCAGGGTGGTTCTGGTAGCCCGGGGGTAACTTTTTGGGTTTGCTGGGTAATGTCCCCCTGCGACAGGCTCGCCCGAGCGAATGGTGTGTAGCAAATTGACGACCAGTGATGCCCCAAATTGGGTGCGTTGCGCCGACCCCTCAAAGTTCCGGGAAAGAGGTTGAACCTCGGCCTCGGTTCTGCGGGGTGAAGGACCTGTAGTGCCTATGGCGGAACGGGGAAGCCAAAGGTTGTTGTTGTTATCGGCGAATAGCTCGACATTTGAGCAGGAGCGATGCCACTATTAGACGATGTTGGCAGGAATGGGTGAACCGTGGCCGCACACAGCATCAAGAAGGAAGCGGTAGGCCTAGAGAAACAACAGAACGGGAAGACCAAGCAGTCGTCAGAGCGGCACTCACAGCCCCAGATGCATCATTATCATCGATTGTACGTGCAACTAGTACTTCAGTGACCGCAAGGACCATTCATAGACGGCTCACACAAAGGGGGCTAAGTTGCGTCTACTACCACTGACCTCTTACAACTTCAAGCCCGCTTGCAGTGGTGTCGAGCTCATTCGCACTGTAATGTCACTGATTGGAGTAGAATAGTCTTCACTGATGAATCCCGCTTTGAACTGAGCCTCAATGACCAGCGAAGGCGAGTCTGGAGACGCCCCGGACAGCGGTGTGATACCAACCTGACTGTCTTCCGGCAGGCAGGCTGACAACCAGTATGAGTGATGGTATGGGGTACCATTTCATTTCATAGTAGGACCCCTTCAGTTGTGATCCGTCGCAACCTTACAGCACAGCGGTACGTCGACGAAGCTCTAAGGCCCGTTGTGTTACCCTTCATGTCACGCCACCCTGGGCTTACATTTCAGCAAGATAATGCCCGCCCCCACACTGCACATATTTCTATTGCTTGCCTTAGTGCTCTCCGAACATTACATTGACCAGCAAGGTCGCCGGATCTCTGTCTTATTGAGCACGTTTGGAGCATTATGGGCAGGACCCTCCAACCAGCTCGAAATGGTGACGATCTAACGCACCAGTTGGACAGAATTTGACACGATATCCCTCAGGAGGACATCCGCAACCTCTATCAATCGATGCCAAGTCGAATAACTGCTTGCATAAGGGCCAGAGGTGGACAAACGCGTTACTGACTTTTTCTCTTTGTGAAGCTCTATCACTTCAATAAATCATCCAATTTTTCTCAAACTGTAATCATTTGTACTGTAATCAAAGTACATGTATATCACTTCTACCGATTTTCGTCCCATTCGGATAACTCCTTCCTGGTGCACTTTTTTTTTGTCTAAGAGTGTATATACACCCATTTTCTTACTCGGATCGGTGAGCTCTGTGTTTGCTCTTATATTTTGGTAAATTATGCATTTTGTGCTTTAAAAATGTTTGAATTATGTTGCTTATGCTGTTCTTATATTCTGGTTAAGGTTTTTATGCCTTTAGTTAATCTGCATGCAATAGTTGTAGAATTATGAGCATTTAAATGTTGCGCTAGGGGAGGCTGCAATTTCTTTACATTTGATACTCTTAGTATAATAGCGAATTAAATCAGTTGGTGAATCCCCTTTAGTGTTGTTTTTCCCGATGAGATTAAAAGTAACTGAATTTTGTGTCGCTTGTTCTTTGGCCGAAATGCTTATTTTTGCGTACAAACTCTAATTTTAAAAGTTTTTTTTAAGTATTTTAACTGTATTTATTGTTTTAGGCTTCTCTGTATTTTACAGTTTTTAATGAAGATGTTTTGAGCTTTTGCCTTGTTGTGAACTCGTTGAATTAAATGACATATATATCTCTAATGAAATTAAGAATGAGGAATCTGGGAAATAAGTATAAAGGAAGTGCAGCAATATATGTGTATAATTTAATAAGCCGTACAAGGAAGTCATATGGTGCCCACATCAATTTTTTTTAATATTTTCCTGATGCTTCATCATTAAGTAACACCAGTCGTTGTTGTCTTCTAGCTTCTTAGACCATAGAATCTTACTCTACTTAACTTTTAATTTTGAGAGTACGTTAAAAATTATTGGTTCGATATATTTAATTCTGTAAGAAAAAGGTACTTTTAAACCCATATCCTAGGGGCGGTGAAAACAATAACAAGACATGCCAGATAAAGTCCGGTTAAATTGGCCTATAGTCTTCGCGTCTTACGTTTGACTGAAAGATGTCACACACTACACTTGTAAGGTTTTAGTTAAACTAACCAAGTTTTATTTTAATTTAAATCTTTCTATCTCCTCTCTGTTTCAACTTCCCGTCAGAAGAAGCACGCGTTTTCAGCTTATGCTAATTTTGAAGTACAGCGAAGTACTATTTAAACCAGAGGTAGAAACCTCTCAATGTGAGAGAGCGTTAGTCTCAGATCACGGTCACTCTGCTCAACGTTCGCCTGACCAGCTAGCAGCTAAATTTATAAGCCATAGTGCTTACTACGTGATTGCATATTGAAACAAACTGAAGTGCGCTAGTATTAGTAATTCTTGCTACGCACCAGTTAGTTCGAGGCCAAACTCCGCGATTCGCTCTGCGAGCAAAGTTTAATTTAATTTCTATTTTAGGTTTAGTTTTAAAATTATTTGATTGTTAAGTTAGGCCCAAGTGCGGTCTTTTACTTTCTGTATCTCTCCCGAGTTGGGAAGTGTGTAAACAATAGTGATTTAATAAAAGAGGATTTTTAAATCCCTTTCAAGTGCAGTCATTTTCCAGCACAGTACCTACATCAGAACAAAGCTAACATTTTATCAGCTCACTGTTCCAGTTCAGGACTTGAGACTTGAGGATAAGGACCCTATTAAAGACTTTACCATGTTTCCAAAGGCTATGCACAGAACACTCAGTCCTGATACACTCATAAGTAAAACTTCGACAATTTGGCTTTCATTTCATGTATTTCTCTCATGCAAATTAAAAGGTAAACCTGATCAGCTATTTATTTGCGCTTGTTTTATGAGGTATTTCTCCCACCTTCTTCGCATGCCTTCGTGGTGAAGTGGTCAGCAAGCTGGGCGCGTATTCCACAGGTCCGTGATTCGAGTCCCGGCGAAGGCGTTGCTCATTTTTCATGCCATCTGCTTCAAAATAACCTAATGTCTCTACAGTTTAACTTTGCTTTGCTTTTATGAATTTTCGTATTCGCACCAAACAGAAGTTTAAATTTCATTAACAAAAGATAAAACTTACATTTTTTTTAAAAAATTACGTCTTGTTGTGTAACTAAGTATTGTTGAGTGCGTACGGGTTCGTTATATATTGAATGCACAAATCGTTGAAAGGTTAACAAAAATTTATTTTTTCCTCAAGAAATAAATCAAAATGCTGAAATATTTCTTCAGAGAGTATAGTATCACAATACCTCAAACGTTAAACAAAATTCCCTTTAAAACAGATAAACTAATTCTAACTCACAGCGAAATCGCTACAATCAATCACAGCATTAAGTAAACAAACAGCAGTTCGCTTTAAATAGCTACAACTACAGCAACAACTGAGATGAGGTGTTTCAAGTCAGCTTTTATAAGCTTTTTAATTATCACTAGAACAATCTCGATTTTTCTAGATTTTTCTGGATGGCAACAGTAATTACGAGATATTTATTTATTAAATATTAAATGCACGCGCGCTTTTATTTTTATTTTTCCGACGTAACTTTCTCTTCAAAAATCGTCTGCGTTGCACTGGAAAATAAAGCAATTTTAATTACAATTCTAAATAAACAGCTAAATAAATATGAAATGCGTAACTGTATTAACAGATCCTAACTGCCACAAATTACAGAATTTTAGTAACTCAGATATATAAAGACACACAACATACTAGCTAAATTTCATCGACTAAACAACCCGATTTCAGCTAACGTGGATTCTAACCTTGCGTGATAATATATGTAATATTCTCTCACCAATACGTAAGCTAGTTAAGTGGGTATCTCAGGCTAAACAACTACACTGACCAATTGCCATAAGTATTATTCTAGACTACAAGTTACCTCTTTATTTCAACGAAATCTGGTTTGCATTCTGGTGAAGGTGCGTGGAAAAAATAAAGCAAGAGAAAGGTGTAAAGTTTATCCAAGTTTTAACAGTTATCTTCAGTTTAAGCTAGATTCTGTCCCTCCTAATTGCGCCTTACAATTTCTTACCAGAATGTGTTTTTAGAATCGCGTTTAATGCAAATGAGTAAGAGTGGTATTTAAGTTGAAGTTCCACTGACTGAGATAGAGAGCTTCAGAGTTTCTGACTAGCGCACGTTCGGCTACCTCTCTGTCTAAGTTGTTACTACCCTCGGCCGTATTTCAGGCCTTAATGACTTCGCTAGCTTATTCGTTATTTAGGGGCCAACTACTTCGAATTTTGATGCTTCGGTTATATCTTTCGTTAAGCATTAGTTAAGTCTTAGTTCTTATTATTTTGAGTTCAAGCCCTAGTGGAGGCTTTGCTGTACGCCCTGAGAAAGGGGCCACCTGCCAATTCTTATTTCGAGCAACAAAGGGTAATTAACCCTTCTTGAGTTTACGTCTCTGTTCCTGAACTAGACCGATTATTTGCTTAGCTGTTCACGAGGTTCCTACACACTTATCTGCTAGATAAATGGGTGGAACCCCACAAAGGGAAAAAAGAATTAACATAAAAGGTGACGTATTAGCTAAAATAAAGCTTACAGTATTACTTACCACAGTGTATATGCAAGTAACTAAAATAAAGCATATTAGTCATTTTGAATAATCTCATTATTTAGAAGCTTTCCTCATCTACAATATAAGGCATTTCTGGCATTGGTTTTAACCATCGATGATTAGGAAGGCTGTTGGAGGAGTGGAATCCTTATTTTTGCTCCCTGCGTGCCACTTCTGCACAGCAATCGGTGTGTGGAAGGGAGCATTGTCGTGATACAGTAACCATCCTCCTTGCTATTTGGTGGGACGTTTTCTTTGGGTTGCCTCCCTCAGTGTTTTCAGACTTGCACCTAAAAAGGCCCATTAATAGTTTATCCAGCTGGTACAAATTCTTGGTGCACCACACCTTCTTGTAGAGAAACGCAATGAGCATCACTTTGGATTTGACATGACGTGATTTCTTTGTAGAATAGAGGACGTTGTGTGCCATTCTGATGAGTTCAATTTTGTCTCCAGGTCGTAAGCGTACGCTCAGGTCTTGTCACAAGTAATATTTGTCTCAAGAAACATCGGGTTCTCTGTGCTTTTCTCAAAATATTCGGCCGCAGTCAACTGCCGGGCTTCTATTTGATCCGAGTCCAGCAGCCGAAGGCCGTGTTGTCTTCAAATCAGCTAACAGGAGGATTGCATGAATGGATCCATGAGAGATCCCTGTTTCCTGTGCCACCTCGTCGATGGTCATTCTTCAGTGTGGGATATGATTGTTTCACTTGCTCGACCATTCCTTCGTTTCTGGTGGTTGAAGATCTCCCACTGCCTCTCTCGTCTTAAAGTGAAATCTTGAAAAGAACACTTAAACGGTTGTTTTCTTTAAAGAATCGTGATCGTTTACTGTTTTTGAGGCTAACAAAGTCTATGAAGCAGATTTCTCCAATTTGCAAACCAACATTATGTTCGCTGTTTACGCGATCTCGCAAATTGATCACCATACACTTCTACCCACAGATACACTCCCTGTTATGAACTTCGATAGTAAATAAATGTAGTGGTATTTAAAAAAATTAATTCATTATTTGTGGTGATAAAGAGTTACAACCAAATTCAGAGAACTTTTGACTGCCCCACGTATAAGGTATTTACTCCCTTCTTCTAACATGCCTTTGTGGTGTAACAGTAGCACACTCACGTGTATGCGAGAGGTCCGGGTTCGTGTCTCGACGAGGGCATTGCACATTTTTCACCTCTTTTGCTTCAAAAATTACCTAGTGACTCTACAACGTAGTATTCCATACCTACAGATAACAGATAAGGTGCGGATATACCTATACACAGGACGGCAATAAATAAACTATGAAATATATAGAAAAATGTAATTACACTGGTCTAAGCATAAGCTCTCTAGCTTTCAGTCGCATGAATATACCCTTTATACAGGTTATATTCTTTTATTAGTTACAGCAAAAAAAAGTCTGTTTTGTATAACTTCTGTGTGATTCCCAAATAGATGCCATTTAGGGATTTCCCAAAACGGATGACTGACACTTTCATAGATTTCCCTTGCCGACTCGCAGTTCGAGGGCAGAAGCAGATGAGTTTGCTTTAAACGGCGTGGACAACTTGCATAAAGATGCCAGCAGTTTTATTCAGTGTAAGTTGGCCATTGCTTGCCAGAGGTTTCCGGTACCCTTATGAAGTTCACTTTACATCATGAAAAAAGTAGTCTTCATTAAGCTGCTGGTATGCCCATATAAAGGGCTTTATCTTGACAAACGGTCGCTGACTTTCATGAAGTGCACTGACATAAAGTGAATTTCTGCCATGTGAGACGTTTCGGTTGTCCCGCTCTCATTATATTCCAAACAATCTATAAAATATCAAAATATATTAGTAAATAAATAAAAGCTTTCTGTTTATTTTTGAAATAAAACTATCATTTCGATGTTCTAAAGTAAAAGTTTTTTTAGTCCAAAGGGGCTTTGTCCCTGAAGGACTATTATTTTCGTTTTCCGATTTTGCGTCGGAAACATTAAACGACGGTTCACTTTTCAAACTGTTCCCACCAAATATTGCAGCGCTGTATTATATTTAAAGAAATTAAATAACGAAGGAATGGGCATAAATGTACGTATGTTTCTCGCATTGCGATAAAACGACGGTACCTAGAGCCATCGAATTTTGAATGACGTAATCCTGCTGCCAATATGGGCATCTGGAAGACCAAATTTGAAATTTGGAATTTGTTTTATTATCGATTTCATATTATGTAAAATTTTAACGAATTTTTTATTAACAAACTGGAGGATTTCAAACGGGAACGTTGTAACGAAAAACCATTTTTATCTCCAGCGCGTGAGACTGTAAGAAATTCTAAAGATATGCTCAGTTTAAAATTATTTTGAGATATCTTTGGACTTAATTTAAAATCTGAAACCTTTCAGATTTTCTTTCTTTCTTTCTTTTTTTTTTTTTTTTTTTTTTTACGTTAACAAAATTGTCGATTGACATTCTAAAAATTTGTTTCATTACTCCAATTGCTCTTCGTAGACAGCAATAAGATTTCCTATAATAAGATAATATAATAAGATAAGGTACTCATGGTGACGAAACTGAGTAAAACTTTTCTGACTTTACTTTGACCCTGCTGTCGAGCTGAAGGTTAAGTTCTCAATTCATCTTCAACTTCCATTCGAAAACAAGGAGTGACAACGTTAAAAAAAGAAAAGGTATTTATTGGTGGAAGTAGTTTTTGAATTCTTCCAACTTTTGAGCATGCTCACCGTTTGGCGTTTTAGTAACACCGTGAAGAATTTTGCCGTAGTTCTCAATTTTGATAACTGTTCTCAGGTTACCAAAATTGGCAGTGGCGTAGCAAGGGTGCAGCAAGGGATGACATCTGTCCCCGAGCGCAGCATCCAGGGACGCCGAATTAATGTCAGGAAATTTTAGAATGAAACGTTTGTCATTCTTGTAACACAGAAAGGGGAGTAAGATCTTCAGTAGTCCCCGGCCGCTGAATACTAATAGCTACGGCTCTGAAAATTAGTACTGTTCCAAATTTGGTAACTCTTA
>KK116158.1:108955-180970 GCA_000611955.2 Stegodyphus mimosarum
ATATATATATATATATATATACATAAATACAAGGAATTATCTTAGTACCCTGTGTATGCTTTCGTAGTATATGTTGCTAGTATACTCAGGTTTTGCAAATTAAAATATCCATGATTTATATTCTGGTGAGACCGCTGTTAATTTTTCACGTTTCCTAATTCGAGAAAACTAGTATTCTTACAAAGTAAATTAATTTTTAATACATTCACTAATTACCAACGCATGCTTCAACTTGGAGATTGAATGATACTTGAAACATCGTTAAGACAGCAGTTTTTACGTCTTTTATAGTGTATTTAATACAAGCATAAGCTTTATTTTCCCAGTTATTCGTTAACACTCAATTTATCATTATTTTGAACTAATGTGATTGATGAATTTAATTTTGAACTTTACCCTGTGACAACATGTAAAAGCATTTGGAGTTACTAGCTTAATACGTTTCACCTTTCTGGCGAAAAACCGTAAATTCTCTGGCTTCCGTTTCCAAGTTACTCTTTGTTGTCAAAAGTAAGAAATTCGATCAATCATTTTCTTCAGTTTAATGCCGCCCTTCAAGAGTCACTTGTTTATTCTTTGTTTGAACGTAGGAAATTTTGTGTTATTATGCAAATAATGGATGATCAATCAGTATTGATCCTTCTCATATTTTAAAAGACCTGTAGTTTATCAACGTAAAACCTTTTTTTTCTTACTCAAAACCCAACAATGTATTATGTCCACAAAGAATTACAAGAAATTTAAATAATACACATTACACTCATTTTTCTACTAAACATTAAGATCTTAACATAGTTTGTATTAAATCTCTAGCCACTTATGAGCCACTTGTGTCCCATTTATGTGCACCAAAAAATGGGATTTTTCGTCGAATCGCTGTAAATGCATCGTTTCACTTTTCATTCGAGTCTGTTGCGATTCTGCAAAATGTAAGGCATTTACCTTTCAAACTGAATCTGTCTGTTGTTGGTTGTGAAATTATGCTATCTGAAAGTAATAGATCCAGTTCTTAAGAATATCCGTTTCTTACCTTTTAGTCGAACTGATTTAAATAATAAAAATTCATTTAGTTCCTGATCTATCTTATTAAAAATACTCAGTATTTTCATAGAATAACCTCATATACTTTTTATTATTTATTTTTTATTTTGTAAAACTTTAATTAATTTTGCTTAAGTTAAGGATTTGAAAGCGAGCGGTGGCAACACGGTACGAAATAAAACATTTTTATCTCTAGCGCGCGATATTTAATAAATAAAGTTAACACTCAAAACGTTAATAATAAAAAGACAAAGAAAGTTTTGCAATGCGTCTTACTAAGAAACTGAATATTGAAATGAACTGAAAAAAGACTGAAAAAAATAGAAAAATGTATTCCAATACTTAACACTGCATCGGGCATTCTTAACATATGCTATTTTGATACTTTTAAAATTTTTATGGTGTTGCTATCCAACTGTGTGAAGTGCGAAGAAATCAAAATCAATGCTTAATAATAAAGCTAAAAAGACAAAAAACAAAAAAGGGGGTTAGCAGAAGTGAGTGCAAAAGCAGACTGCAAGCTCACTGAAAGCGAAAAAAAAAACCTTAGCAAACCTTTTGGGCGAGCGTTAAAATCTAATATCTTTCAGATATTCCTCTGCCCCCTTCTAATCAGAATTTTACTTCATGCATGATTTATGTACTTTAAAACGCTGGTTTTAATTGAATAAAAATAATCTTCTGAGATCTCTATTGCCACTTTGATAAGTGTAGTGGTTAGTATCGTTCGACCGCTTTATCCATGAGCGAAAATACGCATGCGCCATTCGGACCGAATTATTCTCAGAATAGGGTGGAAGGATTTTTTTTCCCTCAAGCATATCTCTTTTCGGAGACTAGAAGACTCTCAAGTGACCTTCCATTTCACCACAAGTAATAACCCCCCTTTTGGACGAGTCTATGTGTTTTGGCAGAATGCCAGCCAGGGTTGCGTTTGAGACGGTCGGACTATACTCTCAAGCTGCTGTATTGTTGAGTCGAGTTCAAAAGGAATGGACGTTATTAAATGTTTAGTAAATTAGTGTTAGTAAGTGAAATGTATCAATGTGCCATGGTGGAGGCTCTCAAAATACCTCTAAATATACTGTCATGTGGTTTGACAGGGGAGAAAGAGGAGTGAGTGGCCCTCAGACCATCCCCTTTATCAAAATGGGAGTGCAGCTTAGCAGCTATTGCAATGGGATTACACTTGTGGGACCAACGGTGAATTTCAAGTGTACGTATACCTGTCTGTAAAATGTATTAATACTCAATTTCAGCGTCAGAAATATTATAAGGAATTATTGCATCTTCCCCGTGAGTACTTTCATGAAGTAAGCGGGTGCACGTTCAATTAGCAAACAGGAATATCTGTGGTTAGAGCCCCGGAGAGGACATAATTGATTTTTCACATTTCCTTCTCTGGAAAAAACTGATTGTCTCTAGAGAGCAGGACAGGGGTAAGCATAACTGACACCAGAAACGTTACCATATAATAAACATTGGTATTGTTCCTCATTGTTACTGATAAAGGGAAATATGCTGTAGGAGCTGAGTGCTGCCTTTCCAAAGCATTTTCATGCAGTACTTATTTTGATAGGTACACTGCGCGAAGAAAAAGAAAAAAAAGGGGGGAGGACAGTTCTATATTTCCCGGTCTTCTGGGCCGATTGACGAAATTCAAATTGCATTTTTCATGTCTCGAAAGCGCAACTTAGGATATGTATTTATTTGTATAACATATGTATGGTAACTGTCCGTCCCTACATAGGAGGCATGAAGGTAAGAATGAGCCTCCATGATAGGTAGGCAACGGTGGCCACTTATTAGGTACTTCCATAATGAAATGGCTAAAACTTCCGGCACTTGTAGTGGCGCAAAGCTAATGATTATTAAATAAAGCGCCTTGCAATTGGAGGGGGGGAAGGAATGCTTTTATAGCTGTACAGGCATTCTGCTGGTTCTGATAGAACAATTTTGTCAGCAGAGCTTTTTCTCGCAGCGTAGGCATGATGTGCAGAGAAGTAACTAATGCTCTGTAGAATCCGCCTTATTTTTATCCAAAGAGTAATGCTAATAGGCATGCGCTGTGACGCAAAGGATGTTTCACATTTTCAATATATGAAAATAAATGCCATTTGTGTTATATCGCTACTTATCGGCGGAATTTTCTACTAAATTTTTTAATTTAATAAATAGAAGACTAATGAAACAGCTTATGTCACACGGATACACAATTTTTCGCTCTCATTCTTAGACTTGAACTTTATTTTTCAAAACAAGGGAGATATAAATGAAATGGACATTATAATACCAAACAAATCGTTCATTGATAAAAAAAAAGAGTCTGAAAGGTTTCAAATTTTAAAATATGTCCAAAGGGACGTTTATTAACGTTTTGTGAGTTACCTTTATTTATTAAATATCATGTTCTTTGCTGTTAAACCATAAAATTCAGTTCTACAACAATATCGCAAAATAAGTTTAAAATGAGTATATCTTTAGAATTTCTGATACACAGTTCCGCGCGCTTTAGATAAAAAGGGTTTCTTTTCCTCCATAGAGTGTTGCCATTGCTCGCTTTTAAATCGTTTGAGTTTGTTCATCAAAAATTCTTTAAAGTTTTACAAAATATGAAATTGGTAATAAAACAAATTCCAAATTCGGGCTTCCAGATGTGGATATTCGGGTGGAAACGTACGTTATTCAAAATTGGATGGCTCTAGGTACCGTTGTTTTATCACATTTGGAGAAATATACATACATTTATGCAGATTCCTCATTATTTATTTTGTTTAAATATAATACATGGCTGCAATATTTGGTGGCAACAGTTTGAAAAGTGATTCAGACTTTTAAGTTTCCGACGCAAAATCGCAAAACGAAAACAATAGTCCTTCAGGGACAAAGCCCCTTTGGGCTAAAAATAGCATTATTAATCCCTAATAGAGGAAAAAATTTCTCGTTAAATTCAAATTGCTTTGAACTTGTAAGGACTTACTACATCTCTCCATGCTTGCTTTTATGGTGTAAGAGATAGTACGTTCAGCCAGCAACTGGAAAATCTGTGATCTGAATCCAGATGAGGGCTCAACTGCTTTGTTTAATTTGGTAGTTTTAAAACAAACAACACAGTAGTCTGTACAGTGAGGTACGAACTAAAATCCTGTGGATGAGAAATCGTTATCAGCTGAATTTAGTTGACTGGGTCTTGTGTTCCAGTGTCCTTTATCTGAGAAAGGAAAAAAGGAATTACCGCATTTTCTCTTGTGTTCTCTCTGGGTATAAGTAGATAGCACGTCCAGTTAGCAACTAGAAGATCCGTAGTTCGAATCCCGGTGAGAGAACAGTTCGATTTTTCACATTTTCTGGCTTCATTTACTACTAACTCTTGCAGATATCTTATAAGTTAAAATTTATTCGAAACTTTGGAAAGTATAAAATATTTTTCAGTTTCAAATAATGTACTCCATAATTAAAAATAGGAAACATTAGTGATTTAATATTATCAAAACGATTTTCTGCTTCGTCAGTTTCATGAAAAGTGCCGTTATGATTAATAAAAGCTTTAAATCCTTCCATGCTTCTTTAAAAGCTCCTCATCCAAGTAAAAGCAAAGAGCATGTTAATAAATTGACTGTTACTTACTGATTAATGGCATCCCGTCTGCTTAGAAAGCTACCTGGAAATTAAATGAATAATTAAGATTTATATTTAGGTACTCTAAATATTTTAAGAAGGCAATTTCACAATTTTCTTCATGTCTGAAAGTAATGTGTGTACTGAATTTTCATTTCAACAATGAATGATTAGAAAATAATATGCAAATAATAAAAAAAAAAAATCTGAAAGCTTTCACATTTTACAGGAGTTTATTCTTTTTTCTTTTTATTTACTGACATATACACGTTTCGAGAACATTAGGGTTAAAAATACTTAAAAATACCAATTCTATATTTAGAGTCCGCTCATTAGTTTAGAATTATAGAATCACAGTACAGATGTAATTAATCAATCTGATTTTTTTTCCTAGAATAAAGAAAAGGCAAACCTCTTTTTTGTTATCCAATCAAATTTCATTAATAGTTTTCTGAAATGCAAATAATGTATTTCATGGTTTTATCAAAACTCTTCGCAGGCACTGCTTACAAACTTTATTCCCCAGTGTATTTAAAATTATTATTCAATATATTTAAAATTAAAGCTATCTGATATTATAAAAGCTAATTTGTGTGCGGCGGAAGCAGTCAGCTGATCAGTGTTAACGTTTCCAGAATATTAACTGTTACCATTTTGGTTTTTATATTTACTATGCTATAAATAGTTGGGATGTAAATTGATGAAAGTATCCAAACCATTTGGGCCGGATATCTTCACCTGTAAAAATTATTATTGTCTGGAGTTGTAAAAAAGGATTCCAAATTTTTATTCAATTTTTGGCTCTCCTGGCATATTTACCCAGAAATTTTTTCAGTATTCCAAAATATCAAAATGTTTAGCTAAATTTTTCTTTGTTCTGAAGCTTTGTATGGGAACCATTTGTTTAAAAGCAATTTAAAAAAGAATCCTAAGCTTACAAACTTTTATTTTGGAAAAATGTTAAGATGTTATTTTTATACATTTCAAATTTTGAATTCTCAAATTCTAATAATACAATACATAAGATGTTATAAGCCTCATTATTATGATCTAAGTTTATGATTTACATTATCTGTGAAGTGTTTTGATATTCATTTTAAGATATTATGAGATGAATGAGTTTTAAGGCATGAGTTGCTACTTCGAATCGAATCGAATCTTTTAATGGTAAATACAGCGAGTAGCAGAAGGCTGCTTTTACTTAAGTCGTGGATTTTCTGCTCTTAGGCGGTGGTATTTTAATTAATTAGGCGATACCGCCGCGCCGTCCACGACGAAGCTAGCACATATACTCAAAGTACGTCATTTGGATAAGCATCTGAAAGCCGTTCGATCTGTGATTGTTGGATTGGCTAAATCGAGTCACGTGGGTGGTCACCCACCCAGAGACTGACTTTTATGAAAGGGGAAGCATCATGGCATAATCTTCGCTAAATCTAAGTTTGGTATCAAAATGTTCAGGATGAGGTTTGCATTTCGATATATTGATTATACTGATATTTTAATTTTCTGACATTTTTAACTTTTCAGGAATAGGCTGTTTCTGATTGGTTGCGAAAGTCACGTGGTGAGGTCACCTTCTATTTTGCTGTCCATGCAGCCTGCTGCTTACGTTCAAGTAAGTTTATTTGAAAAGTCATTCAACCATTATAAATAAATAAATAAGTCCTTTCTTAGTAAAGTTCTTAAAAATGCACTAAGTCCTATCTTACATAGTTGACACAGATTAATAACATACGTTTGGGAATTATTTACACTATGCGTGCAGACAATTTTTGAGGGTGAAGTTCACACTAACACAACTGAGTACGATTAGATAGTGATTAAAAATAAACCACTAGAGCTTTGCCAGATCTAGGTGCAAGATGAACTCCATAATAGTAAATAACAAAGTCTCTAAAGGAGCTATATACAAATAATACAAATTCACCATCGGGAATTGTGAAAAATGCTGCGCGGTCTTTTGGAGGCTATTTCTACAGTTGGATCATAATTGAGTAGGTCTTTGATGTTTTGATAATCGGAATTTTCGATTTTTGAATAGAAGTTGTGGCTTGTGGTAAGTACCTCGTCATCTGTGGGTCTCACTTTGAGGTCTTTATGGATTTGTAGGTTACGCACAAGCCAAAGCGAGTCAGCTATTTCTAAATATTTTATTTTGGAATATTTGTATTTTTTTACGGTAAGTTTTAAAAACTGTAGCCCAAACTGATACTGCATACAATATGATGGGTCTTATTAGTATGAGATAGATTCTTCTTTTAAGGCAAATGCTTAATTTTGACTTTTTATTAATTAATGCTCTTAATGCAATTTTTGCTTTTGCTTTGTAGCTTTTCTTAAGGTGTGCTCGACATGATCTTTAAATAGGAGCATCAAAATAAATTCCAAGGTATTTTACTCTGGTGACTATTGAAACAGGATTATCATTTATTCTTGTATTGATGTCTACAGGGGTGTGTTTTCGGTGTCATCTAAACAGCAGAATTTGGCATTTTGCGGGGTTTATTTTCAGCTTTCAGGAATTGAAGTATTGGGGGATTTGGTTTACTGCGATTTCTAATTTGGAGTTGCTATTTTAGTTATTGTTTATTTTTATTATTATTTATTATTACTTTAGTTATTATTCCTAGACTTAACAGTGATAGTAGCATCTTGGTTAATATAATTCAGAAAGGCTAAAGGGGCCAGAAGTATTTGACGTAGAGATCTGTAGCAGCAGCTGGCGGTATTCCGAAAATAATAATTCATCATTTTGTATTTAGTAAAAGGAAATACTCGAAAAAAGTTATAAAATTGAAAATTATAAAAAATATTACAATCATGAGATAAATGATTATGATGCACATGGACGTAAAAAATTTAAATAAATTGACATTTTGATTTTAAACCATATAGTTGATAAGCAGTCAGCTAATAACCATATAGCTAACCATATAGTTGATAAGCAGTCATACAATGCAAAGGATGTCCATCCAGCAAAGGAGTCTTCGATTTCAAAATTAAAAATATCGAAAACAGAAATCTATAAGAAATACAGTAAGCGATTTATTATTTTAAAAGCTTTAAGAATGTTATACAGAAGTTTCGAAATAATGGTTAAAAAGATTTCCAGCAGATGACGCTCTAATCACAACACGTAATGCATATAAACAGCTCTCCGAAAGACTTAAGAGCGATACCCAACGCTACACTACCAATGTACGCTGATGATACAGCGATACTTGCTCAAAATGCATCTGTTAGTCCAGTAATCCAACTATTACAAGAGCATATTCAAGCACTAGAGATCTGGCTGATCCAATGGAAAATCCAAGTGAATGTTAACAAGACAGCTGCTATACTCTTCACCAGAAGAAAGAGAATTATAAAAAATCTAAAGTTCTGTGGATCTACTCTGCCCTGGGCTAAGCAAGTCCCTTATTTTGGGGTGATTCTCATTAATACTCTTCCATGGAACCCACACATCAAAAAGTTTTGTGTACGTAAAGCTCAGGGCTTCCCCCTTATTGTACGGAACAGTGTTTTATCTATCGGCAAACAAATTACTCATTTATAAATCTATTTTGGTCCCATGCTCTGTTATGCCTGCCCGATTTGGGCTTACTCATGCAAGACCAGCTGGAAAAATTACAGACTGCTAAAAATTGTATTCTACGACAGATCACAAATGCCCCCTGGTATGTTAGAAATAGCAGGATTCACGAGGAACTTAAAAAGTGTTCAAATCAGAACCTATTTTTATAATCTAGCAGAAAACTTTCATACCAGACAGCGCAATTTATTTAATCCTGTAATACAAATTTATAATTACGACTATAACGATCCACGCAATAGCAAAAGACCCATGTCTTTCTGAGTAAGCAAATCATATGTGAATAAGTTGTTTTTGTATACTGTATTATATTTTTGCATCTTGTTAAACCTGTATATAGTTATTCTACATCACTACTAGCTTATAGTACTCACACTTGTCATCACCGGTTTGACGGCTTTCTAGCTTGCACTGTCGTAAATCCTTCTAATTACTTAAGGGGGGAGAGTTACATTAGTAAGAATTCGATTTCTCAGTTTCCTTAAGTTATGGCCTTAATCTATTTCGAAATTTTTTAACTCAGTTACAGAAGCGGTAGTGCACTACTCACAGGCATCCTGGTGTCTAGCACCGTTACTACTTGTCGAGCGTAAGAGCGATCAGTTCCACCGTTGAAAGTGAAAGGAGGTTAGCATACCGAAAAAAAAGATAGAAATCATGCATTCAACTGAACAACCTGTTTTTCTCTTGCTGGAATGCCACAGTGTGAATACAATTCTAAGACAACAAAGTGCAATTTTCAAACACGATTTAATGTTCCCAAAGGGCCCGATGTGAAAATCATTCGCAGGCTTTTCGCCAAATTCCAATGGACGAGCAGCGTGGCCAATAATTTGGTATTAAATATTGGTCACAGGCAAAATATAGTTACTCCTGAAAATGCCGCCGCTGTTTCTGGAATTATTTAGGAAAAGCCAGAAAAACCCTCCGAAGAATTGCAACAGAGATTTGTCTGAAGCGTTCCAGCACCAGAAAATTCTGAGAAACAGCCTAGGCATGTTTCCATTCAAAATCCAAAGTCACCAGGCCAAACCCAAATGGAATGCGCGACAAAGGGCTGACTTTGTGAACCAGATTCTCACAGTGATTGCTAATGAAGAATTTGAAATTGGATATATCTGGTTCACAGATGATGCAGACTTTCACCTGAATGGATTCGTAAATAAACAAAACTGGGGATTTTGAATCCCCGTTTGTGTGAGGAGAAACCGCTGCATTATTTCAAAGTTACTGCTTGGTCTGTGGTAAGCAGCAGAAGCATTCATATTCAGCTTATTTTCGTGCGAGAAACAATCACTAGTGAATGTTACATTGCCATTAGTGAATGTTACATTGCCACTACCGAACAATTTGTCTCCATACACCTAACGTTGGAGGATCGATCAGGCTGCGACTGGTTTGTGCAAGATGGAACTCGACACATCGCACCGAACAGGTGTTTTGGCTCAGGCATGGATTGAACTCCATATTTACCCTGTCTGATTCCTAGTGACTACATTTTGTGATGTAAATTGAAAGACATGTTTACCAGAACCATCCCACCACGCTGGACGAGCTTGAATTGTCGATTTGTGAGTCATCTGTATCCATTTCAGCTAAAACAGTGCAGGATATGATAGTAAATTTCATTATTCATTTGCGCCATCTCTGTATTGCGAACCGTGAACATTAAAAAAAAACTTCGATGTAATTACAAAGACTGCTTGGAGAGGACGACTTTATTTATGCATACTGATAGCAACTGTATAGCATACAGCGCCATCTGATAACAGTTTTTGTAATTATTCTTTTGAAACTTCTTATAACATTCTTGCAGCTTTCACAATAAATATACAACTCGTTGCATTTCCCTACCGATCTTGATTTCTGAGATTTTTAATTTTAGAATCAGAGGCTCTTTTTCTGGACACTCTGTAGCTGATCAATGTTTAGGTTTAGAAATAATGTTTTCGAAAATGAGAATAATCTGGAAAGATCTGAGAAGGATCATAGAACAATCAAAAACATTTAGTTTTGTCTGTGCGCTCACTGAGTTAACTTGAACACTGAACAGTCAAAAATGCTTAGTTCTCTTCCTTCGCTCGACGAGAACTAGCACCAATATTCGCACATAAAAAAAATTATTGAAGATATTATTGGAAATTGAAAACAAGAGTTGGATGTTGTACAGAATAAAGAAGTACGTTGAAGTACAGAACAACAGAAATACATTGGTTGGTCATTTTAATTTAAAGCATTATTCGATTTGTTAATGAATCGGGACTTACTAGTTCGACACTAATCCTGGCAAAAACCAGATTTCATAGCTAAGTTTCGTTGTAATAAAGGTCTGGAAATCGTGGATATATTATTCAACTTTTGAAGGTAAAAATGTACACTATAATATAATTTCCGTAGATGTTTCGATCAGCTTTTGAAACTTATATTCATTGTATTTTATATTTGTTTGCTTCTAATTTTAAAGCTAAAATTTGAGCCAACTAACTTCTTAAGGATCTACAGTTTCAGTCATTTTTTCTGTAATTTTCAATAACGATATATTAATAAATATCTATTTCTTCAAAATCACTCCCAACTACTTAATGTCATAAACTTCGTATGATTTGTAAAGAAATAAACACACGCAGATAAACAAACAGTGAGTTTTTATTGTTAACAAAATACAGATTTTATGAACTTTTTGGTGCGCTTAGTTCTTTTGAAATGCTTCTTGTGTCAAGAATATTCTTTGTAAGATAATTTAACTTTAGAATTGTCCCAGTAAATGTTAGGTCCTCTGTTCTTGATGGAAGATTCGTAATACCAGTTGGGCACTGGAAGGCTCCATTCTGGACCATATTCGGCAATAATTACTTTTTCCGTCTCGCAAGGAACTTGAACTCTTTCTCCCAACAGATCACCAGAGCAGAGTGTGAAATTTGGATGATAATACCTAATTAAATGAAAGAAAGAAAAAGATGTATTGTACATATTTAAAAAAACTGATGTGATCAGCACATAACCTCCCGCCAGTTTCAAGTTTTAAATAACAACGAGCTTTCAGTAAAGTATCATTTACACTCACGTTTGTGAAAATTGCTACACCATGAAGGACTTACGCGAGTGAGCTGAAATTTTCAGGAAATGCAAAATAGCGCATGATATGCAAATGATTAGAATTGCAAATCCGTAGCGCATGCGTATGCTGAGCAGCGCCCTCTGAACGGCTGACGGATCCGAATAAATAGACGGCTGTAGCGAGGCGTGTATGGTTATCGGTGGTTATCTGCTAGTGGTAAACGTTAACTCAATCTGTACTTATGCCTCGTCGACGAAAGAGAGCGAGATTTGAACAACTTACAGAGTTTGAACGAGTGAGAATCATCGGCCTTCGTGAAGCTGGATTGTCGTATCGTGCAGTAGCCTCTCGTGTGCAGCGTAACAGCAGCACAGTGATGCGCGTTTGGAAGCAGTGGACGGACGAGTGTCGGACAACTCGGAAATCCGGGAGTGGACCCCGAAATGTGACGTCAGCTCGCGATGATAGACACCTGGTCCGCATGGCGCGGACGGACCGTACAGCTTCCTCTAGACAATTGGCAGCACTGTGGTCAATAGCTACAGGTGTTTCATTGTGTGCTTCATCAATTCGTAGACGTCTGCTGCAGTGTGGACTGCGCGCACGGACTCCTTTATACAGGATCCCCCTAACGCACGACCATCGCCGCCTGCGGCTACAATGGGCCAATCAGCATAGAGACTGGCGTGCTGATTGGCAGCATGTCGTGTTTTCTGACGAATCCCGCTTTAATTTGTGGTACCATGATGGCCGCATTCGTGTCAGACGCTATGCCGGTGAACGCCACCTTCCGGAGTGCATTATCGAACGCCACAGTGGACGAACACCCGGAGTTATGGTCTGGGGCGCCATAGCATATCATAGACGATCTCAATTGCTACGAATTGTGGGCAATCTGAACAGCAACCGGTATATCCGTGAAGTTCTACAGCCCGAAGCTGTTCCCTTCCTTCAAAGCTTGCCAGGCGCTGTATTTCAACAGGACAATGCCCGCCCTCATACTGCTCGGATTGTTAAATCCTTCTTTGCAGCGCAGCAGGTACAGCTTCTTCCTTGGCCTGCGTGTTCCCCGGATATGTCGCCAATTGAACATGTGTGGGATGTCATTGGTCGGCGTCTTGCTCGTGATCCTCGTCCTGTTGCGTCTGCAGACGAACTTTGGGTACGCGTACAAACGATATGGAATGCTCTTCCTCAGTCAGACATTCAAACTTTGTTTGACTCCATGCCACGTCGTGTAGCAGCACTTATTGCGGCGCGTGATGGCCACACAAAATACTGATTCTGATCTCTTGTTCTTGTTTGTTTGCTTTGAACATTTAATCATTTATTTGTACCACTACCACTCAACTGTGTATTAAATTGCATTCAATTATGACGATTCCTTCTTGGTGTTGCAATTTTCACAAACGTGAGTGTATAAACAAAATTCTAATTTGCAGTTCCAAAAATTAGAATTGTAATACGAAACTTTGGATTACATTTTATTACGTATAATTAGCCATGTATAAAGACTGTCTTTTTTTTCTAAATTTATATATATATAGTCAAATGCTTGTCCTATGACTTTTTTTATTAAAAATTGCATTTTATTGGGCAGTTGAATAACATAAAAGTCAAACGGTTTTTGATTAAAGAAAATAAATATTTATATTATATTTGAAGCAATTTAATTGTGTATATTGCAAACACAATATACACAACAAATACCACAATTTAATTTTCTCCTAAGCAGTTGTCTACACTATAGTTGTCTTAATCAACAGTTGTCTAAAATGGCCCCCACAGAAAAAATGAACACACTAATAGATATTTCTATTTATTAACATTGGCAACAGTAGTTAAGTTTAAAAAAGCAAGATGGATACCACATGACTTCCTTGTATAGCCTATTAATTTCTACACATTTTTGTTGCATTTTATTCAAACTTACTTCCTCAAATTTCATTAGAGATAGATATATTTCGCATCCAGTTCTCACTTCGCGGAAAAGCAAAAGTACATAAAAACGTAACCCATCTTCATTAAAATTTGCAAAATACAGAAAAACATAAAACACAAAATATAGTTGAAAACAGTTTAAAAAGAATTTTTACAATTAAAATTAGAAGCAATTCTAAGCAAAAACAAGCAATTCGGCCAGTGGGCAAGAAGGGAGATTTTTCGCAGCAGAAAACTGAAAGTTTACTTTTGGTCCCACTCAGCAAAAAGACATTGTAGGTGCAGAAACTAACTTAATTCATTATACTGCTGAGTTTCAAATGTAAACAAATTGCGCTTCATTAAGGTGTCCGCCGATAACATCGCGGACGAAAACGTCGAAGGCGAAAACGTCCTGGCGAAAACGTCTAGGTACAAAACATCTTGCGAGAAAATAAAGCAAAGAGAAAACATCGCAGTTCTAAAACATCGTGGTACAAAACATCGTCGTCGAAAATAAAGCGGTTCAAAAACTTTGCAGTTTAAAAACATCACAACAATAGCAGCTCTAAAATTTCAAAAAAGACTGCAAAATTATATTCATATGCACAATTTTTAATGCATAATTGAGTTTTTTATGAAAAAACAATATTTATTTTCATTTAGTCTAAAAGCATAAAAAGAAACTATTAATTCAGACTAAAATCATAAAAAGAAACCATCTTAATAAAACCATGAGTCTTAAATTATTTTTTTAAAAAATGCCTAAGAATAATTACCTGAAGTAGTACCCACGCCCTGGACGATGACCGGAGTACCATGTTCCGTTTTGTATTTTATACAAGAAAAATACGTCTACTCTTAATCCATGGCAGCGAAGTTGAAACTCTAATGCTTCATCAACCTATAAGTTAATTGTAAAATATGCATAATCTGCCGCATATATATATGTTTAATATAAACTTGATGTCAAAGTCAGTATTTTAAAGATAACAATCCTCAAAATCAACATTATATTGCATCGCTATCTTATTATTGCAAAATAGAGAGAAATAAATGAACTTCTTGAATTGAATTGATACATTTTAAGAAGAAATTCTTAACTGAATATTATATAATAATATAACTTATATGAGATATTTTTAACTAGGTATATAACACACAAAGTTTTTTTTAACAATCCACTTCTTATTCATTTATTGAATGTGAGTTTTAATGAATATTCTCGCATAAATGGCAACAACTTTTTAAACTCTGAAAGCTCTTCAAAATAATTATTTCTTCGAATAATAGATGGCCCATAGGCCCTAGTGAAACGACCAATTCCCTCAAATTAGCGAATAAAGTTTATCGACATATATTTGTTCAATTTTGTTAAGACTCGTTTCAACAAACAGTAGCCGAAATTAACATTTGGGCATTTGAAAAGAAATTAATTATGATAAAGACTAAAGTTGCAAAAATTTAATTATGATTATCAGGAGTCGTGACTGAATTTTTTTTAAACTTCAGTTGCCATTATCAGTCTTATTCATTCTTATTTATTGTGATTTGTTATTGTGTTTCGTAATTTAAATAGAGTTGGAACACTTTTTGTAATATTTTATGTATTTAGTAGCTGTGATAATCAACTGTGAGTAACTGTGATAATCAAAGTACATGTTTAATTACTGTAAATTGTTTCACCCAATTAAAATAAAAAAAGGATTTTTATTGCACAATCGAATTCTTCTTTGATAAACAAAAATAACAGACAATTAAAGAAGAGAAAAGGAATTATTAAATCTGGGTTCATTGTAAATTAGGTAATATTATCAGCTGCGGAAGTGTAAAAAAAATTTTGCATTTTAATATATTAAATTTCCCAAACCGTGTACTTAAAGAACACTTCTAAATTTTCCAAAAATATATCTTGCTGACATTCTGTGTTTAAATATGTTTTTAAAGTCACTATTTTCAGAACTGGCAGTGATAAGGACAGCACGCATATAAGGATTGCACTCAAAATCAGTAATAATGCATTAAGAATAGACAGCTTTGACAAAATGTTTCTAAAGCTTTTAACTTATTTTAACATATTTATATTTACTAAAACCCGCAGAACAGCTGTTTCTTTGAACGTGAAATCAGAATTACATTCAAGTCTTCTCAACAAATGGCAAATTCAGGGTTGCAGTAGTATAATTGTTTGCTATTAGTAAGATTCACATTACCAAAAAGAAATGAAAATTTTGTATTTAGGCATTATACAGGGTGGAGGAAAAGTACCTTCATAATTTTTAATTTCAATAATTCTTTCTGGAAACCATATTTATTGAGTTTTTCTTTTTTAGGTTAAAATAAATACTTGAGAGTTTCGATATGGAACAGTACATACCTGCAGAAAGGGTAAAGATCATAACTTTTTGCTAGGAAAACTGAAGTAACATCATTTCTACTCGGAGAAACTTTTGATGATATTTTAGTGACAGATATGCTCCTTCTAACCATACGATATTCCCACTTACAGTAAAATTTGAAGAGACAGAATCCGTGCGAGATACAAGGAGAGCAAGAAGACCGCGAACAACAAGATCGGTTGTGATGAAAAGAGCTCATTATTTGTCATCGCAAGAAGGAACATCATTTTTCATAAAAAAAATTCACGAAACATACTTTGTATTATGAGTTTCAAAATATAAATTGACTTTCTTTTCATATACCTTTCTTGATTTAAAATCGTAAATGTACTTTTGCGCCCCCCTGTACTTGAGTTCACAAAATTCGAAATGCTAGGGCAAGAGGCATAATTTAATTCAAATTTTCGTCGGCAAATGTCAGTGTACTGATAATATTGCAAAACTATGCAAATTTAAATCTTTAATCCTTTAAAAACAATGTGCAACTTAAAGCTAATAATCTACTTCTTCGCTATTAGTAGTGTTGTAATATGTTCCCAAACGCAAAAAAAAACATGCTACATAATTTTAATTTTATACTGACAACGTCATTTGACGGAAAAAATGTGACCTAAAATCAGAGTAAAAAACCTGAAATCTTTCAGATTTTATATTACGCCCAAAGAGGCGTTTTTTAAACTTTTTGTGTGTTATCTTTATTTATTAAATATCATGTTCTTCGCAGTTAAACCATAAAATTCAATTCACGAACTATATCACAAAATATTTAAAAAGAGCACATCTTTAGAATTTCCGATACACAGTCTCGCTCACTGGCGATAACAGTGTTTTTTCTTCCGCAGTGTTGCCATTGCTCGCTTTCAAATCGTTGAGTTTGTTAATCAAAAATTCTTTAAAGTCTTAGAAAATATGAAATAAATAACAAAACAAATTCCATATTCCAAATCTGGCCTCCCAGATGCCCATATTTGAGTGCAGGATTACGTTATTCAAACTTTGATGTCTCTAGATACCGTTGATTTTTCACAGTAAGGGAAACATACATATATTCATGCAGATTCTTCAGTATTAAATATCTTAAAATATAATGCAGGTATCTAATATTTGGTGGCAACAATTTGAAAATTGAAACGCCGTTTTATAGTGGACAACGAAAAATGCAAAAACAAAATTAATAGGCCTTTTGGGCAAATTGCTCCTTTGAGCTAAATAAATATATATATATATATATATATATATATCTGTGAAAAGTCTTTGGCAAGCTCGGATATACTCAGCTGTTGATTTTGTATGATTTTTCTTGATTTGTATGATGTTCAGATTTGTGAGACATCCTATATATCTTTATTGTTATAACTGTTAGTACTTACCAGACCCATTCTCTCTCTGATAGACAAATGTTTATCTTTAAGGAAAAGTTTCACTAGCGCCTCCAAATCCTCTACTTCTGAAGCCCATGCTGCGAAGTCCACGTCAGTAGTGTAAGGGATTATGTCGCATTGACGATACCAACCTGATTAAAACAATTTACTTATTTTCATTTTGGAGAAAGCATTTCCACCATTTACAAACAATTTAGAAACATTCAAATATAATCTTTCGAAAAACTGCAAATCTTAATTTTATAATTGCTTGCAGAGATTTAAAATATGTAACATTTTCTTGCGCTTTAGAATTCTAACTATAATATTTTAGGAGACGAATTCTGTGGTCATTTTTCCCCATAGTTCAGTATCATAATATTATAAAATGTTTTATTTACAAGAATATCGTAAAACGAATTTGTTCAAGTAAATATACTATCAAATATTAAATTTATATCGAATAGTATTTTTTAGAATACAGTAATTCATTGCTTGGGTAAATTTTCAATTCTGACAACTTATTTATTCTGTATGAACTATTTTAAGTTGAAATATTCAGAATCATTGAAAAGATACTTCTGTTCCTATTTTCATCTTTCTGTAATGTCTTCTTTCATAACACTTTTGCACTCTAAAATAAATGCTGAATTAATCGCATAAATGAAATGAAAATTCCCAGCAATTATATAGCATCATAACTAATCAGTTTTAAGTTATCAGTATCCTTGCAAAGTGCCAACAAAAAATTTAGACCGCAGCTCCTAACAAATATTTATCTGTTTACTGTTTAGCCTTTTGCACACATCGCTTTTAAATAGTGTATCTATATTCACGTTAATAGAATTCATAGAAAAAAATCTGATGTGAACACTGCATGACTTCTTTGCACTGCTTATTCAATGATACACATTTTTTTCCGCATTTCATTTAAACTTATTTCCTCGAATTTCATTAGAGATGTATTTCTCATTCAGTCAATACAGTTCACACTTCGCGGCAGGACAAAAATACATAAAAACTCAAAACGTTTACATTAAGAATTGTAAAATACAGAAAATATAAAACACAAAATATGGTTAAAAACGATTAAAAAACAAAATATTTACAATTAAAATTAGAGTTTCTATGCAAAAACAAGGAATTCCGCCACCAGGTAGGAAAACAGATATTTCAGTGCACAGAATTGAAAGTTTACTTTTTGTCCCAGTCGGCAAAAAGACATTGACGCTGGTGCGCAAACTGACTTAATTCACTTTTCTAATAATAGTTTTAAGTCTAAACAAATAGCAACCACGTTAGGCCTAGCATGGCTTACACTTTTAAATTCTACAGCCATTGCATACAAATTAACTAAAGGCATAACATCCTTAACTAGAACAAAAGAACAATATAATTCAACCACATTTAAAGAAAAAAATGCATAATTTAGCAATATATAAGAATAAAAATACTGAGCTGGGGAACAGGGTGGAAATATATATATGTTTGATGCTGCCGATTGCAACGAAAACGGGAGACGCACAGTTGCTTGTTATAACAATCCCATGCACAAAATTTCAAGGTTGTATGGCTACTCGTTTTTGAGTTATGTGAGATGCAAACGTACGTATGTACGTACAGACGTGACGAAAAAAATCCCTTCTGAATATATTTAAAATCCATTTTACTGCCGTCTTTGGAAAAAGAATCCTTTATTCTGACCGTACGTACAGATTCCACGCAAAAACATCGTTCAAATGAATTCGCGAGCAGTCAGAATGGATATTTTCGCTGAAATATGATATCCGAAATTTTTGGGGGTTACAATAACGTCCTTTGGTTCTTACAAAGAAGTAAAAATGTAGTAGTCAGTTTCTTGACTGTTGTTTAATTTCACAATTTTTACATTTCTTCCAAAATGTTTTCGAAATGATGCTGCATAAGATGAGATTGCATTAACAAAAAACGAAAAAGATAAATGCCCTCTGGATGCTATGATTCTGAAACGGAGGCAAAACCCTCTCTATTTCGCATTATGTGAAAATTTATGTTTCCAACTCATCATTCAAGTGCGAAGAAACTGCGGATCAAAGAGAAAAAAATTGGCAGGGGCCAAATTATATAAGTAGGGAGACCGCAGTAAAAGAAATACTCATTTCTTTGCAATAAACTAACTGGCGAAGTTGCATTTTTAGTGAAAACTTTATTTGTCTAAACATGACACTCCGCAAAAGCAGCATTATTGTTTCTTAATAGATAATAAATAGCATTTACTGTCTCCCTAAAAGAAAATCAAAAATACATATTTATTTCATTAAAAAGCTATGTTATACAGATGGTAAGTTCAGGTGGATTTTTAATCATTACTTCTACATTACATTTGGTAGCTTCATTGGAAACGATAAGAAAAAATTCAGTTATAAAACTTTGTTGATGCATTGTGTGGTGCGAAACCTATCACATATCAGCCAAAAATAATTTTGAAGCTTTCACGCGTGCTATAACTGAAATATATTACATTCATTACTTATTACTGTAAGGCACGCGATGGCTGTCTGCAAATATAACTTTAAATAAATGCTGAACTATTGTCCGCTGAATCCTACCGTATAACGTACAATAATAAATCAATACTGAATTCCTGCACATATTTTTCATTATATTGCTCATATAAGAAAACTAATAGTAACGTTTTACAGCTGTGAGTAGTAACTGATTATAGTTAACCACGCAAGGAGTATCTTTCTCAGAAATATTGCTTTGTCGAAAAGTTTTCTGAAATAGCTCGTATTTAAGTTCCTCATGAGAAAACCATAAAACTTCTTGTACAGATAAAGTGACAAAACGAACTGATTTAATCAGAACAGTATTGATTCTGGAGATTGTGTAGTGATTTCGAATTAACGTTGCATTGATTTTTAAAAAACGTTTTAGTAATTCCCTCTAGCAAATATTACCTCCTCTCTACTTATGACTGGTTGCGATGGAAGGGAGTTTTAATTTTTTCTTTCAGACTTTTCCCTTTTCTCAGCAATATTAATTCGAACTTTAAAATTTTCTTTTTCTATGCTCCTTCTAGGATAAAAATACAAAGCAATACGGAAATTATAAAAGTTTTGTAAAATTACGGAAATTTTAAAATTTAAATACGGAAATTATAAAAGTTAAGCCGAATTTAATGTATTTTCTGAACTATAGGCCGTTATGCATTAAAAATTATTAAAAAGATGTTTAACAAAGCCCCTTTCGATTTATAACTAAATACTTTATTATATTTAGAACGAAACTGGTGTTTTCGTTATTTACTTCCTTTAACCGATAAAAGTTAGAAATTAAATAAAACTCAAAACTTTTGGCTTTTATGGTCGTCAATTTTAGAAAAAAAGATTTATTTGAAAAAATTTAGTTCAGACGATATTGAACGCATTCTTTATTATGAAGAGAATGTTTTTGCACTTGAGATTTACATATACAGAGGCTGTTCGCACATTTTTTAGACGATGTATATTGTATTCGCAAAACTAAATTACATAAAATTCTTGTGTTTTAAATGTTCTATTTCACATCACTTATTCTGATCTATCTTTCGACATCGCAATTTCCAGGATAATAATCGCTTTTGAAGTGTCAGAAGAGGTATTTTATTCCATTCCTCCCGAACAGCTTTCCAGAGTCCTGTTAGCGTTTTGGGACAGCGTTCGGATAATGCAGTTTTTAAAAGTCCGAAAGCACAAAAATCCATAGGTGACACATCGGGAGATTTAGTAGGGATATCAGTGAAGGGTATGGCCTTGATACCAGTTTTTTGTTCCATTTCGTTTAGGAAATTTACAGTGGATTTTGATGTGTGACTGCTAGCTTTGTCCCGATGGAGTCTCACAGATGGATGGCACTGTGGGTAAAGCGATGGTATTTCATTCAGAAAAATTGGCGATAAAATATGTTCCTGATAGTATTTGGAGTCAATTTTGATCTTTTTTTACACTCTGTTTATTTTTAACTTGCCATTATAAGAAAAACCAGCAACAATCATGAATCTCTTAGAAAAACTTTCTTTCGATTCTTTGAACCATGTACTTAAATTTTTTTCTCCCCTTTTATGATAATAAATGGCTCTTTTTTTGTTACAATCATTTAAATACACCCATGCTTCATCTATTGTGACAATTGTTTTCCATTTTCTTTTGATAACGGTTTCTCATATAGAATTCTGCAACGTGTCCCGCGTCGAGCGATATGCTTTGGAAGAAGACGATGCACATTGCGTTTTTTCGCTTTCTTAAGATTTAAATCAACGTTTATCATTTTATTTACAGTGGACACCGAGCATTTTAATGATTTTGCAACTGTCCTTTGACTAGGTGGATTTTCTTTTAACATTAAACAACGTACCTTTGCAATAGTCGAAGATGTCCGTTTTCTCCTCGGATACTTGTTTGGAATTTTTGTCCCACTTGAGGCTCCGATTTGACGTTGTTTTCCTTTCTTGTTGATGATATTACCTATCGACGCTTTAGATATCACAAAACCATGACTCTCACATCGTTTTTGGATAACGGAGTATGCATATTTGTTTTCGGAAAGAGCGTAAATGTAGCCTTCGAACCACTGCTTTGTTCACTTCGCCATTTTGAATAAAAACAAAACTTTCAAGCCACAGACGATAATTTTGACTTTTAAAAACATAGTACAACTGCAATTACTTCTTTTGCAGCAAACGATTTTTTATTACCGCTTACCAAAATCGTTTGAAAAATGTGCGACAAGATTCTGTAGTCGCCATCATATTTTTGCAACTTTTATTTCAATTTGAAGAAAAAATAAATTAATAACAAACAAAAATAAAAATAAAAATCCGAAAGGTTTTAGATTTTATATTACGACAAAAGGGGCGTTTTTTTATTTACATACAAATACACGTTTAGGGAGCATTTGAGCTAATGTTCCTTTGGGCTTAAAATAGTTAAAAACCGTCTAACTTTAGAGTTTCCGATAGACAGTCTCGCTCTCTGGAGATAAAAATGCCTTTTTCTATACAGTGTTGCCATTTCTCACTCTAAAATCATTGAGTTCATTAATCAAAAATTCGTTAAAGTCTTACAAAATATGAAATAGATAATAAAACAAATTCTAAATTAAAAATTCAGGCGTCCAGGTGCCCATGTTTCGATGGAGGATTACGTTATTTAAAATTTGATGGCTGTAGGTACCGTCGTTTTTCTCTAATGCGAGAAACATCCATACATTCATTAAGATTCTTCATTATTTAATGTCTTTAAAAGTACTATAATATTTGGTGGCATCAATTTAAAGAGTGATTGCCGTTTTTAGTGAAACGCCGCAAAATGCTGTTTTAAGAGGCAGCCCTTCTGAGCTACCGCTCCTTTGGGCTTAGTAAGAACTATTTCAGTTTTATGTTTTTAAATTCAAATTAATCAAAATAAAACAAATAATCCTTACATAAATCTAGTGCATAGTTTAGAGTCGTATATATAAGTCCAAAGGACAGTATAAGACGATACTAATCCTAATTAAACATATGCTTATGAAACTATATTATCAAAATTTATTCATGAAATGTTTATACGGTAAAGCTCAGGATGCAAACAAGAGCTTTAAAGGTAATCCATGAAAGCATACCCCGAAAAACGATTTTGATTAAAAATAATTCCTATTTTAAGAGCATAATGTGTGTCTTAATTCACATGAATACGTATTTCTTTTTATCTAAGCAGTTATCTCCTGTTAATTCTACCTCTACGGTCATTCTCGTGTTCCGTTTTATTGCCAGAATGCAAATTTTAGTTAGCGCTTGTTCAATGAGGTAGAAAGAGATAATATTTAAAGGAAAATTTTACATTGTTGAATCAGAGCGTGTTCTGCCTGCTGAAGACCACGTTACTAGTTGAATCTCTTTGATAGCTGTTTGCCTGCAACCTTGCGTTATTCTTGAAATTACGACTTATCATGCCGACATAGGTTTAAGCTAACCTGCGCATTACTCATTCTATGTAGCCTTTGGTTAACTTACGACTTAGTTTAGTTTTAAATTGAATTAATTACTTTTTGAGTTACACTATAAATGCTGGTGATTTTGTAAGCGGAAGAAGTACCTTCCGTTAATTTACTGAGTTTTAATAAAAAAAAAGGTTTTTACATCCTTATTTTCTTTGTCTAAATACTCCACATAGCGATAAGTCGCTTAGGTTCAACTTGAGTCTCGAAATTACTTTATGCTTCCAAAGAAAGTGAGACTCAACAGATTTTAAAGGGACCTTTGTCAATGAACTTCCACGTGTGCCCCCTTCGTCGCACGGAGAATATCAAGTCGATATTCGATTTCACGCCAGGTACCGGCAAGCATGTCGGCATCCACAGAGGCTATTGCGGTTGTCATTCTGGCTTTTAGGTCATCCATGTTCGACACTCTCCTCCTGTAAACGTTGTCCTTTACAAATCCCCAAAGGAAAAAGTCCAGCGGCGTTATATCAGGTGATCTGTGTGGCCAAGGCATTGGACCTCCTCGCCCAATCCATCTTCCTGTAAAATGGTCATTCAAAGAACTACGAACGATGGTACCCCAATGAGGTGGTGCACCATCTTGTTGCAAAAAGACATGTGGCTGAAGCTCTTCTAGTCGTGGAAATATGAAGTTTTCCAACATGTCTAAGTATACGACTGATGAGACCCTCTTTTCTGTAAAAAAGAAAGGCCCAATGACTCGGTCGTGCGTTAGTCCACACCTCCCATTAACCTTTGGGAAATTCCTTAGTTGGCAATAGTTCCCAAAAACAAAAGAGAGAAAAATGCAATTAATAAGCAGACGATATTTAGAAAAGTACAGATATTTATACTGGAAAATGAAATTATCTGAAATTAACCCCACGCGCAGACGATATTTACAAAAGTAAAGATATTCAAACCTGAAAAGGAAAATATATAAGTTATTCCATCAATAAATGCCATAAGTTTGTTTATATCTTCATTATTTTATGAAATATTAAACATCAAAATGGGTCCGGTACTTTATAAATACCCTGTATAATTATCCCATTTTTATAAAAAAATTCTGCATGCTATATTTTGCATGTTTTCTAATGTATGGACTAAAAAACTGGATTGTGGAAGCATCTTTCTAATAACGTCTTTTTTGAGTTATAACATGGTAAATATAGTCAAAAATGTTGTAACTTTTCTTGGATCATCTCTAATACTTTCCGTTATTAAAATCTACTTTAAATAATAGAACAGCTTCCTATTTCAAGTTCGCCGCATCCTTCAGACAGAAAATCTACGACAATTGATACCTATGATAACGATGTTTTTCAAGAATTTAGAAAATATTGTTTTCACTGATAGGCTAGGTAAAAGGACTGCCCTTCGTTTGTTAACTATGAAGATGGTAAAGAAAACGTAACTGTCCAACTTAGAATACCAGAAGAATGTTGCATTTCCAGGCCTAACTTCTGAGCTTATGCTGCTGAATGAAGCTCTTACCACAGGCATAGAAAGTTTAAATAGCTTGGGGGGGAATGTTTTGGGTTACTGCCGTGGGAGTGACAGTTAGATTACTCCGAGTTGAGTGGCTGCAGGTAGCGTATCTGACTCCTTATAATGATTAGGTAATGTTGAAAGGTTAAGTAATTCTTACTGCATTTGAAACTCAAAACACATTTAATACAATTAAAGAAGCTCTTTACACACATATATATAATTCATAGATAGCATAGATAGGTATTTAAATGAATTACAGTCTTCGTAGTGTGAGGAGTCTGCTAACGAAGTCGAGAGAGCAAGAGCATTGCAGGTCTCTCTAGTCGAGAGTTCTGGAGTGTTCTCCTGATGTTATTGCGATGGCGAAAATCTTCAGACTAAATTAACCATGCCTCCTTAATTTTACAGTAGCAATTTACATCCTCCGATTCGTTATATCCGGAACGATATCAGAGGAAACATCGGATCATTGGTTCGACACCTCTCCTGAAATCGAGAGGCTTTGACGACAGACACGGTACAGAACGTTGAAATCTCCTGACACTATTTGCTAAGTTATGTCTCTGCGATGTCAAAAACATGTCGTGTTACACATCGTAAAGGCTGGGAGCACTGAATTGCAAGGACCGCACACACAAATTATTTATCTCTGTGTCGTCCGCCACAAGCAAGCTTATGTGTGCAGCTTCACTTTCTTCTAAGTGATATACTATCCACAGAAATACTGGTGGTGGAAATTCACTCCATTTTATGCGCGCCTGAACAAGCTGCAGACATTTCTCAAGTCTGAATCCCAATCCTATTTTTGTGCTTTTTTATAATTTACATATCGTTCTGTGCGATTTTTTACATTCCTCTTGGAATAATTATCACTTGTAATTTTAAAACCTTCTCTGAGACCAACAGTTAATTCCCACGATTACAAAAAATGCACACTGTCGCTTATTACTTTACGTATTTTGCAGCATGGATTGTCCTAGCCAACAAATCTTGATTATGTTCACTGGTTATTTTAAAACCTTCTCTGAGACCAGTTAATTCCCATGGTTACAAAAAGGGCATACTGTCGCTTATTACTTTACATATTTTACAGCATGTATTGTCCTGGTCAACAAATCTTGATTATGTTCACTGGTAATTTTAAAACCTTCTCTGAGACCAGTTAATTCCCATTCTTACAAAAAGGGCATACTGTCGCTTTACATATTTTACAGCATAGATTGTCCTGGACCTCAAATCTTGATTATGTTCACTGGTTATTTTAAAACATTCTGACACCAGTTAATTCCCATGTTTACAAAAAGGGCATACTGTCGCTTATTACTTTACATATTTTACAGCATGGATTGTCCTGGACGTCAAATCTTGATTATGTTCACTGGTTATTTTAAAACCTTCTCTGAGACCAGTTAATTCCCATGGTTACAAAAAGGGCATACTGTCGCTTTACATATTTTACAGCATAGATTGTCCTGGATCTCAAATCTTGATTATGTTCACTAGTAATTTTAAAACCTTCTCTGAGACCAGTAGTTAATTCCCATGGTTACAAAAAGGGCATACTGTCGCTTATTACTTTACATATTTTACAGCATAGATTGATTACATTACATATTTTACATACTGTACTGTATTACTATGTCCTTTATATTATTGAGCTTCTTACCTTCTTCTGTAAAGCCTCATAGCATACCTTGTGGAACGCGAGGAGTTTTGCATTTGTTTTCCTAAATAGTAAATAATAATAATAATAATAATATAAAGAACCAAATATTTTATTTTAGGTCTTTTGTTTTCAGATAAATCTGAGTGTTTTTATATAGCATTTCTGAAGTTTTTCAAAATTTGTCTAATTTTCTACACTGTATAAACATTTTTGTAAAACGCGAATGATTTATTTCAAATATTCATAACCTCTCTTTCTAAAATGCAAGTAAGTGTTTGCATATTATGCTTGTTAAAACGAAATGCTCAGAAGAAGCTCAGATGCCTTTATATATGATTTATTAGTTACAGAAAGACACAAGGGATATGTTCCTATGACGAAATAATTTCTTTGAGGAATTTCAAAAGCAAAGTGGGTTCAAACCCAGAAATTATTTTATTCTTTTAACCACACCAACAGAAATGTATTTATTTTCTGCATACGTACTTCTTTGCTAGTGGCACTATTTACAATAATGTTTATTAGAAAGCAAGAATTCGCATACCTAACATCGTTCCTGACCAGATCCAGAATGTTTGTAGTAGTGGTCTGAATCTTGATTTCAGCTCTCGCAGAGAGATGATGAATTTCCTTCTGAAAGCTTCCAATGATTTCGAATTGGGATCTGGAGTCGTGGTTAAATTTGCAGCTCTTGACATATTGCATTCTAAAAATCGGGAATTTCGAATCTGAAACAGGAAATACTGTGGATCTGAAGGCACATAAAGACTGATGGAGTATTTCTTCAAGAGAAGAGGCACGAAGGTGAAGCTGAAACAGGAAAAAAAACCCTTAGTTTCCAATATTGACAATGATTTTATAATAAAATTATATTAATGAATTATGTTATACAAAAGATTAGTCGCTTGCGCGCTAATCCTTCGTCTCATCTGCATTCGATCTGCCGAATTACGCATACCAAAACAAATCCTGAGAAGGCAAGAGGTTAGTTAAAAAATAACTGAAAGCTTTCAGATTTTATATTGCGCCCAAAGAGTTCTTTTTCTATTTACATACACGTTCGAAAGCATTTGGGCTAATGTTTTTTTGAGCTAAAAATATTTAAGAACAGCCTATCTTTAGAATTTCCGATATACAGTCTCACGCGCTGGAGATAAAAATGTTTTATTCCGCACAGTGTATTGCCAGTGCTAACTTTGAAATCGTTGAGTTTGTTAATAAAAAATTCCTTAAAGGTTTGCAAAATTTGAAAAACACAAGAAAATATTTAAAAACATCATACCTTTAGAATTTTCGAATCACAGTCTCGAGCGCTAGGGATAAAAATATTTTTTTTTCGTACAGTGTTGCCATTATTCACTTTCAAATCGTTGAGTTTGTTAATCAAAAATTCGTTAAAGCTTTACAGAATAGGAAATAGAAAATAAAACAAATTCGAAATTCAAAATTCGAGTTTCCAGGTTCCCATGTTCTGGTGAAGGATTACGTTATTCAAAATTTGACGGCTCTAAGTACCACCGTTTCTTCACAATGCGAGAAACATACATACATTCACGCAGATTCTACATTATATAATTTCTTTAAATATAATACAGGGAGAAAATATTTGGTCGCAAAAATTTAAAAAATTATTCTCCGTTTACAGTAAAACGTCACAAAATGCCGTCTTGAAACTAACAGCCCTTTTCAAGTAATGCTGCTTTGGGCTAATAAAAATTAATATTTATTTTGATATATAACAGTACGTTGACCATCCATAGAACTCTACAATTTTGATTTTCTGCAAAGGCAACTCTCTTAGGCAGATAATGCTTAATACTTATATTAATTTATGTTTTTAAAACTATTACACATTTCATTTTATCTTCTTCAACCTAACATATACCTGTGATGATGAAGTTCATGGAGTAGAGAGTATGACGGAGATATGCAATTTCTTGCATGACAAATGCAGCACATGTAGTGACCAGTTAAATACACTTTTCTCATTATCGAGAAGAACAGTTTTAGCATGACTATACTGGTTGTAATAGGAGCACTGTTCACGCTCGTTTTGATAACATTTGTATTTTTTCTATATCTTTTGGCACTACGATTGTTGAAAGAAAGATGAAGACTTCAATATGCTTGTAAAAGAGCAAGCAAGACCAGGAATGTGTTGTACACCAAATGAAGGCTTCGAGCAGAAATGATTTAATGTGATCCCAGTATGTCAGGCAGGCTTGTAGGAAAGACCTCTCTCGATAAGGCGTTCGAATGTTGCCGACGCATTACAGAGTCCAGACGTCATGACCTTGAAATGCCAAATTTCTTATCCACTAATAAATGCCGTCTTTTCTTGGTCATCTGAATGGGTCTGTATTTGCCAATATCCACTCTTTAGATCGAGCATCGAAAGCACTTGCTTCCAGAAAAAGATGGTAGCTGTCTTTCTTCGTAACCTCGCTCAACCGGCTATAGTCTAGTTGAATCGCATTTCTTTCTGACCAAGACAATGGGAGATGCCCATGGACTTACGGAAGGCTCGATGACATCGCTTTCTTGTATGTCCTTTGGAAAGTTAAGGCGACATTTAAGGCAGAGTAAGGACTGTTCACTTTCACTCTTGATGCTTGTCTTGCTTCCCTATTTTTCTTCTGCTGTTAACTCGTTGCTAATAATTCTTATTATCAATCTTTGTTTATCATGTGTTATATCTACACGTGTCTTTAAAAACCTATGCTGAATCTTTTTACTTATCGCATGAAGATTGGAGGCTGCAAAATGATAGAGCCTGGTGTGTGCCAACGTGTATAGTCTGATGCTTGAAACCATAATTCGACACGACATCGAATCTTGATGAACAAGCTGACTGCATTGAAGTTTTACCTGTTTTTCCTAATTACGATCTGAAAATGAGCCAGACTCCTTTAACACTAATTGGTGCACGGAAATTTTTTTGTATCTATACTTACGGATTCCTTTTAAATTGACGGGTATAGGAAAACACGTATTTTCTTTAAAGAAATTAATTTAAAAGCAAGTACAGTCAACATAACTATCGAACAATAGAACCGTCAGTTTGCCTATCTTGTAGTTTTGATGTTGTTTTTATCAGTGTAAAAGAAACACAGTTGTAGATTTACTGTTAACAGACTTACCAGAACAGTCTTCGCTAATAAGTGTAACTATTCTCTCTAGCAATTCAGCATCTCTTTTTGAATTACTCATGATGACTAAAGAAGGGCATTTCTTCAGAATAAAATAAAACTAGCACTTCCCTCTGATTCGTTAATGATATGAGTAATACCCATAATAGTATAATTTTCTTCTCCATCGTCTCTACGCGCATTAGCTGAAATTTTTCTAAAACGTCTTGGCATATTGACTGGAACTCAAAGACTGCAGATCTTCCTTAGGCTTGAGCCTAGCACTTTATGTTTACACTTTAGGCACGTACGATTGACAGATAATCACTCGTGACATAGCCCTTCCTCTGGCGAACTGCGAAACCTTTCCGAATATTGCCTAATGGAATTGTACTTCTTTACAGTAGGAATGTCAGTGAAAGTGGTGTTGGATTATCAGGTGTGCCAAACTATCCATTAGCCGAACATCATAATTTTACTGCCTTTGGTTACGTATATATATATATGTATATTTGACATAAAGAATACTGATTCTAGCATTTCTTTTCAGTAAGATTAGTAGGTATTACATAATGAATTACATTATTTATTTAATAACTTCTGAAAACGAATAAATTGTTAATAACAGGAATTTCAGTTTATTTTTACTTTTCATATGAGGAATCTGAATCCACAAACAGAAGGTCCTGGAGTGGAAGAACGTTCTTAACTTGCTTCGAAATGCCCGCATGCCAAAGATAAGTAGTCCGTTCTTGAAACACAACCAGATGTATTACATATATTCCTCTTTTGCAGAAAATATGCCCAGTGAAAGTTTCGTTGCGATGAAAGTTGGGTTTTTCCTGCATCCAATTACGTAACGGTTCTTTCACAGGTACAATCTGAAATCCCATACTCCTGAGGTTTGACTGAATTGGAGCCTGTAAAAGTAGTTTATCATTATGAATACATGTCACTAAACACACAAAAGGTACATTTTATTTCCAGAAACCAACTTAGAGGTAACTCTTAGAAGTAATTTGTTCAGTTGTTTTCTCTGAAAATAGGCAGTTTTAAATAAGGTATTAAAATGAGGCATGTTCAACTATAAATAGAAAATTTCATGCTTCTTTCTTGTCAAGAAAAGTTTTCTGGAGCGTCTTATCTACAACACATTGAAAAACGATGTCACCTTATTGTCAGATGAGCAATTTGGTATCCGCAGTGCTCTTTGAACAATGAATCAATTAATCAGAATTTGGGAATTTATTGAGTCCGCTCTATACAATAAATTAAATGTGGCTAAAAGCGCTAAAAGTGGTCTCATGCTTAATGTGGCCAAAGCTTTTGACCTCGTCTGGCATAAAGGACTCAAAGTCAAGCTCATTGTGATAAACTTTACAAAGTAAATAATTAAAATTCTTATCTCCTTTCTGGCGTTCAGGACATTTTCTGTCAAGAAAGGAGACTGTATTTCCGCACCAAAACACATCCTGGCAGAGGATCCGCAAGGATCGATCCTAAAACCAGTTTTATATCTGGTGTAATCCAACGACTTTTCAAAAGTCTCCCAGGATCACTATGCTTTGTTAGAGTGTTACGCTGAAGACACAGTCTGGTCAAATCTAGAAAGTCGAGTTTTACCATCGAAAACTGCAGAGAACGGCACCAGTGACAGAAGTAAGGTGCAAAAACTGCAAAATTCATAACCTTGCCAAGTCACAAATTCTTGTCATCAGAAAATACAAAGGGGAGACGATCGCATCTTAAAATACATGGAAAGTCTTTGCCTACTGTCACTTCAGCAAAATATTTCGCATTAACGCTGAACTCTTCATTTACATGCATGATACATGTAAATCAAGTCAAAAGGGAAATGACGAATATTATTCTGAAATTGCTAATATGTAAAAAGACCTTATAAGGTATTTTCTATCGCCTTCCCGCATGCCTTCGGAGTGTAATTGGAAGCATACTCGATGCCTGTTCGAGAGGTCCAGAGTTCAAGTCCCGGCGAGGGAACTGCATATGTTCCTGCTTCAAAACCTCCTAACGACTCTACAGTCTGAAGTGGTCTACAAAAGGTTTCATGGGTCAGCTACTTGGGTTTACAAAAAGACCTGAAAATTGAGCAAGTAAGAGAACACTTAGACAAGATACTTAGACAAGATGAATGAAAATGTTTTCAGGGCTGGTTGCGTGGACGTTTTCGTGCTTTTCCCATGTGTAACGCATATACGAGCCAGTTCCCTTAGAGGTCATTCGGCGAAGGCATCCTTCCCTTTAGACAGATGGCCCTCGAGTGCTTTGCCATAGTTAAATAAAGCAAACCAAACCAATACCCTTCCCTTTGAGCAGGCGTATAAATAGGCTGCGTTACAAGATTAAAATCATACGACTGCGTCGAGCTGTTACATGATGATTATTGCTTCAGACTTTGCTCTGTGAGCAGTTTTGGTAATCTGGAATATTTTTCGTATTTAAGCAGGATTTGCATTACCTCCGCTTTCGTTTTTTTAATCTCAGTCTATTTATTTTGCTGGATGATTTACTTCAATTAAGTTTCAATTTCTTTCTGTTCTTTTGCATGGTTATTAATCAGATCTCTATTAATCCATAGCATGCAACACTGTCTTGGATGATTAGCCATAGATCCATGGTTCCAGTTTAATGAATTCATAAAATAAGGTAGACTTCCAGTATGGAAAATTTTTGACTACGTGATATATTTAAGTAAATATATAATAAACTTAATTTTTTATAAGCTTTGAAGGAAGACAGTTTTCCAAACCTAAATTAACCAATCCAAATATTAATCTTCATTGCATAAAAATTACTCGAGATATGATTGTTTTATACTGGAAAATCATTTTCATATGTAAGTCATACAGCTACAAAAGTTAAACTTTGAAATTAATGAATATGAAATCTTTGTATGCTAAGACTTTTATATCAGAAAGCATTAGTCGATAAGCTTGGGTTTTAAATTAGCATTCACAGGCGCGATAAATATCTTAATTTTCAGACCAAGTAAATTCCATTATTCAAAGGCTCATTTCGAATATATCAGTACTGCTTTGCGTATGACTCACGTAAAACTTAAAAATTTACTAAGAAAAAGTCAAGTGATATAAAAATGTCTTAAAATTCTATCGAAAGAATACGTATTGCAATTTTTATTTGATGAAAGACAAATAAATAGTAGATTCTACACAGAAGTGCTGCTAAATTACGGATGCCTGCTTAGTAATAAGTTACTTCTCTTCTCAATTGACAGCAACTGCCATACAATGGGACATAGATTCGACAAATCTCCGGAAATGGCCCAATGGTATGGCTTGCCATATGTCTTAGTTAATATCCCATAAATCTGTTAAGGGCGCTGGTGGTTAATGTGCTTACATGGCCTTTTTTATAGTTTATCCCGAAGATATTCACTAGAATTTTCGGTATTTCAGCACGCAGAATTCAGGGGAATAATCCTCGAAACAAGTGACAGCCGGATCTATAACTAGAAAAACTGTCCTACTGGTAAACTCCATATTCATCTGTTATTGACTGTTGACGGAGATCGGAGATACCGTCTATTGATCATAGGTTAGTCAATTCTATCCCATGTCTACCACTACCGAGTAAGAAAGCGGGTAAACGTCTGCAGTAGGCAAGCAAACGGCACTGTATATCTGCAATTTTACTTCCATTGTTTATCTGGGAACAGACAGCTATAACGCTGTAGATCACTGGGTTACACTAAATGATATTAAGATCGTATGTGTAATAACATAAAAAATAATGTAGTAACATGCAGCAGTACACAACAATGTAAATAGGCGATAAAATACAATGAAATACAACAGAATTCACTCAATAAAATACAACATGTTAATTCCCTTACATATATACAGCTAATACATAGATGTATGAGGGAATTAACAAATTCGATTCTTGATTATGCATAAACTGCTAATTTAGTGTAGGATAAAAATAAAAATGTTCATATTCAAGACAGGAAATATCGGTTCATATCAAGTCACAGAAGTTCATATTTCAGTGCTTATGTCTTGTGTGCTACAGAGATTTTAAGGTACTATGTATGAAATCTGCTTTAAAATATTATGCGCATAAGAAATACTGTTATGGTATAAAACAAATGTCATAGTAAAGTTTTTCGTCCTGATTCATTTTATAACGCACCGCAACACAGTTCTCTGTGCTGAAAGAGCACATCCATCAACTTTTTTCCAACCTTCAAGATTTCTTGCATTAAGTGGTCTTCGTTGATTAAATATCTGCTGTATGCTTGCGGATTGCTGTTTGGAAACATTGTATGCAGCCTTTCTGTTATCTGACAGTTTAGTAAGTAATACTTAAGAATACCTTTGTCACCATAAGGGCAAAGGTCGTGTTTGAAATACCAGATCATTAGAAATATGTTGGAAAGTCTCCTCATCCGGATAGTTGAAAAGCATGAATATAGTATAGTGATTTGTATAGTGAGTGTGCTTGATAGAAGTACCAATGGTGAAAAGCATTACTAAAATAAAAATCAGATTATCAATGAACCGCCATGATCTGGCCTACCGTGGAGCAGATACCATATTGCTAATAATCAAAAGCATGATGCAATTCGTTTCGAGACTTATTGATCAAGATCATTCAAGACTGTCCCTTGCAGACTCCCGAATATTCTTTCTCTTCCAGATACCCAAGCAGTCTTGCCCTACCGTTGATACCGTGGAACAAGAAAAACTAAAATTCCAAAACTGAATGAAACATGTATCAAATATCTATTGTTTGTCCTCAGTCGAAAGCATCTGAATTGAGAGTTTTACCCATCG
The DNA here is from genome assembly GCA_000611955.2 of Stegodyphus mimosarum. NCBI lineage: Eukaryota > Metazoa > Arthropoda > Arachnida > Araneae > Eresidae > Stegodyphus > Stegodyphus mimosarum. Next base: position 143,035 of record KK116158.1, read on the forward strand.
TGTTACTTTTAATAACTGCTTAGAAAGGGATTTACTGCTACCTACACAAGATGATTCTCTACCTGTGCGACAAACTTACTGGAGATATAGGAAATACAAAGACGATTCGGAATCATATAGCATTGCAGACCAAAATGCGCTTTACGTTTAAAAAGAAAAAGAACAGAAACTGCAACATATTAGTGTAACAAAATTCATTTTATTACAAGTTTTACATTGGCAAAAAGTTACAGGCTACAGAAGGTGTTCGAAATAACGTCCAGAGGCAGTCACACAGGCTTCACAGCGGCAGCGCATGAAATTACTAATGTTCCGGATGAATCTTGGTGTGTTTCATAGCTCTCAAGTAGCTACAGATATGCAAGAGACGATGTCTTCAACTGAATCAACGGGGATCTCATACACCAGTGCCTTCGTGACCCCAGAAGATTTCCAGTTATGATAGATAGTCAGGCATAGTTGATTTTTCTAAGTGAAGTCCTGCCCGAACTTATCGAACAAGAACATGCTCCACAGTCATTGCGTCGTTTAGCGTGGTTTCAACATGATGTGGTTTCGCCACACTACTACAGTGATGTCCTCGAACACCTAAACGTTACATCTGGGCAGCACTGGATAGGTCGTGGTATTCCATTTCATTGGTCTGCTGGATCGCCTTACCTATCATATCTAGACTTCTTCTTCTGGGCTCAGATGAAGGCACTGTTGTACGACACCCCGTTGATTCAGTTGTTCACATCTCTATAGCTATCTGGGAGATACCAGACACACCAGCACTCCTCCAGAATATTAGAAATTCCTAGTGGCGCCGCTGTGAAGCTTGTGTGACTGCTTCTTGACGTTATTCCCAATACCGTCTGTAGCATGTAGCTTTTTGTCAAGGTAAAACTTGCAATAAAATAAATTCTGTTACACTAACATGTTGCTGTTTCTGTTCTTTTTCTTTGCTTCTTTTAACCATAGCTCGGGTAAAAGGCATTTTGAATCCTACAACGCTATGTGATTCCGAATCGTTTTTGCGCCCCCTACATCTCCTGTAAGTTTGTCGCACCGGTAACGAATCACCCTGTATATGGTACCTTACGGGCAGTATCCTCACATGTGTAGGAAGGAGCTGGTAGTTCCACGATATTTGTGCAGCATAATTCAATAACACTTCAGAACAATATCTTGCTTTGGCATTAAATGTGGAACATTGTCGCCAATAATATCAACTATCGTCAGAGTAAGAAACATATTCTGAACTAATGATTAACTAAACGTTGTCTTAGTCTAAAAGCTCATCTTATTCGATTTAGTTTTAAAACCGAAATTTTGTGTCTAGGGCAGATTACTAAGTTCCACATCCTTTATTTAAATACCCTGTATGTTTTTCCAAAAGCGCTGGTTGGTTTTCTTGTTATGAGTTTTGTAAAATTTTCAAAAGCTCTTGCCTAGGAAAAAGAGAGTTTCGTGGATAGCTTTCAGAGAAAATTGTTTGAATTTGGCTTACGCAAGAGTGGAAAATTATAAGAATTCCAATACAGCAAATCCTTATTTTTAGATGATAAATCTAGCTAAACTATTATATTTCCAGAAATACTGATTACTGGCGATCCCTCTTCAAATGAAAATGGAGCAATATTGTGTCTATCAAAAAGAAACAGAACAAGATCAATCATATTTTGAAAACTTACTTAATACATATTAAGTAATTACGTAAAATACGTAATTACTTAACGTGAAATACGAATTGTGCCTTCATGAACACATTATTTTTCTTCAAAATTTGCATTTTGGTTTCAGAGTTTGCAAAGCTTTCTGGTTAGAACGTTTTCCAGAAATCTGTATATAATAATTTGTCTAATGATCTCTACAATTAAAGCTGCTGTACGATCTTCATGGAAAAGAACCAGTGACCCTCCAGCTTTCATTCCAGCATGAGAAACAATAAAAATGTCGCTGGCTGCCAAATGCTAAAGTTACGAAAGGTGAAGGACCACAGCGAGGTACTGTTGCGTCTCCAGGATATTTATGTTTGACGCATTATCGTGGTGGAGTAACCAGTTAATATCCTTTCACTACCGAGATCTTTTGCTTCAAAAATCTTATCTTAACCGCATCGAAATATGATAAAAACCTGTACATTGATTTTTAAACTTAAAGAAAAGGAATATCAAGACACATTTTGATTCATATCGAAAAAATTTAGCATTGTTTTTTCTACACTCCTGGCTTTCCTTCATCTCACTGATAGTGGAAAGTATGAGGTTCTTCATTTAAAGGCCTACTTTTCATGCGTAGGTATTAGTTATCACTTAAGACTTTGTTTATGATGATCAGAAGGCCATTCATCCCCAATCGTAGAGAATCCAAAACACTCCTATTCGAAAGATTTCCAGAGAGATTTCGAACCATGGTGTGTGACTTTTGCATAAATCCAAAATAGGATTTCATTTAGCTAAGATTTTAAAATTTAAGCTGTCCTGTTTGTTTTCATTTTAATGAAGCAAGTCCTCTTTAAAGCATTAAAAAATAATTTATTAAACTTCTCTTTCATAAGAACTCTTATGCTGTTGTCAAAGTTCTCAATCAAGAACAAAAATTCCACATCGAATTTTATTACTGGGAAATTTTTATCTGTTGATTTAATGATGGCCATCCCTTTATAATCAAGCATTTCAATGTAATGTTTCATCATCAAAAGCTACTGAACTGAAGATACATTCGCAGTTAAAAAAATGAGGTTAAGATTAACATTACCTGTTCGAGTACTTCAGCATCTTTTGCAAAAATACCTAGAGTGACTGTATTCTGAGAGCCTACTACATCGCTGACGTTGAAATTTCTCTTCATTAATAACTCCTTTTGCGGCCACGTAAGCATGCAGAATAGAATGGATGGTTCGATTAGTCCAGTTTTAATTCCCATAACTGCCATAACATCACTGAACTCTGCCAATGTATTTATGAGTGTATGCCTGGAAGTTTCTTTTAATGCCTGAAAATTTAAAAAACGATTTATTTTCAAAATAAAAAAAATTTAATTTTGTATGCATATTGAATTTGTCTAGTACAGAGTTTACATAAAAGAAACAGACACATTTTGAGTTATATATAAATAACAGTTGTAATAGTATGGTTGAAATACTTCCATGGTTAAAAGAATATATCCTGAAATTTACATAACTAAAATACAAAGATTCTTTGTGTTACCGTTTTGTAACACGACAGATATCAATGAGACAGTCAAGCTCTTGTCAAACACATGTAAGCATTTTCAACAGTCTCAACAATTGCCGGGATGCGTTCTTTAAGAATATTTAAACGTTTTAGGAGGGGAGGAACAAAAATTTGGTATTAGACCAGTCCAAAGTCGAGGCAGATTTTCATCCCTACTTTGTTCTCTTAGGAGCTATAATTGTTGAACTATAATAGTTATTGTACGACAATAACAGAATTTTTTTTGCATATTCATCAACACAAAAAGCTTTTCCTATCCCATTATTCTCATATTTAGGGACAGGCATCAAGGTCTCTCATGTACTGCTGACGTCACATAAACAAGCAAAAGGAGGTGTTATGAATTTGAAACATTCCCTACATTCTCTACAATTCCCCTGATTCTTCTCGAAGAAAATAAACATTGTTACATTTATAAACATTTGTTTACTTCTATTAGGTTAACCTTGCAATTTCCAGTCTGTATAATATTTCTGTGGAATAACGGAATATAGTTTATTCATATAATTATAGAAGTACATTAATAATAACAAACTTCTGTGTAAAGAACCCTGTAAGTGAAACTAAATATTGTCACTCCTCCTGTAATAGTTGCAGTAAAATATTAGTTTTACTTTTGAGAACTGCACAATTAAATTTCCTTTTTTGTCAACCACTTCATATGTTCATATGTTGAGCTTCATATGTTGAAACATATGAACCTAATGTATACATATATATTCAATACATTCACAGAAATGTCATGTCACATGGATGAAGCTAGCAATAACAGAATTTGGCTATAAAGGACATTTGCATGCTAAATGATATAGTATATGAAGTGACATCACTCAAAACAGCGCTTTTGTTGTGCAAACGATGTAAAGCACCTTTCGTACATTGAGCATGATATCACATTTTGAGCAAAGAAGCTTTCTTGATTAAACTAGAGTTTCCTTCATCAGAAATAGATTCCTGTCATGCTACAATTATGTTCCATGATTCCCAGACGTTTTCCAGATTTTTCATCCCACTGATTTCTCTTATCAAGTTGCTTTAGAGGGGTCAAAATATTCAGACTCTTCAAGCTATCTAAAAAGATGGGCCATTCTATAGCAGCTACTAGAATATGAATTCTACCAATGCTTCCTTACGTTTTTACCCAAAGAGCCTCCAAATCCAGATGGTAACGAATTATCATTCAGCACGCTTTTAATTCGAAAGCCATTTGTAAAGACGTTTTAGAATTTTTTGAGCAAAAAACGTGAAAAATCAGCTATGCCCTTGCATGGATTTTAACTCCGGATGTCTTGATTGTTAGACGTCATAGTTGGAAGCACATCCGTCTAACAATTAAGATATCAAGAAGACACGTTGTAAGGAAGGAAACACGTTTGTGACGAAAGAACTTGTTTGTTGTAAGGAAGGAGACATCACGAAGACGCGTTGTAAGGAAGGAGAAAATTAGAACGTTTCTTGCAAGCTTACAACTAGGGCCATTAAGGCTATCAGAAAAGGGATTTATACAATAAATTACGAATTAGTCTGAATACCAAAAATAATAGCCAGCATCTTATTAATTATTAAAATTATGATTCTAGAGTTAAGTTATAAAAGGTATTTTGAAGAATAGGTTTCGACAAAATGGCAAGGCAATCTGAAAAGAAACAAGCCTGGTGATCTTAGGAGGATTTAAGTTATGTCTATGAAAACATTTTGGCTCTTCAAGTTATTCAGTTCTATTCTAATTTTTTTAAACCTGCCCAAAAATTTAATTTCTAACATTAATTTAATTTAATAATGGTAATTTAAGTTTTCAAACATGAATTTCGAATTTTTTTGGAATATATTGTTAATTAACTCAAGCGAAACAAATTTTCTGTGTCATATTTTTAGACAAAACTGGCAAAGTTCTCGTATGATTTCATAAATCACATTCAGAATACATCTGTGAAATTATCATTTAGGACAAGTATGATGCTTATCTAATGCAAATATGATGCTTGTCAAAGTTAAATCAGTCGTATGCCTATAGTGACTGTAGATTTCCTTGCGTTCTAAACTGAACATAATTACTAGTCTGAAAAACCACTTTATTGTAAAATATCATCTTTTAATACTTTATTTTCAACAAAATGGAATTTTTTCGATATTTTGTTTAACCAGAAAGCACTCTCCGAAGCTTAAAAGTTTCCCAGTAAATACTTGTAACTATAAAATTATTACCTGTCACCTTTGAAGTAACATTCATTGGACCTACATATTTGCTTTAGCTTTCCTGGTTTTGTTGGGAAGTTTGGCACAGAGGTGGCTTCACTCTTCGCTGAGAAGACATGGCTTCCTCAATCTGAAAACTAATACATTTCACCTTGATCGTTTGCGTCGTCATGTCACGACCAGGAACGTCCTGTATTTGGGACTTGACACTAACAGAACATCAAAGGACATCAAACTTTACTGGTGTCCTTTATCGGCAAACATCATTTTTGACAAATCTAAACGCGGCGATCTCGAACAAATAATGGTTCAAATTATCAAATACAGGGTTATTCAAAAAGAAACATCAGATTTCAAACATTTATTTCTTCCAAACTACAAAAGATAGAAACATAATTCTAACGTTAATGGATAGAGAAAAGTTTATAATTATGGTATGCATTCGATACGAGCACCGTATGTGAAAGACGAAAAGTGAATTCATCGGAAAAAATTAATCGTTCAGCAAAATTGTCTTCTTCCATATCATCTAATATGCTACTGCAAAATTCGTACCTTTTGTTGTGGTCGTTAGGATGCAATGCTTGCAATAACTGCAGTTTGTATGGGTTCATGTGCAGACGATGTTTTAGAACTCGCCATACCGTTGGTTGAGGAATTATAAGTTCTTTGCTTGCTCGCGATATCTCTTTCTTTGGGCTCCAACCTACAAATAATACCAGAACAAACAACAGCGCCAATGCGGCCATTACTGGAACTTTTACCCGTACTAATAATAAATTGTACACTTTTCTCTATCCATTAACGTTTGAATCATGTTTCTATCTTTTGCAGTTTGGAAGAAATGCATGTTTGCAATCTGCTCTTTCTTTTTGAATAACCCTATATATATGACACCACACCAAAAACAGCATGAATACATTGGAAATACAGAATAAGTCAAAATGAATTTCAGGATTTCAAAGCTTTGCTATGCAATTAATGTATTTATTCAAAAGTTCTGCACTGTAAAAAGTAATATGCACAAGCTACGAAGAGTAGTTTGTAATTTTATATTTCGCCAACAGATGGCGCATTCGCTTTAAGTAGCGTCTTTAGCCCTCCTATGTTTTAGCCCCATAGGCTTTAGCTCTCGCATTTACAGAATTCCGGTCGCATGAAGCAGACTCGAATACTGTACCCGAAGCCACACTTCTGATATCACCCATAAATGTCGCCACGAGCAGAACCTTCCTTAAAACAAAGAAAGTATTGAATAACGGCGAGTAATAGATCAACCTCTCTCGGCAGACTGCCACAAGGTGTTTTGCGCAATATCCCTTGAAAATATATATGGACCGTTCTACTCGTATTTTGCTAAATCCACCGTAATGTTAATTGTGTATCTCTATATGCTCCAACTGTGGATTCTGCAGCAACTACAAAATGAACTGCGTAGCTTATTCTGCAGCAGGATGGTACACCACCATATTTTCTGACTGAAGTCGGGAGCGACCTCAATAACAAGTTACCGCGAAGATGAATGTACCCTAGACATTGCGCATCTGCCCTAGACTAAGAACTCTGTTACCTTAGCTACGAAGACCCCCGAATTTCACCTAGTGCGATTTTTTTCGTTTTTGAGTGGGGAGTCATGAAGCATCGCGTGTGTATGCCTCCAGGTACAACTGTAATGCTAATTCGTGTCTGACTCCAAATTAAGAGACTCTGTGATGAGCAAATACTTTTTAATTCAGGATGAAAGCTTTGCTCTTCTGTAATAGCATCAGTCAGCAAAAGAACCTGACAGCACCACAGTAGCTCCGTCAGAAGATAGAACCCAAAAGTACAAAAGTATTACTTAATTTTAAAGTATGTAAGATGAACACTGCGAATGCTTAAGTTTTTCCACGCCTGCAATGATATTTACATAATTTCTGTTACACCAAGACCATGACTGAAGCTGCTGTCACCAACATTGATACAGACATATTACACAAATTTGGCAACAACTGCTGACCTGGTATGCTGTATAACAAAAGGAGGGTATATTGAATATTTGCGAGGACTACATTCTAAACTTTATTATGATACCTTTACACGTATGTATCTTTTGAGTAAATACATTAATTATTACACGAATAGAAAAGCTTTGAAATCCCGGCATTCATTTTGATTATCCTGGATCAACCAATACAGCTATCTTGATAAAAAAGAATATTTATGAGACAGAGAGAGAACGTGGGCAAATAGAGCGATTGTGGCATGACAGGGATATGTTTATCATCAGCAGAACCCAAGCTTCTTTGATGAATATTGAACCAAATGATAGATAAATGTTTAGGTACCATTTACAGCACGAACAAGGCTGTCCTGCAGAATGTCACTTCATGTATACGCTTAATAGCCAGTTCACTGGCGCTCTTCTACAGCCACACTCAACCAATGTAAATTTCACGCTCCTCATACGATGTTTTCGCAAATTCTTTGAACAGATATATGTATACATTCTAAGTCATCATTAAGACGACATACTAAAAAGGATTAAAAACTTTTTAGATTATGCCCTAGATAAGGAACCAGTAAGTATGCTTCGATACTGATAATCCAGATGGCTTAATAGCCAAACATTTTATTTTTAAAGAAAATTTCGGTCAAAAGGGAAAAACAGAGAGCCGTCAGAAAGGTTACCCATAGGGTCTAATTGTCTGTCCTGCTTTCATATGCATCATTTTAACGATTTTTCTCGTGACATACTTCGATAGTTCAAGGAGATCAGTTTAAAATTAATATTATGCAAAGAATTTTATTACAGTTTTATACTTCAGTTTTATTTTACCTCAGTTTGATGTGACTCAAATGAATCTATATCATCCATAAGTAGCTGTGGGTTTCTTGTAGGCGGTCTTATAAGACAGACATCAACTTGTTGTTGGAGTACTCCTTCTAAAAGTTCTGGTGAAGAACTAAAGTCGCAAGATAATCCATCGTAATCCTGTACCAAAAAAAGTAAATATAGTAATATAATAAAAATTTATTTAGGGATTACAAAGATTATAGCATTAACATGTAGTATATCTTACTTCTTTTCAAAAAAATTTTTTAATTGTAACAAATTCACATTGCTTGCATTCAATATTTTAGGATCTTTTTCAGCATGTTCCCCAAGAATTTAAATCTCGAAATCTTGATGCGAGTGAAGTAAATAAGTGTTAAACCAAAGCAAAATGACATTCCTCTTGTGCTTTAAATAATGTGTTAGTTGCTCTTATCAGATGAAAAGAGAAGTAATAGAAAATATTTTCAGATATTCATGACTGAAAACAAGTGTAAATGAAGCTCGTTATACACGTTACTAAAACCATCTTAAACTTAGCATTGTTATCTCCTGATGTCTTTTAGAATTAATGCAAAAAGTGTTGCAACTGCATCTAGTAATGAAAATCAATAAATGAAGCAAAATAAAAAAATGTGAATCTAAATCAAAGTGAATATGATAGGTGTAATCAACTGCTACTATATTTCATGAATTTAAGTTATCAGGACTTCTGTAGATTCGAGTTGATTTCGAAAACATAACTATAGTCCTGAGTAGGAACAGGTAGCTTACTAAAAGCTATGTTCGTGCGTGTGCAGAATATGCACAAAGATAAGAAGGGTTAGAGTTACCCTTTATTTGCTTATCGATTTTACAAAACGTTCCCGCACTTCGGGATACAAAGACCAACCACTTGTGGTCTGAACGTAAAAGAATATAAGACTACTAACTAACTAAAATTTAAATAAGAGCTAACTTTTAATATTTTACGCAAATGACTAGCACTAAGGCTGGCCTTTTAAATTACTACGTCTGTAGTACGCAAACTGCGGAAAACTACAATACGTCTTTAACTTTCAAGAGGGTTAAACTCTGGCCCTAAAGGCGGACAGTAACTGATACCAAGCTCGCGTGAAGACTCGTAGCAAGAAGTTTCTCTCTCCTTCCTTCTACACTCTTGGCACAAAGCCACAACTTAAATACTTAAGCGTTAGCAAGTACAATTTGCATAAACATATTCACGCGCTAATTCTGGCCGGAACTGGAAAATAAGAGATGATAGTAAAGTTTTAAAATAAAATAAACGTTAGTGAACTTATAATCCTTACAAAGTAAATTGTTGTGACCTTCAGAAACTAGATTCTTAGTCCAAACCTCATATAGCTCTATGTATCTGTTATATGACGCCGAAACGGAATCTAGATTTTCTAGATTAGTGCAGAGATTGAATGTAGATCTCCCTGCCTCTGCGCTGCGTGATAATACACACACAAACTTTTTATTTTATTCATGTAGATGCTGTTTAAAATAAATGCATTCTTTGTATAAAAATATCGTAATGTAAGCCGTTTTTTAATATACAAAATAATGCAAATGAAGGTCTCATAAAAGCTTTAGAACATACGCATCTCTTTGATGTAAAAATCAGGCGTCACCTAAAACTAGTATGAATTATATAGAAAATCAATGAATGAGAGCTTTCGACGTATTTGCTTCTTGAAGAAGAAAAATTGTACCGGCCATTTTTCAAGCACATCAATTTTTCTTGTAAAACCAACGCCATCTAAAGTTTCTTCTAAGCTTAGTGTCAGTCTAAATTTCAGTTTTATCCAAATCCAATCAAAGTATCTTATCTCAGAGTAATCACAGTTGGTTCAAAGTATCTCATGGACATTTCTATTTTGTTGCTAGCATCGCTTTTTTACGAAATCAGAATAAGAATTAAAATCTTAAATTCTATTAAAATTATGCTTATTTTTTAGATAGCATTTAATGAAGCTCTTAATGATGAAAATTTTGTAAGTACAAATTTAGAAGAGGAAAGAATTTAATATTGGATTTGCAGAGTTTGGGGTTAATTAAATATTCTCTGTAAGGAATTTTATGAATGCATGTTTTGTGCGGGGGTTTTTTCCAAAGGAGCTTTGTCCCTGAAAGACTATTGTTTTCGCTTTGCGATTTTGAGATAATTTGAAAACATTAAATATGGGTTCACTTTTTAAACTGTTGCCACCAAATATTATCGCAATGTATTATATTTAAAGAATAAATAATGAAGAATGTACATAAATGTATGTATATTTTTGGCATTGTGATAAAACGATGGTATCTAGAGCCATCGAATTTTGAATGACGTAATTCTGCTGCGAATTTGGGCATCTGGAAGCCCAAATTTGAAATTTTTTTATTATTTATTTCATATTTTGTAAAATTTTACCGAATTTTTTATTAACAAACTCAAGGATTTCAAAGCGAGCAACGGCAACGTTGTACAGAAGAAACATTTTTATCTCCGGCGAATGAGACTGTATATAGGAAATTTTAAAGATATGCTCAGTTTAAAATTATTTTGCGATATTGTTCTTTAACTGAATTTTATGGTTTAAGTCCGAAGAACATGATATTTAATAAATAAATGTAATACACAAAATGTTAAAAAAACGCCCCTTTGGACTTAATTTAAAATCTGAAACTTTTCAGATTTCTTTTTGGTATTATTTAGAATTATGAATACAGCTATAAATACATAAGAGTTGAGATTAGCCTTGTTGACGGTTTTTGACTTGGCGTCGGTACGTATCTGACTTTAATAGATAAATTTTAATAGGAGTATTTCCCTTTGATTCTAATGATTATATATGATACATATGAGTAAATACAAAACCAAAAGCAGTTCAAAACCCAATCCAATTGCTTGCTGATAGCAGGGACAAGGAATGGTAACAATGCACAATAAATGAAATTAATACGTTTGAAACTCGTCTCATATTTAATTCGAAACGAACCACATGCAAAATAATATATGTACATATATATTCATAAATATAAAGCTGTGTCCCATAAAAGACGTTATATACCTTCATTTGGCAACTTCTGGTCGCAGACATATATTTCCAACAACGAAACTGTTTCAAATAAGACTGCTAACTTTGACGTTTGAAAAAAAATATTATTTTGTAAAAATTATGAAATATGACTTTTTATGATCTTTCAGTCCCTATACGTAAATTTACTAAAACTTTATTCTTGTTCCAAAACTGAAACACAAGGAAAATTGATTCCCACACTACAAAATTAACTGAGATATTTAGTTTGATATCTTATTCAAAGTGCGTACACAACCTGAAGAGTGAGGGTTTTCAATCAGTACGTAACTATAAATTAAATACCAATTAAAAAAATCTGATGTGTACACTAAATGACTTCTTTGTACGTAATATTAAATTATGAGCATTTTTTCTTGCATTTCATTTAAACTTATCGGATCGTATTAAATCTACTTCTTCGAATAGCGCATAACCCACAAGAGAATTAACGCACTCTTTAAACTTCACTATATTTGTTTACCATAGCGACCCTCTGGCGCTAGGTTCACTTAACAACGTTACATCTCATTCATTTTATAACTCAGAATGCACAAAAACTATGTATATCATCTGAAGAATTATCTAATCGTTGCCACATGTTCTATTCAAATACTATAATAAATCTAAAACGATGTATAAAAGAAATTGAACAAAATAAGAAAAAAGAAACAGTTTTTCACAGACGATTCAGTATTTCACATTCAATTAATTCAGTTCTCCCTTTGCGACAAGGCAAAAATACATTAAAAACTCAAAATATCTGTATTAAGAATTACGAAGTTAATCTTAAACACTTATTTCCTCGAATACATTTCAGGGTAAATTAAGCATGATTTAATTCGCAATAATAAAAGAAGGCGTTATCTTTGTTGTTGCGAAGCTTAGTTTCTCTAAATTGACAACAAATCCACTATTCTGCTAAGTTTCAAATGTACAAAAATATGGCTGCTGTGGCCAAAATAATTAGGCTTAGCTTCATTTAAACAACTTTAAAATTGTTGATAATTCTGCAACTACAATATGCACATTAACTAAAGGCATAAAAACCTAAACCTTATAAGAACAGCATAATTCAATCATTTTTCAAGCAAAAAATACACAATTTACAAACTTATACGAATAAAGAAACTGAGCTCACTGAGCCGAGTAACAAAGTGGATATATCTATATATATACTTTTAGTGCACAAGAGTATAAGAGGTGCACATCTACGTATTATAGCAGTCTAATATACAAAACTTCAACGTTCTGAGGCGACTCGTTTTTGAGTTATGCGAAATACATACATACATACACAAGTACGTACGCACAGATGCCACGAAAAAAAATCTCTTCAGAATCCATTTTAAATCAGTTTTATCATTTTTTTTGGGGGGGAAAAGAGTCCCTTATTCTGTCTTTACGTACAGATGTCATGCAAAAACATAGTTAAATTGCCTCCGATAACGGTCAAAATGGATATTTTCGTTCAAAAATGATATCCGAAGTACTTCCTTTTCACTTCGTACAAAGAAGTAAAATCGTTTTTAATGCTAATAGATTAAGTGACGAGCAGATCGTCACGAAACATTCTGATCAATGCAACATTTTCCGAGAGAAAGATCTTATTTATCTCATGGAATTCGTATTGTAGAAAACGGTGGCAGGATTCAGTACTGATACATACCCAAACGCGTAAGATTATTCACATAAATTAAAGTTAAAGAATTAAAGAATATTTTTTGTCTAACATTTATATTTTTGATTTTATTTTGATTAGATTATGATTCTGAAGGAATAAAACAATGTGAATATTATTAATGCATATTTTAAATTTAAAAATTTATTAACTGCTTGTATGAAAATATAAGAAAAGTCTAAATTAGAGCATGTTACGCATTTCTAAATTAAAATGGATATCAGTGAATGACATTACACGGAAAAGAGAACTTATTTCAAATTTTCTTCATTTTTAAACCTACTTTGTAGGAAAAGCAATGAAAATGCTTTCGGGCGCTGCCACTGGCACTGAGAAGTTTTAAAAAATCCCAAATTTCGAAATTATCTCGGCTATCTTATAAGGTATTTCTCCCGTTTTCTTCGCATGCCTTCGTGGTGTAGTGGAACTCTCGGTTAAGCGTCAGTACACTCGATGCATAACCGAGAGATCCGTGGTTCGATTCCCGGTGAAGGCGTTGCTCATTTTTCACCTCTCTTGCTTTCAAAAATACCTAATGTCTCCACACTGGCATCCGAACTAAAAAAGGTAGCGGATGATGATTCTCCATCAACAAGATTTGGCACTCGGGGCCCCTCATCCCCAGTCGCCCTTTAAAAAGGGGAGTATGTAAGGTATTTCTCCCGTCTTCTTCGCATGCCTTCGTGGTGTAGTGGTCAGCACGCTCGACGCGTAACCGAGAGGTCCGCGGTTCGATTCCCGGGCAAGGCGTTGCTCATTTTTCATGTCTCCTGCTTTAAAAAAAATCGTAATGTCTCTACACTGGCGCCCGAATTAAAAAAGTGGTGGATGATGATTCTCCACCCCCGGGATTTGGCGATTAGGTCTCCAAAACCCCAGTCGCTCTTTAAAATGGGGTGTACATAAGGTATTTGTCCCGCCTTCTTTGCATGAGTTTGTGGTGTAGTGGTCAGCACGCTTGACGTGTAACCGAGAGGTTCGTGGTTCGACTCCCGGCGAAGGCGTTACTCATTTTCAGCTCTCTTGCTTTCAAAAATGCCTAATGTCTCTAGAATCTTTCTTGACACGGAAGTCAAACATTTTCTACTTTAGAATAAGTTTAAATCTTTGCTAAATATCTGTAGTTCCAGTCTATAGACCGGAACATCGTGTGAGAAATATCCTATTTTGTAATATTTACTTATAACATGAATATTTGCCTTACTTAAAACATTTCTGTATGTTGAAGTATAAGCTCACAGCCAACGGTAGCGAAAATAAAAGTCACATAAGGACATTTATAGATACGCTGCAAATATGAAGAGAATGCTTAAAAAACATTGTATATAATTGCCCATTGTTTACACTACGCCTTACAAAGAAATAAAACTTAGAACGATTAAAATACTAATTATAAATGTTTTATAGTAAGACTAAATACAGCGTGTCTGAAAATAATATTTATATTCTTTGAATGTTAATGCTAGGAATACTGGCGGAATACTATTGGCGGAAACTATAAAAGTTTTTATGGTGTCAGGTATCTTAAGTGGCAGAAAACATCACATGAGACGCTACAAAAATGTCGACAAGTACAGAGAAGGAAGCACAGGCTTTTTAGGCAGTAAAAAAAAAAAGCTCATGTCATTCCGGTATCAATAGCCTGGAACTTATATGCCCTGAAAATTTGTAACGCAATACTTAGACATCATTCAGTGTTTTTTAATTGTGGCCATCATCCTTTCTTCATGTCACGCACAGTTCTTTCCTCTTAAGACTGTCACTCAATCTCGTGAATTTTACGCATCGCTGTGGAGTATCAAATTCTGCCCTCCAGCGTCTTTGTTTTTTGTATCCATCCCCCCTCTTCCAATAATTTAAATTCACTGTTGTTCGAAAAATGATGCTTAAAAGAAAATTTGTTCATCTCTGCTATTTACTGTGCACCATAGTTCTCCAACCTTTTTTTGACTCATTGCCCTGTTTTCGGGTTTTATTTTGCTCAGGGTAGCTTTACCCTAGCGTCAGTTATGTGAATATATAATCTGTAAACACTAACAGCAGAAAGAATATTGAATTTTTCATCTGTACTGCAAATTATTAATTAAAAGTCAACTTGTAATATAAAATTAGAATAATAACGGTTAAAGACTTCTCAAAGACATATCAACGAAGTTATAAAATGTGCATAGTTTAATATCACACCAATGCGTGATTGTATATATCAAAAGTACACGGTATTTGGACTCAATGGATATCACTGCAAGCTCTGATTTATAGTTAGGGTTTAGAATACTTATTATTATATATTGTTTTATAAATTCCTTTAAAAAGAGAATATATTATTTTGTAAATTCCTTTAAAAAGAGAAGTGAAACTTCACGCAACTTGAACCAATTGTATGAAAGATTCACTGCCACGATTTGATAAGATTCTTGCAAAGATATGCGGCTATAATGCTTTGAGTAATTAGGTAAATGTTTATATGTTTGTTTCAGAAAGCGTTCAAGCAGCCAAATTTTCCAAATGCATGTTTTTATTGCTCGTCTACTCTTCAGTTCCCCTTACTATCTCTTGAATCAATAACGCGCCTTAAATCTCCTCAACGCCAATTAGTGGGCGATAACGCCCACTTTGTGAAACTGCAAGTTTTCCCAAAAGATCCTTTACGAATTTTATGGGCTGGTTAGCCAGACTATGACGAATAAATTTAGTGTCCGAATCTCTGACCAGTGGCCCCTAGGGCGATGTTCGCAAGCCTAATGAAGAGCAGAAAGCGGGATCGTTTCAGGCGAAGATGTTGAGAAAGATAGATGCATCGATTCAAGAACGAGGCCTGGATTATGTTTATGAGCCAGTGAATGGATATGGACAAACCGAGAGAAGCATGCACCGAGAGTTTTTCCCAAACAGACGTGTGACAAACTATCTATTTTTAGAAAACTGCACCACAGATTAAGTGAAGATAATTTCCAAATAAGTAGCTATATCGGTCAGTAATTTACTACACGTACACCTGTCGTAGAGGAAGCTGTGATGCAGGAAACTGAAAGGGCGCCATGGATTGAGAGGCAGCCATCACTCACCTTTACGGGTTTCTTCCTGTGAGGATACAAGCAATATCTAGTTAAACCAAAAAGCAGCCCGAACAGCAGCATGTTTCGTATAGCAGGAACTGCTTGTGAGGATACAAGCAATTCCTGCTATACGAAACACCCAAAATTGTGGAAATGGCGGCACGTGTTCGTGAGTCACCTAGCCATTTTGAACGAGTCCTTGAATCCATGCACATGCGTCGACGTTATTAATCATGCGTTGGTGTGGATGGAGGGATTTTGAATATTTTCTGTAACCATGACTATTTCGTTCATACGTGTCAATGTACTAATGATAACGTCGTAATCGACTGCCTTTCCTTGCGTGTCGATCATGTGGCTGTATCACGACACAGTTTGATTTTCAGACAAAAATTTCTTAAGTAAAACTTGTTCGTAATGGTCTCCCAAACAAGCGGATAAAGTTTGTAAACTACCTTTTCGGACACTCTGTATAATGTATACTGATACCTGCCTCCAGATCGCCTGTAATAGGACTAAAAATAACAGAATGCACGTGTGTACTCATTGACTCTGATTGTAAAAATGTCCAATCAGATAAACTTTAATATTTTTTTTGTCATAAACATCCTTTTTAGTCTACACATTCTCAGTACTACTGACAAAACAAGTATTCATAGTTATCACAGATTTGTAATTTTTTTTGGCAACTTCTGCTGTTTTACGCTATTTTTATGGCAGAAGAATTTGATGTTTCGATTATATAGAATTTTTTATATTTTCTGCCATCAGAAATAAAATATTCTAGCCTTACAGAACAGATTTGATTCAGTCTGCTATATGTGTTAAGATGCAGAGGAGTTTCCAAATACCTGACAAAATACTGGAAAAAAAATTCATAAAATACGAAAGTAAACAAAGATTTGGAGAAAAGAAGAAAGGTCGGCTCACTTTGAAGAAGGAAGAAGTCAAAGAACTTCTTCCTTCTTCAAAGACATTTTGAAGAAGAAAAGAAGGGCCGCTCACTTTGCGTCCTTGAGGCCGCATAAGATATTGCGGCTTGCTTTCATTGCACTTGCTCCAGCAAAAATGTGTCGCGAAAGCATATGAAATAAATTTATTCCTAGGACATTAAAGGCAGGCAAAAATTTTTAATCTGCTTCGACATATTTCTAAATCTGTGAAAAAGTAGCTCTTATTTATAATCAATGCAGCTGCATTTAATGACAGAAAATGAAATGAAATATTTAAATTAAAAAATTTTTATGGATATTATTTCTGTATTTGCATGTCATAAAATATTCCGTTTAAATTGATTTAAATAGATATAATAAACTATTACTTTAATGATATTAATGGAATGTAAAATTCATCATAATATAAATAAAAGTGCACAAATTGTTTGCGATGTCAAAACCACAGGAGTTTCTAATGAATTAGAGTACGTTCGAACGAAGAACTGTTTCTTTAGTCGATTATTGAAAAGCCAGAGACTAGAACAGATGGGTTCTGAATGTTTTTCTAAGAGGAACTGTCTTGTATTTATAGGAGAGATATATAGGAGAGAACAGTGAAAATGCCCTGAAGCCAGTTCATTTCTTCGATATTTGAATCAATAAAACGTGAAAAGGGTAAAATTTTAGAATTTTGAAAATATTGGAAAGAGTTGGATTTGTGTTAATGTCATCCATTCATGAAGGTAAAAATCGTTATTTAAAGAGGATAGAGGCAACTAAAAAACATTTATTTTCTTTAATATATAACAATAATACCAATCCATTTTTTCTCAATGCTTTCAAAATTGTATTATCTTAGCTATTCGACGTTTGATCATTCATGTCTCTATAGACAGCGCTTGGTCTCTCCTTGCTCCGCGTATTGATTGCATTAAAATTTTGGTTGTTCTGTTTATCCACTTTACAAACATTGGTTGCTTCTGAAGAAGAAATTTATGCCAGACCGACCTCGAAATCAATAGAGTTTTATTCAATAGCTAGACGAGTATAGGGCTGCTTTTTGGTTTAATTTTGAACAATAGTCTAATTCCTAAGGTTTAAAGGCTCATCCTGTGATTAAAGTTTTCGCAAAATAACACTTTTATTCCTTAATTTTGAAGATGAACATATTGAAACTGAACAGGTCGCTGCTATCAAAAATTTCATTTTACACAAAAAATACAAAGGCCAAACAACTAACGAAACATGTCTGCAAAATTGTTAAAATATAATTTGTATTTTTTCCATTTCGGGACATCACGCACGACACAAATTTCTACAGAAAAATAAAATTAAGGAAAAAATTATTTACGAAGTCCTTTCATAGCTTTTTTATGAAAAATGTTTAGTTTACGTATGTTGATTCATACTAAAATGAATGAAATCATGACCGAAAATTATTTCAGAATGTTTTTAACACAATAAATAGAGATAAAAAGATTAGCTATTAATATAAATTAAAATAATTTAATAGTTAAATGCGATGTCATTTTGTAATAATAAGACGTTTAGGCACTCTATTTATCAAATTTAAGACCATTTATTTTTTAATTTTTGACTACTAACGTATTAAATGATGTTTAAGTTCAGATCTATTTGATATGGAACACTTTGAACTTTTCTTTCCATTTCTCCTCAAAATATATGTTCAGTCTGGTTAAGGTCCGGTGACTGCTAAAGTTACCAAAATATGTCATGTACTGCATATCTACCACTAGAAGACTTCGAGCTTCCTGGTTGGGATCAGTTGCTTTGTTAAAGTGAAATGTTTCAGAAAGTCCTAATTTTGCGGTGTGCGGAAAAAATGTCATCCGGAAAAAAGGGAAACGGAAAGAAAGCCCCCGGAAAATAAGGAACGGAAAAAATGTCACCCGGAAAATAAGGAACGGATAAAAAGGAACTCTAAAATCTCGCCAAATAATGTCGCCAATCGGAGTTGGGGAAACCTGCCAAATTCTAATTTAACCGGCAGGGTTATAGCGGGCTCTCTTGAGGGAGACGTTGAGCTAGCTGCAGCCGAGCAAGGTCATTTCGATAGCAGGTTTTAATATTCTTATCGCAAACTGTGACTAAATTTCATCTACAACGGTTTGTTATAATACTACTTTTAACGCTCAGTTATGCGACAATGTTTTACCCCTGAACCACAGCCAAAGGCTATAACTGCATGGGGTACGAGGGGAACAATCACTAATGACCATGACCCGCTGGTCAACCCTCTATTTTTACTATCGGTCAGGCCAGCAGCTCGCTTATCTTCTTTCAATCATCCTCAGATTTCCCTATTCCGCAGGTATGGTTGTTATGATAAAACTTTTATCTCCCATCTTGGCGATATTTCTAAACATCCCTTATTTTTCCCATTGCAAAAGAACGGTGACTTATTTTTCGTTTCCTAATTTTCCGGTGCCTATCTTTCTGTTCCTTATTTTCCGGGTGACATTTTTTCCTGCAACCAATTTTGCAGTACTTTGTTTGAAATTTCTTTTACAGTGCTCAAATAACCATGCTGATTCAAAGCGGTATTTAGTTCCGTACGAGTGCCCAGGACCACATGCAGCCGTACATGCCATAATTAGTATCTCTACTACTGTGTTTTACCTTTGTTGTTGTCTTGTGCATGTATTTCATGAGTAAATGGCTGCCAAAGCCTCAAGGAGGTTGGGCTTCTACTTGCACCCCAATTTTGAGGGAGAGGACCCCCGGGAAATGTCCGCGGATCTCCCCCGCCCCTCCCTCCTACCACCAAACCACACGAGGGGACTTTCAGCTCGCCTTATATTTTGACTGCCTCCCCATACCGCAAAGACACTATACATTTACAAACATCCATGCCTTCTTCGGAATTTGAACCCGGGCCCTTCTATACTGCAGTAGGCTAATTTAACCACTACAACCATCTGGGCGGCTGTGTTTTACCGTTCTTTGGCCATTTTCTTTCTTCATGGCTTCACCAGCTTTCCTCCATAATAACTTACATCCATTTGACTGGAAAGCATTGAATTTACTTTCATCTGAAAACATTACTTATTGAGGGAAGACTTTACCTTTTTAAAATTTGAAAATTATTTTACAAATCGTTGATCTCTTCTTTCCCTTAGCTTTACTTATGAATGGTTTTTGGTTAGTTACTCGAGCATGATACCCAGATTCTTTTTTATCAAACTTCCAATTGTTCTAGGAAGAATTTTTTTTTGTGTTAGCTTCCAAAAGTTCTGATGCAAATGCTGAAGAGCTTACAAAAAAATTTAACTTAATCTCCTTCAAAAGGAATCTTTCGTCTCTCTCGCTTAACTCGCATGTTTTCTCCCAGTAAGATACATTCTACGATTTCAGTCTTTTTGAGCTTATTTATAATATACTGCATAGTACCATGACTTTTATTTTCCTTACTTTGTATTCATCATACAGATTTTTTTATTTTTGAACAATTTTGTAATGAGATTTCTGTCTTCAGCTGGTGATTCAATTGCTTTTGGTGCTCATATTCAGAAAAAAACATCAATATTTAGACAAGAACTTGTAATAAGAGCAGAAAAGCAGTAGACTACGTAACTGTAGTTCTTGCTATGTTAAAAATAAAATGCGCATGAGTAAGATTTGCTAATTACGTATATGAAATTTTCTTTTCGCACAGTTTTAAACATTTTTGATATTTTAGCAAATAATGTTACATTTATGTAACACATTTACAGAAATGGTCATAAGCACCAGGTTTTTCTTGTTATTTTGGCATACAAGCAAGCTGTAAGCTAATTAGCATGATGTAAATTGGCTTAACATATATTATGCATGGTGTATAAAACTGTTTTTCCCTCACAGCATATGCTTCAACTTCGCTTGTTCGCCACTGTTTAAATTAAAACGCTTTATTTTTATCCTTTATAATACCTGTTCTTATAGTCAAAATAAACATTGTCAACAAAATGTTTTTGGAATGTACCATTATTTTTCATGCTTTATTGAAATAACTTACCTTATATTTCTTATATTTAGAAAAGATTCTACCTCATTCGAAATAACCCAAAATTTAAAGTACGTTTTCTAGCTCGAAGAATCAAGTTTGTGCATATATCTTTTCTTAGAAAATTATTTGGCGTGAGTTATTCTATAGCTAGAAAAATATCCAAGAACTTTATAAAACCTATGTATACATATTACAGGGGTATAAAACGCATACAAGTGTATAATATATTACAGGCGTACAATTAAATGCATTTACAAATACCACATCACTCGATTTTTATTTACATATAAATACGAACGCACAATTATATATATGTATTTAAAACTTTTATACTATATAAATGGTTCTGAAAATTTTTTGCTCCATGCACCTTTTCACCTTTGCAAGATTACCCCCCCTTCCTTTTCTAAAATCGAAAAACACGGATACATTCCCTTCGATTTAGATAATTTTTAACACTTTTTTTATAAATTAAAGAACAAAAAGGTAGAGAAAACGTTGATAATTACTAAAACATTAACAAAACTACTTTTTGACATTCATAAACTAAAACTAAACAGTTAACAGCTGACCGCATTCCCAGCCCCCTTTAAAATATGAAATTTCTCCCAAAGGGGAAATTCCCTTTCGACGAGAACGCCTATAATATGAGTTTATCGTTTTGTACTTAAATAGTTTGTTGATTAAAATATATTAAAATTGTTTCTGAAGCTTGCAGTTAAGTACATTTAAATACAAATTTTTTAGCATGTATATATTTATTAACATTCCATTTCCTATGGAAAACTCTTCACTTTCAGTATAGAGCGAGTAGTTTTATGTTCTGATGTAGCTCGGATTCTTTCCACTATGAGACAACAAGATTCAAAACATTATCTAAAGAAAGATATATTCATTAATTTCATTATGGATAGCGTAACATATTTGATTTGATTTGATTTATGCGAATTCATGTGGTAATACTGTAATAAAAGCAAAAAAGTGGATTTGAACAGATCTTGTCAACGTTGGTGATTATTTGGCTCCTATTCATGCGCAGACGCCTGTATTGAACATTATTTGATTCCAATTTGTATTCTTCTCTTCTTATTCTTCTAATTCTCGTACGGGTTCGTAACAGATTGAATGCACAAGTCTGGTAATAGGGTAATAAAATTTATTCTTATCGAAAGAAATATATCAGAATTTTGGAATTTTCCTCAGAGACATTCCTACAAGTATTATCAGTAGTTATATTTCAAACTACTAAAAACGTTAAATGCAACGCAACACAAAGCACATCTAAAGCGAAAGCTACTCGGATATCTCAGTTCACGCGGAACTAAACAACTTGCAACAACAATTACTAAGCAACTCCACTCAGACGCTCTTTCTCTGGTCGTTTATAGTTTTCAACCGGTCGCGAGATATTTCTCGTACTTTATGCTTCTCGAAATTAGTGGAAAGTAGTAAGAGCGTGGAATCACGGTTACAGTTAATACTGGTCAGTTAAATTTATTCAGTTTCAATACAAACTGCCGAGATAACCACTTACTCAATGTTAAATGCACGTGCCCCTGTATTCTTACTTTTTTGACATAGCTTTTTCGTACAGTTTGTCTTGCGCTACGTTAAATAGAAAAACACAACAATTTCAATTATAATTCTACTAAAATAACCCGTCTAAATACAAAATTCGTACAATATGAATTGCATGTTTTTTGGTTCTTCACTCTAGATGCCAAAATACAGACAAAAACACGTCATTTTATTGGATACAATTTAGATCTTATTTATGTAAATTCATTTTTATTGGATATTATTTGGTTCTTGTTTATGGAAATTCATATGGAGGTGCCGGAATAGAGAAGAATAAAGATTCTACTGTGTTATAGCGACCGTATTCAGACATCGCCTAAAGCTGACGATTTGGCGAAAATTTCATAACATAAAATTAATCGCCAAAATATTCAAGACAGTTAAGGAAAATCTAAGGGAATATTTGTAGAGGTGAAATTATGGAAACTGCAGAAAGGCACCTCATTCTTCCAGAGTTCCTAGAAATCTGTCATATGGATTAATGCTTCTTTAAAATTAGGTAATACTAAAATTACATAAGAAATATTCATAAAATTAGAAATTTTTAATGTGAATTAAGGAACTTGCGAAGAAGTAAAAAAAAAATCATTTTATGGTTTTTCGTACCCTTCAGACAATAATTCCTAGTTCCTGAAGAAATTGTATGGAAGATATTTCATCTTAGGCAAGTCCCTAATTTTCAAAATTCATGGTATATACAACAATAATAAAAACACAAATTACCGTCCTTTGCTATAATCTTAATAATCTTCGTACAAATACTGAAAAATTATCTATTAATGAATATTTACTGTATATTTTCTGTTTAGCAAAAGATCGAGTAAAATAGGTATTACTTAAAATACGTATTTTACTCGATCTTTTGCTAAACAGGAAAACTATTTACTCGATCTATTGCTAGACAAGAAAACTAGTTAACGACTCACTTCATATAACACACCTCTTGAAGCTAGAACCACAATTAAAACAACAGTTCCAACGCATATCACGAGCAAAATAACGAAAGCTTTTCTGAAAATAATAAACGCTGCTGGTGAACGTAGCTTCCATTTCAACATAACCACACCAACAAATCTCTCACTCCTGTACAATTATGCAATGGAATATATTTTAGAATTCCGCAAGAATTAAGTGAAATCCACGCAGCTAAAAGCAAACAGCTCACCATTGTCATGATTAGAACTATCGTTTGGCGTCTAAGAATAAGCTCCATGGAATATAAAAATCCAAGAACATGAACCTGGATCACTTTTATTTCAGCGGCCAATGAATGATTTATCCTTGTCACTTCTGATACAGTAGTATTAAAAAAGAGTGCTTTTACATGTACCTGAAAGTGGTGGAATTTATAGTATCATTCAATACATTACATTCCCTCACAAGTAAGAAAATTGGCAGCGATGGACTTTCCGTGGGCTATTAGCCACACCCATATATTTTTAACATTGATTTTGCTAAATCGATAACGAATATTTTAAAACTCATATTTCTGAATGTGATTACATCCTGTAATAAAAACTACATGTACATCAGTTATAAATTTTCTAATTCGTAATTCTAAAACAACTTTAGTTTCCATGGGCTAACGCGCTCTTTTGGACTAGAAACGGAATTTCGCTTCTGCCACTATAAACGGCTGCATCCCTTTTCAGATTGTTACCACCAAATATCATCAGCTGAATTATTTTTAAAAAATTAAATAGTGAAGAATCTGCATGCATGCTCCTTGCATTTTGTTAAAACCAATGTAGCTAGGGCCATCAAATTTTGAATAACTAAGTTCTTCTCCCGAACACATGCACCTGGAAGCTCGAATTTTTAATTTCGAAATTTATGTTTCGTATTTTGTAAACCATCTTGCTAAGAAAATTGAACATTGATATGATGAATTGACAAAAAACTGAAAAAATAAAACAGACAAATGTTTACCAACACTTATGTTACTACGTAGCTTTTAAAAGTTCTGTGATTTTGTTGAAATGTTTAAGTTCTGACCATCTTTCTTGTCACACCCTGTATATACTTGATTAGTTTTGCGTTCATTAATAAGCTAGCTGCATGAAATCTACAAGGTTTCTGTTGATTTCTTCCATGCATTGATGTAAAAATTAGTCATTTTCTCTTAGACTTTTCTTAGGTGTATTTTCCCTGGCGGCCTAGCGGTAAAACCATTGAGCACTTGTAGTTAGACCCTCATTCAAATACTAACAAACGTAAAGGTCAATAAAAGCCAGTTTTCCTTAACACTACGAAAAGCACCCTTTGGGCAGATAGTCCTCGAGTGCTTTGCTAAAATTCATTCAAGTAACCCCAAAATTTGCTTCCTATCTGTTGCTTTCTATAAATAACCATATATTTATCGAAGCAACTCACATTCGAGTTATTTATTTTCAACTTCCTATTATAGCGGATTTTGTTCTGGATACCGGCTAATATTTGTAGAGGTGAAATCATAGAAACTGGAGAAAGGCACCTTATTCTTCCAGAGTAGAATCTGTCAGATGGCGTAATGCATCTTTAAAATTAGGTAAAAAGCTAACAGTTGTTTGATGCAGACTTTGAATTAAAGGCTATTGATTTCGAGAGCACGTCTAGCATCAGGATAGCCGTGCTCTTTCTGTTATGCAAGGTTTCACCAATGAACTCCGTGATGTTAACAAGCTGAGTGGTGATCGAGAAACCTTTGAGGAAGACGTGTTGTTTGCTCGTAATCTTAACAAGATAACCCTTGATACGGCTGTAGATTAGCCTTTCAAGGATCTTGCTAAGAGCAGAGAGTAAGCTTATAGACCTGTAGCTTGTTGGGTTGTCATGCTGCGTTCCTGGATTTCGTATGAGGAAAATCAGAGCGTGTTTCATGTATTGGGAACGTACGATTTATGTAGGCATGCATTAAAGATGCTAGACAGCTTCGTAATTATGTTTTCAGGCAGATTTCTTCAGCATTTTGTGTTTATGGAGACTATTCTAGATGCTTTCCTTAGATTTAAGGCATTAATGATGTTCCTGACTTCTAATGGTAAAGCGAAAATTAGAATATTGCTAACGTTTGGCAAAAGAAAAGGTTGTCTTCCTCGAGGTCTTATTAAGACAAATTGCCACCTCTTTACGTTAGGCATACTGAAAATCGTCAAAACACCCTCTGATAGGTTGCCAGTCAAATTCTCACTGTATTAAATAAACTCATTCGTCAGACTTTAAATCCGCAACGAATTAGTGATCAGCGTTTTGTCCACTCTCTACAAGCCCACCAATGGCGATGCAATGAAATTGATGAACACTGGTACTTTGACTCGGTTTCAAATCCTGGCAAACGAGTTAGCTCCATAGCAGTTTTTGTGTTCTCTTTCCTTCCTATGGATGCAGGCTAATTTCCCTTGGAAAGTTCTTGGCGAAGGTATACCTTCTTTTAGGTAGATAGCCTTCATGTGCTTTACCGTAACTCAAATAATCCAATCCACTCACTACAGATTAATATCTGGATTGTATAGGCGTCTCCCTGAGATAGCTGTCAGCTAAGCAGGACGACGTCAGCGATTTACTTGTGCGGCAAGGTCCCTTGGAATTTGTGTAGGCTTTCCTGCTCTAAGGGGATTAGAAACAACAACAACACAGATTAATATTTTCTCTGAGTAAAATAAAATTTTCTATGTTTAGTTTGCCAGTATATAAATAAACGTCTTTAATTTGATATGAAGAATCGAATCATTTCCGTTTCTCGAAAGCCCACCCACAGCCGAGCTGTAATCGCTTAACACTGGTAGTTCCGACCTGGATTCAATTCCAGGTGAACGAGCTAGCTACGTGGACATTTCTGTAGTTTTCCTCATGTTTAACGTATATAGGAGGCAACTTTTCTTAGTCCTCCACAAAAGCATCCCTTCTCTTAGGTAGATAGCCCTAGCGTGTTTTGCCATAATAAATTAAAGAAGCAAACATTTTTGGAAAACCCGCGCAGACAGTTTTCTTTACAAGGATATGTGCTTAAACTTCCAGAGGAAAACCATACTCATCATCAGCTCATTTCAGCTGAGGTAAAATGTTTCTAAAGAAATATATGTATCTGTTTGATTAGTTACTTCAATAAACAAAGACTGAAACAATGAAACCTTTAAGAACTTTTCATTGATAATGCTTTGAAAACAAAACTCTGTTATAAGAGCTAAGAATTAAATTTTTAATTTAGCAGTGGCCATAAGCAATACTGGCACATATAAATTTGCGTAGAAAATTATTTGTCGCGTTTATCTTATAATACAGTAGATCCGAAGAATTTTCTGTGCGATTTTAGGTAAAAAATAATTAATTCTTTATATAAGACATTTATGAGCACAAAGAATACATTTCGTAAGTCCAAAATCGTACGCACGAATTTGCTTTTCATAAAGTGAGGATGTTGATTTTTTTTTTTTCTTTTTCCCAAATGTGGAAGCAAAATTTACATTGTATGAAAAAAGATTCGTAAACTATTCGAAAATACTATTAAATTCAGTTTTAAAGAGAAAAATAAATGTTATGAAAGATCAAAAGTTCTGAAATTGCCCAGACTCGTGATTTAATAACAGATATGAAAACTCTCATTTTTCTTGGCTGTATGACAGATCCCCATAAATCATTCAGAGATCTTTCCGGAAGTTACAGATTAAGAAATTCTATTTAAATGAAAGCAGCTTTTTGGCAGTTCTTGAATGCTTTATAATTTCTTCTTCGTTTATGATTTCCTTAGTGGCTATAATACCATAGATAAAGCCCTAGCCGAAAGTTGGGTAAACCTTGCGCAAATAAATGGGCAGTTTTATATCTCCTGTTTTACTGTGTCGATTGACAAAATTTAAATCATGTCTCAAAAGTCCGATTCGGATTTTATATTAGATTTAATATAGTAGATTATATATATAGCATTGTTCCAACATAGTTATTTTGATACAAAATCGGAATTTATTAAAATCGCACACCGATATTTTTCCGTATATCGATTCTATGACTCAAATTTTGTTTAAATATTAAATTTGGTAAAATTTAGTGAGAAACTTAGCGAGAAATTTAAAAATTTATCTCGGCGCCCTTTTCTGAATTTGCGCCAAGAATAATTAATTCATTTGGGGATTTTTTTTTTCTGTTTTTGTAGCAAACTATTTTCCAGTCCCTTTTTTCATTGTGCACGAGCGGAAAAAAACTTCATTCTTTCAAATAATCTTAACAAAGTGCATAAAGCACATTTGGAGTTATTATCGCTTATAACAAACACGCCAAATTTCAAAAGGCGCCAATACATAAATTCAGGTCTATATTAGGAAATTTTGCATAAAAATCTCTATTTTTTGCAGGTGTGCTTAGAAATATATCTACTTTAAGATGATGATAAAACTTTCATAGGTAATAATTTTAAAATCTTTCAGCAAATTTTTTAAAAATTGCTAAAAAATACAAATTTTAAAGAAAACTCAGAAAATAGCTGCGAATAATTATTTGGATTGAACCTAAATTTCGAACTGCGAAAAAAAGGAATCGAGTAAGTTTAATAAAAGAAGAGGTATTAATAAATGTATACCAAATTCAATTAGCATTAGAGGAGCCAAATTTAGAGAGCTAATTTTTTTAAGAACTACCTGTGCGATTTTTACAAAACTTGGCACTTTGGCATAATTTGAGCGGTAGAATAGAAATATAAAAACAATTGTATGTCATTTCAGAAAAAGTCCAGTTTTGTGTCAGAATACCCATACTTGAACAATGTTATATACAAGTCTAATATATATCCTAAGTCACTCTTTTGAGACATGAAAAAATGCAAGTTAAATTTCGTCAGTTGGCCCAGTAGAACGGGAGATGAGGAATTGGCTTCCTTGTTTTTGTTGTTATTGTGCAAGGTATACCTAATATTTACAATACCAATGCACTCTTTCAACTATTAATAAATTATCTGGTACTTCTTTTGAAAATAATGCTAGAATCACAGATTCGAAATAGTAGTATAAAATTCATACTATGTTTTCCCCTCAGATTTCATCTAAATGTGTAATCGCCAGGTGTGAAGCCCGAAATGAGGGTCCTAGTATATCCGCGGTCTTATGTAATTTGCCATTAGTGAGATCTAAACGATTTGTTAAGTTAAATATTGAGCAAGAGAATCTGAAAAATTCTCTCGTCGTAACAGCCACATTGCGGAAAAGTTTTTAAAATTATTTTTCAGTGGCAATAAAGTAATAAAGCAGGTTCTCTATCTTCAAGAAAACTTCAGAACAAGTTTTCAGTCAAATTTAATTTAAGTTGATCATTTGGTGTGAAATGAGAAAATAAAACTTATTTCCATTTTCCGAAACTCTGCTCCAAAGAAGCTATTCATCAGAGATTATTTGTCACTACTCTAAATTCAGAAACTAACTTCTTCCAATTAATTAACGAGATTTCGTAATTAGAAATCCCCCGCTTTATTTTCTTTCCTTCCTAATTTCCTCAGACCATGAAGTCTTGTTTTCATGGTTTATTTTTAACTCATACTTTTCTTTAAATTGTCTAGTTAGAAGCTCAGCGATTAAATTATGTAGCATCCTCGTTAGAAATGCAGCCTTTAATGTAAGCGGATAATTTAACTCGTAATGTATTGCTTAATTTAACAAATATATGAGAGCTATTTACCTGAACTCCATTGCCAGTTTTACGAAAGCAACTTGGGGAATAATGGAACTGATGAAGTAAATTTCAGCGCGTACTTTGTGAGATGAGGGGTTATACATTTTTACACAACACTGCCGTCACTGCTGGCATAGCGCCAGCAATAACGGTAGCTGGAGTTTGTTAACACCCATTGTTTTCATTTTTGTACATTCTGTTTAAAAAGGCAGTTAAATTTTTACTTGTCACTTACTATATATCTCTGACTCTCTTTGCATTCCTTGCTCTCATCTTATCTCAAAGATTTATAAGTTCATTCTTTCCTCATTTTTCGTTTCTATAAGTTTACTTCCTGTTTTGTTTTAGAAACTCTGAAATAAGTGTTTCGTTAAAAATGCATATAATGTAACTCCTTATAATTTACCTTAGCGTAATGTTTACCTCTCATAGCATAATTATTGGAATTGGATATTGATCGGAGAACAGCCTTGGTTGTGCCAACTTGGCTTCTTTAAGGGTATGGGCGACATTTCATCATGCCAACGGAAGTAAATACTACAGATAATCAAATACTACAGAATAAATACTACAATAATAAATACTACAGTAATAAATACTAATAATAAATACTACAGATAATAAGTAATACTACAGATAATCCCTTAGCAAGGGAAAAGTATTACGGCTGTCTACCTAGAGGAAGTACGTCATCGAATGACATTGCCTGCCATGCCACAATAAGCTGTTTCTCCCTTTAATTACTATACTACAATAATAAATACTAATAATAAATACTACAGATAATAAGTAATACCACAGATAATCCCTTAGCAAGGGAAAAGTATTAAGGCTGTCTCCCTAGAGGAAGTACGTCATCGAATGACAACCATCGCCTGCCATACCACAATAAGCTGTTTCTCCATTTAATTACTATACTACAATAATAAATACTAATAATAAATACTTCAGATAATAAGCCCTTAGCAAGGAAAAAGTATTACGGCTGTCTCCCTAGGGAAAGTAAGTCATCGAATGACAACCGTTGCCTACCATACCACAATAAGCTGTTTCTCCCTTTAATTACTATACTACAATAATAAATACTACAGATAATCCCTTCGCAAGGGAAAAGTATTACGGCTCTCTGCCTAGAAGAAATACATCATCGAATGACAGCGATTGCCTACCATACCGCAATAAGCTGTTTTTCCCTTTTTGGCGTCAAGGCTGTTCTCCGAACAATTTCCTCGGAATTTTTGCTATCACCTACAAGCGTTAAAACATTATTTTGGGGATACTAAGCAGCAAACATTTGGATTACGGCGAAGCACGAATACTTGCCTCAGGGAATCGTGACCCTTCGTGAGGGTCTTTTAAAATAAACTTTTTGTATTCGCGTTATGCGTGGGAAAAACTATATAAACTCTCATACAGCCAGTCCCTTGCTGGCATTCGAACCTAGATCGAACAACAATGTTCAGTAATTTTATTACGCGGCCACCGACCTAGCATTTGATTCGAATAGATTGTAGTATGGTAATACTAACGCTATCTTTTGTAAAATAAGGAAAGATTTCGCGGAGGTTTTCTGAGGAAATCTCACTTCACCCTGCACATTGGGAAAATCACAAAAATGTGGTAGGTGATACATGTCACCCACTTTTTAAAATATACCTAGAAGAAGGAAAATAATTTTTGTGCTACAGCAGCCACAGCAAACAGCAACAAACGTTTACCTATCGAAAGGCGCGACTCCAAAAATCAGAGTGTTACAAACTTGCGACAAATATCACTGGGAAGCACCTGTCACCTACACGCTTAATCTAGGGTTAATCTATACTGTGATTCGAAACGAAAATGAAGTAGAATTTTTCTAAATAAGCAAACAAATGCATACTTCGTATATCACGAGAATTCTACAACGCAATTTCGTTCTAATCCTATTCGAAATCTGAGGATAATTTTTTAAAGAAACCCTGAACAGAAATTCAATAGACAAAAAAGAGTGGGAAGAAAAATAAAAGAAGGGGGGAAAGAAATAGTTGCGCCTCACGTAGCCTAACAATGAGGAATTTGTTTTCTAAAATGAAGATCCTTGCACTGAAAACGGCACAAAATTTAAGCTAGAACTTTACAAGTGCTTAGTTATATTGTAAGGATTTTAAGTTCACTAACGTTTATTTTATTTTAAAACTTTACTATCATTTCTTATTTTCCACATCCGGCCAGAATTAACGCATGAATATGTTTATGCAAATTGTACTTGTTAACGCTTAAATATTTAGGTTGAGGCTTTTTGCCAAGAGTAGAAGGACAGAGAGAGCCCTCTTGCTACGAGGCTTCACGCGAGCTTGCCATCAGTTACTGTCCGCCTTAAGACCGGAGGCCTCTTGAAAGTTAAAGATATATTGTAGTTTTCTGCAGTGTGCGTACTACAGACGTAGTAATTTAAAAGGACAGTTACAAATACAATAAAGACAGTTTCATAAAACAAACAGTTGCATAAAACGGACAGTACTTATAAAGACAGTTGCATTAAACGGATCTCAAGAACATTTATAGCACGTATATATATTGTTACGAAAAATTCGGCGGTTGCGCCTGTATGTAAGCTTTCCGGCATAGCACCAGGGTTGTCATAAAATAGTGTATGGTAGGGTTGCCAGATTGGCGACTTTATCGCCCATTTGGCGACCAAATCGGCGATATCCCATGGTTCAATCGGGAAGCTTCTAGAATAACTTCCTGTCGAGATATTTCTCGAAACGTGTGGAACTTAAAGAAAAGCTATATAAACCCTTGCGTTTCTGAGAGCAGTAGTTCAGTTGCGAGATTGTGAAGGTTGCGAAGTAGTGTGAGCGTTGTGATTATTGTGAGAATAGCTACTTACTGTGAGTGCTAAGCTACACGAGAGTTTTGTGAACGGAAAGCAATCGAGATAGTGCTTTGCCGTGAAGCTATCTTTACAGTATAGCTTGACAGTGTATTGGTGATTGTTCCACGGTGTTTATTATAAGTTTAGTGTTGCCGTGAAGCCACCTTATTTACAGTAACAGCCTGAAGCTGTGTTGCTGATTGTTTCAGCGTATTTTTTGTAGATTTTCGACGCTTTTAAAGGTAATTTTGGAACTGTGCTGTAAATAGTGATTCCTGTAAATAAATTGTGCTTTTTATTGTTCTGCATCGTGTTTTCATCGGATACTCTCAAATCCACGAACCCGTAAAACGCAACAATATATATATATATGACCGTGTACTTAACAGAAGAAACAAATGCCAGTGTAATTTTCGCAGCAACTGCGGTCACTTGACAGAGCAGAATTTCCCGTTGAACCCACTACTAGTCTATTACGTATTATCCCTCAAATTTCTGCAATATTGTTAATATGACCTTTTCGTCCTTTGATTCAGTAATAGATACGAAGCAAGCTGTTCATTAACCGACAGAATTTTTAAATATTCTTGAATACCCAGAAATACCGCCACAGAAATAAACTTTAAAAAAAAGGATCCCCTATCATATTATTACGTAATTGCGAGCAGCTAAAGGTGCGACGGATCGAAGCTAACCGTTAAGAATTTATTGCCAAATGTAACAAAGGCCACCATAATGCCACATATGAAAACATATTCATTCACTGCAATGTATTCACACCCGGTAATTCAAATGTCGATTTCAAGTGATTTGGGTCTAGAATTTGACTCCCGGGGAACGGGCTGGCTGCATGGGTGTTTTCGTGGTTTTCTCCATGTAACGTGGATACAAGCTTGTTTTCCTTAAAAAGACCTCCATGAGGCATCTCTCCCTTTTCGCATGGTGCCTAATGACGGAGCACGTAATAAGTTTAAAAAAACATTACTTCAAGTGATTACTGTTTCCCATACGCCTTGCATTCGCTATGAATATCAACAAGGCAATCACTTCGTGTGGCAGGTGTTGGGCACGTTTTTCACAAGGCCAATCACACGTCGCTTGCTTAAGAATCAGCATACCGGATAGTTTGTTTGTTTACTTTCACGGCGGCCAAACGAAAAACGAACGCAAACGGTTCGAAAACAATGAAAAACGAACACAGAGCTTGAATATAAATAATATTTCTTTTACTTCCTTGTACGAAGTAAAGTAAGTAATCTAATCGCAAAAAAATTTCAGGTGTCATATTACAACGAAAACACGTATTTTCACAGCTATCGAATGCAATTTAACGATAGTTTTGAGTGACATCTACACGTAAGAACAGAATAACTGACTCTTTTTCTTAAAATAAATTGCAAAATCCATTTAAAATGGATTCAGATGATCGTGACGTCTGTGTGTACGTATGTGTGTATATCCACACCGGTACTAACTGCACACCAAAATATCCATCACCACTTATGCACCAAAATATCCATCGACCTTAATTTTTCATTTCTCGAAAGCGCGATTTGGGATATATATTAGATTTATACATAGAATTATTCTAACATAGATATTTTGACACAAAATGGGTCTTTTTCTGAAATACTATACCAATTTTGTTTTCCATATTTCGATTCTACGACTCAAATCATGCCTAAATATTAAGTTTTGTAAAATCCGGTTGGAAATTTACGGAGAAATTCAAATATTTAATTTGGCGAATTTTTTTCAGTTTGCGCCAAGAATAATTCACTCGGCGGACTTTTTAATACGTGCAACCTATTTTCCTATCCCTTCAATTGTAATGGAGGGGAAAAAAAGTCACATCTTTCCTACCTTTTTACATTGTGCATAAGCGGAAAAATAGTCACATCGTTCTTCTTTCAAATAATTTCAAAAAAGTACGTAAACCACATTAGATGTTATTATCGCTTTCAACAAATATGCCAAATTTCAAAACGAGCCAATATATCAGTTCACGTATATCTTCGAAAATTTTGAATAAAAAGCTCTAATTTTTTGTAGGTATACTTAGAAATACATCTACTTCAAGTTGATGGTAAACATTTTATAGGTTATAATTCAAATTTGTTTTAAAAAAATTTATAAAAATTATTTAAAAATGCAAATTTTAAAAATAATTCATAAAAAAATGCGTGAATTTTGTTTGGAGGGAACCTAAATTTCGAACTGTGAAAGAAGGAATCAAGCAAGTGTAATAAAAAAGAGATATTAATAAATACACGCCAAATGGAAATAACATTGAGGAGCTAAAATTTTGAGAGCTAATTTTTTTAAAAACTACTCTTGCGATTTTTACAAAACTTGTCAGTTTGGCATAATTTGAGTCGTAGAATCGAAATATGGAAAAACATTTGGCATATCACTTCAGAAAAAGTCCGATTTTGGGTCAAAATACCTATATTAGAACAATGCTATTTATAAATCTGATACATATCCTAAGTCGCGCTTTCGAGACATGGAAAACGCAATTTGAATTTCGTTAATCAGGTCAGTAGAACGGGAGAGCTGTCCCCTTTTTTTTCGCAGTGTACATAGGTACTAAAGCTACTATACAACCTTAATTATAAACCGTGCAAATTATCAATATAAGTATTAAATTTTGTATATGTTACTTTTAAGTAATAGGTATTTTATGTAAGTTATTTTTAAGTAATAGAATATATATTATGTTACTTTTCCTTCTCCACTGTGCATCTGGACATATTGCATGATCCACAGAGAAGCTTTGCCTTCCAAAGAAATGGCCTGAATATTTTACCAACGACAGTTGCGGCAGTAGTAAATTATATAAAAATGAGACCCCCAAAATCAAGAATCTTTTCTGTACTTTGTAAAGACATGGGTGCAGTACATTCATCATCGCTGCTATTTTATTGCTAGGCAAGATGGTTATCATGTCGGAAATTTCTGCAATGTGTTCACGAATCAAGAGAGAAAATTGCCATTTTTCTAGAAGAGGAAAACCGACATGAAGCTGAGAAGTTCCGAGATGTTTTATTTGTGATGAAATTAAGCTACATGTTCAATATATTCGAGAAATTAAATACCTTGAATCGTCACCTTCAAGAATCAAATATACATGTGTTGGAGACGAGTGATAAAATTAATGCTTTTTGCAGAAACAGAATTATTTTTTATTATTATTTATATTTATTTATTTTATTATTAATTTTCGAATTACGGAGCAGAAATTTAAAGCAAAGAAACCTAGAAATGTTTGAAAATGTGGATAAATTTACAAGGCTTAGGAATAACACCTAAAAGTTGTTTTTGAAACCACTGAAAATCATTTAGCCATGCTGGCAAAGAATTTTAAAAAGTATTTTCTTCCTGACGACAACTTGACAGCAAGTTACGAGTGAGTTAGCGATCCATTTCAAAACACTCCAAAAGTGATTTCAACCGCCGAAGAAGAAATCTTCATAGATTTCACGTCAAGTGGCGTAATTAAAAGGCAATTTAGTAATAAATCATTTTTTGAATTTTGGGCAGGGGTGAATGATGAATTTTCTGCACTGAAAACGAACGCATTTCGTACACTATTGCCATTTCCAGCATCCTAACTTTGTGAAACTGGATTTTCTGCGGTGGTTGTTCTGAAGACAAAATATAGATCTCAGTTAAACATAGAAAAAGAACTTAGAGTGCCAGTTTTTAATATGAAACCTCCCTTTGAATAATTTTACTCTGCAAGACAAGCCCATGTTGTTACTCATGCTCAC
Organism: Stegodyphus mimosarum; assembly: GCA_000611955.2. NCBI lineage: Eukaryota > Metazoa > Arthropoda > Arachnida > Araneae > Eresidae > Stegodyphus > Stegodyphus mimosarum. The sequence goes on from KK116158.1 coordinate 178,851, forward strand.
TTGTCTGACAAAGAAAGCCCAAGCCCACGAAAATTCTCGTGTCAAAGAGCGCAAGATTACGCCTCTCGTTGGCAACAGCCTTGAGCACCTAACAGGTGAAAGTGCGATTTGGCTCAGTTCCGTCCCCGATTTTGATGGAAAGCACCCCGGGATGTCAGGTCCGAGGGTCTCCCACCCCTCTCCCCTTCCACCAAACCACATGAGAGGACTTTCGGCTCGCCGCATATTTTGAATGTCACCATGGCGCACCGACACTGTACATTTACAAACATCCATGCCTTCTCCGTGATTCGAGCCCCAGCCCTTCGGCACGGCAGTCAGCGACACTAATCACTATACCGGTTGGGCGGCAGACAAGCCCATGGGAGTCACTAGAAATTATTAAACTTGTTCGTAATGTAATATTGATAAATTAATTATCAAATACATTGTGCAGTACTGATACATTTATAAGTACATTGTATCAGTGTAAATGTGTATTTTATTTTTTATTATGTCAGACTGTATTTTGTTTTGTTTCTTTTCAGTAAATTAATAGTTGTTTAAATAATCTTTTATTTCCGACTTCGATATGCTCGCGACCCCCACGTAGGTTTATGACGACTCCCAAGGGGGCGCGCCTCACAGTTTGAGAATCGCTGTCTTAGAGAGATTGCAATAATCAAATAAACCAAACCAAACTTTCTATAAGTCAGCAGCAGTGGCTGCAACAGCCAAGTCTCTACTCCAGATCATGTTAATTTCTCTACGCCGCTTGCCATTAAATTTACATAAGCCTCTGGACTGAGAAACTACGTAACGAAATGGGGCATAAAGAAAAGAATGAACATAATTTCAACTTTTAGTAAATTAAATGAATGGTCAGAATTTGCGATAGATTTGTTAGCTTCAGAATTAATCCCCTAGAAATTAAATACGTATAAAATAAAATCTTATCTTTAAAATGAGATATTCAAAACCGTAAAGCCAAATGGTAGAGGGATTTAATTTTAATTATATTATTTCATGGTAAAACACTAAACGAAATATAATAATAAGGATTTAATAAAAGGGAGACTTAATTATTCAAGATATAGCTCTGCATTTAATTCAGAGAATCGCCTGCCCGCAACACTTGAGATAAATATTTTTCAGGAGTAGTAATATTTTCTATTTGCTAAGATACAAAAATCAGTTTACTGAAAATTAAAACACCTCATCTAAGTTTTTAAAAAGAAAAAGAATATTAATTCTTACCCTTTTATTGCAAGCGATGAGCTATACAGAAACAACGTTGCTTCCTTTCCTTCTTCTCTGAATCCAGAATTCTTGTTTACAAAATTATTTCCTCTTAAAATAATCACAACAAGTGAGTAATGCAAATTTCCTTAAATCAAAAGCAAATTAAAGCCGGAAAATGAAAAGAGAAGCTTAAAATTTGAAAATAAAAAGAGAGGTTCAAAGCATGAGTTTAAAGAACGTTCGTTATTGAAAAAAAAAAGCATTTTTTATTTCTTTATTGCCATTAAAAGCTACTCAGTGAATTTTTAACACACTATGAAATGAATGAAATTAAGTACTTTCATCTATAAAGGAAAAGACAAGAAAGAATTTTAAATGAAGCCTGGAAGCGAAGGAAATAATAATGCCATCCCAAAAGCCAAAAAGTTTTTAAAAAATCGAACGATCTGATCCTCTTTGAAAATTTCTTTTATCAGAATGAAAAAAAATACAGTAAGTGTGGAGTTGAATTTGCAAATAAAAAAATGACGTCCTTGCTAATTATCCTTTCCAGACAAAATGTTCAAATGAAATGGAGGATGTACGTAACTTCAAAAAGTGACTTTTTAAACTTTCAAGACACGTATATTGTTTGTAAAAATATAAATGTGGTATTAAAATCTGTTTTTATAAAATCTTCAATTTTCTTCGCTTAAGATTAAATACTATAGAATTACATAAATAAGAAAAGGAACCTAATACAGGTACCCATGTGCCTAATACAGGTACCCTAATACAAGTATCAAGTCCTCTCCAGTCGTCTACTAAGCACTTGTAGCATCCGTGCCAGGGTGAGTTGCAGCTGTTTATTATATATTATATAATTTATTATATATTATATATTATATAAGAAAAGTTTT